>CM044002.1:43700736-44025736 GCA_024085815.1 Flaveria linearis | reverse complement strand
CCGGAAGAACAAGTTCAGCTGTAAAACCCCAGAAGCCTGCCATGCAACGTAGTCGTTCAACGTCATCTAAAGTATCACGGGGTACTAATGAGTTTTCATCGATTGTCGGAGATCACCAATTAAACAACATAAACAGGTTAAAAAATTGGATTCCGTCAATCTTTCATCAGTATATTTCACGTATACGAGATGTCAGACCCGATGGGAATTGTGGTTTTCGATCTATAGCTTTAGGCTTAGGGTTTGACGAAAATAAGTGGATGTATGTGCGGACGCAACTTTTAGAAGAGTTGGACAGACATGAATTGGAGTACAGAGAAGTTTTCGATACTTTGTACACCGGACAGTATAACGAATTACGTCACACCATCGATTGGCAAAGTGTGGAACCTGCACCAGAAGAACATTGGATGATAATGCCGTATACGGGAATAGTGGTTGCTCAAAAGTTGGGGTTATTTTTCATTTACTAAGCAATAATGGTTGTCAAACATTTTCCCATTATGGGCTGATCCGAAAACTGTCATGCCTCATCATGTCGTGTCGATTGTTCATGTCAACAACAATCATTTCGTCCATGTTAAGTTAGAAGGAGATTATCCGATGCCAACATTAAGTAATCTTTGGATTCTTAACCGAAGCGTACGTGCTGCAGAATGAGAGATTATGTATAGGATTCGTATCTCGGAATACAACGCAATAATAGAGAATAACCGAGAACCCCAGCTTATATAAATTTATTTTAATTTATAATTTGTAATATGCGAATTATATATTTAATTTTAATTTTATTATTGTATTCGTATTATATTGTTTGTTTAAATAATTTTAATTCAAATTATGTATATATTAAAATAAAAACTCAAAAAATTAAAAAAAAATAAATATATAAGCTATACGCCGCGTATGGTTCCATACGCGGCGTATAGCTCTTCCACGTATGGGTCATAAGTCACGTATGGGTATAAAATGTCAAACCCTATACGCCGCGTATGGTCCCATACGCCGAGTATAGGGTATAAAACGTCAAATCAACAACATACCCTATACGCCGCGTATGGACCCATACGCGGCGTATAGGGTATAAAACGTTAAATCAACAATGTACCCTATACGCCGCGTATGGACCCATACACGGCGTATAGGGTACAGGAGTGTTGATTTAAAATTAAGGGGTGTCTAAATAAAGGGACCCTTTCCAATATAAGATCCAATATCACTCTCTATGTCACTTATAAAATCATTTTGTATTTAAACAGTTCTCAATCTCTCTCTAAATATATTCACAAGCAAGTTAATTTATTTTATATTTACTCGTTTGAAACTTTGACTCATCTGGTCTAAGGGAGATAAATTAAAATCCCATCTTTTTAATATATTAGAGTTAAAGTATATTTTGAGTATCAAAACAAATCTTAAATCATAAAGTACAAAATAAGCGGACCAACTATTCTCAATGGTGACGGCTTTCGTTGTTATTAAGGAAAAACAAATTCATTATGTATTCAATGCAAACCATGAAAAAGGAAGGGCGGAGGAAGAGACACAATAGTTGATGTACAAGGAGAGTGTAATATACAAAAAGCGAAAAAAAGTGTTTAAATTTTGGATTCGGAGAAATTAAGTAGATTACTGATTATATGAGTATGATAGAGAGTATCTGCTAATGACATTATGATACGACAGTAGCATAGTTTTACGAGTCAGATGCTTAAGGTTTATTTCTATTAAAAACCAAATTTCTAATACTCTTACTAGTCCTTCTAAATGTACTAATGTTTAAGATGTAATATGTGCAAGGAGTGTCTACCTATCTCGACACCACACTGATGAAGAGCTAGAGTCGATCTTGTGATGAGTCCAACACAAGCCTGAGACACTAAACATATAATAGAAGGAAGGGTGATCGATGTTTTATCAAGATAAAAACATAACATGACGCTCATCAAGACAAGCTCGTGACACTAAACTATAGAAGAAACTCTACGGGCGTTGTTCCAACACACTATATGTTTAGACTAGTGAAACCCAACTTCATAACACCTTTACGGCTCAAATAAATCAACAATAAAGTAGGATCTAAAAGTGTGTGAGTTGATGTGGTAAAAACTTGGTAAACAATGTTGGTTCTTTTAGAATGTCTCTAATACATTGATATTTTAAGCGAGCTAAAGAAATACTTAATATGAAAGCGATAACACGATTAAAACAATCGATCTAGAAAATTATCTACAATATAACTTACAGGAGACATACATCACTAACAGTGTTACATTAGACAATAATGGTGCAAGGTAGATCACAATCTCAAGCCTTAAATTATAAAGCTAACATGTTCGTTACGACATTAGCAACTTTATAATATCCAGCCACATTTGTAGTTTAAATTTAACGTTAACATGCTATTCGATCGAGCAATCGAACATATGAACCCTAGGTTTACAGTCTTCCTTAGTCTATTAATAAATTGTATTTATTTTACTTTATGGAATTAATTAGAACTATAAAAACTTTGAGAGGAACGCATACATATAAATGCTTCATACGTAAGCTACGGGACTTGTGAGAAAATTCTCGTATTTAAGGAAGCAAGTCAATAATTTCCCTCTTAGAATGACAATGTAATAGTAATGGGTCCGGTCTATTTGGACCATTGGTTCATGGTTATTTTCCTAATTTCCTCCATTATGTGATGTTGAATCATTAGAGAAAAGTTTAAATACAAATGGAACATTATGTAAAAGGTGTGAGAAGCAATCGGTGAGTGACATGTAGCATATTTTTAAAAATAGAAGGAGGGGTATTTTAGGAAATCTAATTTATTAAGATGAAGGTGTGAGATATATTGACTTTTTCTGTACGATTGAGGTTTCCAAAAGATCAAACGATCGAATTCATCTTACATCAATTTCAATCGTTGAAGATTTAAACGTACGAAGTTTCGGCTTACATCAATTTCAATCGTTGAAGATTCAAAAGATCAAATTCATCTGTTGAAGATTGCTTTACATCAATTACTTCGCCGATGTCGACGATTGATCATCAGTTTGGTACGTATGAAGACGATTATATACTGTAATTGAAATAGTATATTAATTTTTGCACCGTTTTGTCTTTTGGAACATCATTGTGTCTATACTGTCTGATTACTGTAAATTTTGTTATTGTTTGACATCATCATTGTGTCATAAGTATCATCATTGTGTCATAGGTACCATCATTGTGTCTTTTTATTCGTCATTGTGTCTGAATAAAACAGTTATTGTGTCTATACTGTTAGATTACTCTGGACATTATTAATATGTTGTTGAACATATTTTATAAATATCAAGTGAGTCTCTATATATTGTATCTTTTATGCTATTGTATTTGTTATATGAATTTTGTTATTAATTTACATCATCATTGTGTCTTAGATATCATCATTGTGTCTTTTTGTTTGTCATTGTGTCTTTTATATTGTCATTGTGTCTGAATAAAATAAATATTATTAATCAATGGTTACGAACAAAGACGAGTTGTGTTTTTATCCTGATTATTTGAATAGTTACAAGTCTAAGGCTGATGAAGTTCAAATGGTCGCCCCACATCCAAGAAGGAGAGATAGGTTTGCAGAGTTAACTGGAGGGAGCGAACAAAATGAAGCAAAATTTCATGTACCTGTTAAACAAAAGACAAAAGGTAGGCCGGAAAAAATGAAGTCAGCTATGAGTTAGCTATCGAACAAGCAGGAAAAAATTTGAGAAATTATGAGTTTTGCAAACAACCTGGTCACATTATACGCAATTGCAGTTTATATCTTCAAAGCATTAAGGATAAACAAGCTTCAAGCACCTCAACAGTTGATTCTATGTCTATTCAAGAATAGGATTCATTATGTCATAAGATTAATTGTATCATTATATTCATTGAGCCATTATATTCATTGTGTCATAAGACTCATTGTGCCATATATGAAGAGTTTTGTTTACGTTTGATTTTGACGATAAAAACAAGTTACCAAAATACTATTGTGTAATGTAAAGCAACATATAGCAACAAATATTAACATGCCAACACATAGCAAAATATAACAACATGCCAACATACCAAATTACTATTGTTTCAAATTAACATTGTGTCAAACTACCATTGTGTCAAACTACTATTGTGTCAAACTACCATTGTGTCAAACTACCATTGTTTCAAACAATCATTGTGTCAAACAACCATTGTGTCAAACAACCATTGTGTCAAACAACCATTGTATCAAACAACCATTGTGTCAAATTACTTTTTGCCCCTCCACCTGTTAGTAGTTTTCCACTTATTTACATGTTTGCCACCGTGTTTTTTTGAACCATTGATCTATTTTAATGAGTTGACCAATGGCCAGAATTACTTCTCACCCTTTTTAGAATATATAGCCTTTGTATCATATCCTCACCCTTCCACTTATTTACATGTTTGCCACCGCGTTTTTTTGAACCATTGATCTATTTTAATGAGTTAATCCAATGACCAGAATTACTTCTCACCCTTTTTAGAATATATAGACTTTGTAGAATCATAATAAAATCATCTACGTCACAGTTAATGTCTTGAAATTGATACTTTATATGTCACAGTTAATGTCAACGTTAATGTCTTGAAATTGATGCTTTATATGTTGTTAGGCATATGGCATTTTCCTTATGTTTACAGATACCTAATTAGTATCCTGTAGTGATTTGAACTATTTAAACTTGATTGTGAGATTGATCAAATTAAAATAATAGACTAAACATACTAAAACAAGTGTGAGACATTTACGCGTCTACTGTTTTTTATAAGTATATGATTTAAATCTTATCGATTTTCACGTGAGTATATATATATGTATATGTATGTATGAATGTATATATATGTATGTATGTATGTATGTATGTATGTATATGTATGTATGCATCTATACTATATATATATTGATTTGAAGAGGGCACAAGGGTAATTTCACCCAAATGTCTTAATTTTAAGAGATGTACATCTCTTTATGCACAAGGTACAAGTTATGTTACAAAAGGACCACTTCGAGGAGATGAATGATAACAACTCTGAGATGTCTCCATCATACACTTCTCACAGAACCCTCAAGACAAAAGAAGAAGCTCTGCAACCTTCTTTTCTTCTCGATTGGGCGGGATGGTGATTTGATAAAGCTTTAAACCCCACTTGATACTTTGAAATTTGAATTCCCATTTAGGGTTTTAACCCTGTAAGAAGAGCACGCATCTGCAACTTTCTTGCTTCGTGATTTCTCTCTTCTTATGCCCCTTCATCGCTTCATCAACGCACTTCTATTCCTGGCGATGGATGCCTCCCGGTTTACACCTACAAAGGCAAAGAAGTTTCCGGCCGGCGCCCCTTCTCCATCTCTATGCCGACGTTGTTCTCAGGTTAGGGTTTTTTCGGTCTCATCCGGTGATCTGTACTACTGATTTTGGGTCTGACAACTGATATAGGCTTGGAAAGTGCTCGAGTTACAGCATTGTGTGACATAGATGTATTGATGGTTGTTCAAAACACCACCGCTGGTGATGACACCAACTCTTCAACTGATGTATTCTTGGTGTGTCGACTTGCTTGCCGCTGGTAGTTTCTTACTTTAAGTTTTGCGATTGTTGTGTGCTTGCTATGATTATCCTTTTGTTTTGCCGTAGTTTTGATTAAGTTGCATGTACATTGTCGATTGAAGTTTCTTTGAAGACATTTTGTTGGTTTGGTATCGATTTAAGTTTCTATTTAGGAAAATAACAGATGAATTCACAGCTGGATTACTTGATAATTTAAATCAAATGACATCCTCCTGCTTTTTCATTGATTTGAAGCACGAGTTGGAACTTGGATGATTTCCTCTAACATTATGTATTTGATGACGGGGTTCTCTTCTGCAAACAAAAAAAAGTTTGGTTTAGAAAGAAAACTGTACACATTTAATAATTTGATTCAAATCATATTTTTCTATTGATTTTTTTTACACCATGAATATTTGACAATGCTTGACTTCCTATTCTATATGTAAATCAATTACTTGAATTAGATCTTCTATTATATAGTTTACAAATCTCACTATAACTTAACAAGAATGCATCAGATGCTCTTCACTTTGTTTGGTTTCAACTTGACCCACCCAATTCTCTTGTTTTCAAATATTTTATTTCATATCATCGTTTATTAGTTATATTAATTTTTGGGTGCCTTTTGATTAAGGTTGTTGTCATTGAATTATCGTTTATGCAGGTACGTCTCATGTTTTAGTTAACGTCTTTTACTAACATGTATAATACATATTTTTTTAGTTAACGTCTTTTACTAACATGTATACATGTTTGGATGCCTTTTGCAGGTCTCTCTATTGATGTCGCGGTGCTATCGATTCAAGGTATTGAAATTGCTTCAAAAGGGTGTTTCTTGAATTGATTCTTGAAATCAGATTACGTGATTGAATTAAGGGTGTAATTTGATGTTTATACAGGTTGATAGTGCTAATAAACGAGGAAGCTTATTAGAAGTTGTTCAGGTGCTGACTGATCTCAATATGTTGATTAAAGAGCTTATATATCTTCAGATGGAGGATGGTTCGTGGATGGTATGTGTATGTTTACTATATCGATCGTTTCGTGTTAGTTTTCGATGATTTAATCGCTAAAAGTTTGATTGTTGTTCTTGTGATTATAGTGTTTCAGTTACTGATCAGAATGGTAATAAACTCTCAGAAGATATTGTCATAGATCACATTCTGCAGGTTAGATGTTTGAATAATCAGATTATGTGTTTGATTATGTTGTTATGAATTATATAATTGTTAACAACATGATGGTTCACTGAGCCACTTGTGTTGGGCTGCAGTCACTTGGGCGAAGAGGGTGCAGTTTCAGGTCCCTAAGTGGTCCAGTCGGGTTTAGCACACGTCCGAGAACACCTCGATCGAGCTAACTGGTCGTGACCGCCCTGGCTTACTTTCAGAGGTCTTTGCGATCCTGACCGGCCTCAAGTGCAACGTGGTTGGTGCAGAAATATGGACGCACAATTCAAGAATAGCGTCCGTCGTCTACATTACTGATGATGAAACAGGTCTTTCATTAGATGATCCAGAACGACTGGCGAAAATCAAACAGCTTTATTGTATGTTCTAAAAGGCGATCTAGACACACGTGGTGCACAGACTGCAGTGGCTGTTGGGTTAACGCATACTCAAAGGCGGTTGCATCAGTTAATGTAGCTTTGGTGAATTTCTTTGATTTTGAACAGGGACTTGCGTTGACACTAGGTTGTTCTATATGGGTAGTGGGTTGGGATAAACTCTCTGCATCTAGACTCTCCTTAACAGGCTGTTGTAGAACCTGTTTTCTAGCTGTAGCTTGGTGAATTTCTTTGATTCTGAACAGGGACTTGCGTTGACACTAGGCTGTTCTATATGGGTAGTGGGTTGGGATAAACTCTCTGCATCTAGACTCTCCTTAACAGGCTGTTGTAGAACCTGTTTTCTAGCTGTAGCTTTGGTATATTTCTTTGATTCTGAACAGGGACTTGCGTTGACACTAGGCTGTTCTATAGGGGTAGTGGGTTGGGATAAAGGGATGGGCTGGGCTAAAGGAGGGATGGGCTGGGCTAAAGGATTAATGGGCTGATTACTGGATTGGCCTTCAGAGTTTCTTATGGGTTCATCTTGAACATACAGCTTAAGAACACTATTAGAGGTGGAATCAATCATTTTTACCATCTCAAAAACATCTGTATCTGTCCCTAATCGTTTTAACCTACCATCACTTGGTATCTTGCAGTACAACCTAAGAGGTTTGGATTCATAATTCCCGTACTCTTTTGCATAATCTTTTAACTCAAAGTATGAAAGTTTGTCATATTCTAAAGCTAATTTAGTTACCTTACCACCTTCATACCTTAATTGAGGGGGATCAAGAAGAAACTTCCCACCAGTATGAAAGATGATGAGAACGCGATCAGGTGTTTGCATTATTCTTCGTGATTTGCGATTGACTGAGAATGGAGTTGGAGTTATTGAATTTGAGAATGGAGTGATGGAGTTTTGCGATTCACTGCGTAGGTTAGGGCTCGAGTTATTGAATTTGAGAATGGAGTTATTCACAACGTTAAGTGAATGGAGTTATTGATTCACCATTTAACTGCCACGTTGGAACGCCACGTCAACAGACCCTAACGGTGTTAAGGGTCTTGTAGACGGAAACCTATGACAACAAATAACATATAACTATGAACTTGTGGTTACCAAATTGAAAGTTGAAACCTTTAGTTACCAATAGCTATATTTAGAACCTATGATAACCAATTTTCCTTTTAACAAGTGTTTAAAATCATTTTAATTAAAATGTGTATATGAGTTTAGGCGGAAAAAACCAATCTAAAAATATATAAAATCACAACATAAGTCCCAAAAACCTTGATTTGTTAAAATAGATAGATGTAACCAAAACATACATAAATGTCAAGAAAAAAAGTAAACACGTAAATGTCCTAAGCAACAAAATGTTATATTTTCCCACGTAGCACAAATGTTAATACAAAATTATCAACTTAAATTTCAATCTAAGATTTATTTTAATAAACATTTACATAAATTCATCTTTAATTCATTTAATTAATACTTAACCATTGATATAGTACTAATTAAAAATACAAAACAACATGATTCATATAAATGTGTGCAAAAGAACTTTGTTACTATATTCAGCACCAATATTTTTTATGATTATTTAATACCAAATTAGTTTTTTTAACTAAAAACTCATGAACATAAACATATCACGAAATTGTAACCAAATGTGTGGTCAGTGCATCCCGTGCATTATGTGGACACAAAACTGGCACCACTCATCATCCGAAACTAGAATTTTATTCTTCATTCATCCACATATAACCCCCATTTCTTCTACTTTCTCCTTCATTCATCCACAATCCCCCATTTTCGTCCTCAAAAACCTCCAAATCGACTCATTTTTACCAAATTCACAATCTTTCCAGTGAATGTGAAGTGGGCGTTGGTCTAAAACCCCAGAAAAACAACCCCTTTTACTGGGTGTTTCAACTTTCAAGATCTCACCCAATTCCACCATCTCAAATCATGTCCACCGCTATGATTTGGGTCGTTTCCCTAACTCCGACGTATGCAATGGATTCTTGGAAACCACAAGGGGAGTCGATTCGTCGAGATTGTTAGCCAAAGCGAAGGGGGTTTTCAACGGTGGTAGATTGAAGAATGTTGGTCGGAAACACAGGTGTTACTCGTTCATTCGTGAATTGGGTGCGAGAAAACCCGATGTTGTGCCGAGGGTGGTGGCTAATCCATCTGGGAATTTGGCGATTTCGTCGGAACAATTGGTGTATGATGTTGTTTTGAAGCAAGCTGCTTTGGTTAAAGAGCAAAGGAGGTCGAGAGAAGTTGATATGGAGGTGAAACCTGAGGTTGTTCTTCCTGGAACACTTGGGTTGTTGAATGAAGCTTATGATCGCTGTGGTGAAGTGTGTGCAGAGTATGCCAAGACGTTTTATTTAGGTTTGTTGATTCTTTTATATAAAGTTTTGATTTTTGATGCAAGAATGTTTAAACTTTAAAGATTGTGCATTTGGTTTGTGACAGGAATCTTTGTTATTTATTTGTGTGATTGTATTGATGTAGACAGTTGTTTGTAATTTGTTTTTTGTTATTGACAGGAACCTTGTTGATGACACCCGAGAGGAGAAAAGCTATATGGGCGATTTACGGTGAGTTTTTAATTTATTGATTTTATGGCGATTTATGATTAGTTGAATGATAATCGAAAAACTCATAGTTTGGTTTTGATATTTTTGATAAGGGGCTATATGTGTTCGTTTTGGTTACATACATTTACAAAGCTGAATTAACTTGTTTTTTTACATGCATTCATCGTATGTTTTGTAAAAGATTATACCGTATCATCCAAAATTTTGAGTGTGTTATTAATTTACTTTGTAATTAGTTAAAACTTAAAAGAACGTGCTTGGTTGAAGTTATGCCATCTTCGATTATTAGTTTATTACTTTAACTAGCTTGATAAGAAAATTATACATACTTTGACTTTGACTTTTGTTTGAGAGCTCACCTTGCTGCTCGATAGGTTCTTTGATCTTTTCTAGCAATCCTAAAATAATCTTAGACAAAATTTAAGATATAGAAACAGGATAGATTATAAAAACACTATTAGGATTAGAGGATATAGCAGAAACAAAGAGGCGGAAAAATATATTTTATTTGTTGTGTTATACCTATACAGTCATATTAAAAACATATCACTAATTTACCTGTAAGATATCTACTTTTATTTGAGTAACGTGACACGCTACACCATTTTTTCATGTCATCTACAGATTCATGTATGTATTGTTATTCACGTATAAAGAAAAATATATAGGGTCTAGGCGAGCAAAAGTTCATACATTACCAATGATTCACATGCCTTGTGATTATTTGTTTGAAATTGTACATAGAGGTATAAAGCACTTTCATTATTTGTTATGTGAAATGATAAAAGTATCAAACTCCTTTAGTTTTGACTTCTTGCGTTTGGTTCTCTCAAACAGTATGGTGTAGGAGAACCGATGAACTCGTTGATGGACCTAATGCATCACATATTACTCCCAAAGCTCTAGATCGATGGGAGTCAAGATTAGAAGATTTGTTCAATGGACGCCCTTTTGATATGCTCGATGCTGCTTTATCAGATACTGTTTCTAAGTTTCCTGTTGACATTCAGGTTGACTTTTATAAACTTGTGCTCCAAATAGATGATGAACCGATCTAATTTCATAACAGGTTCTTTCTCTTCACAAATTCCTGATGGTTTTGTGTTTTTATGATTGTTCCAGCCTTTCAAGGATATGATTGATGGAATGAGGATGGACCTCAGAAAGTCAAGATACGAGAACTTTGACGAGCTTTATTTGTATTGCTATTATGTAGCGGGCACAGTTGGATTGATGAGTGTTCCGATAATGGGAATTGCTCCTGATTCTAATGCACCAACAGAGAGTGTTTACAACGCTGCTTTGGCTTTAGGAATTGCTAATCAACTCACAAACATCCTTAGAGATGTAGGAGAAGAGTACGTTTGACCTGCACTTCTTTGACTTTTTTGATCGGTCCAGCTAATTTAAACCTCAAAATTAATCCAAATCCCCAGTTTTATAGATGAATATTATCTCAGCATACAAATTTCTTGTAGTTACAACAAACTAGCAAAGTTGCAAGTCACTCTTGAACTTTGATAAGTATGAACCATGAAGTTTGACCTCATGCTTTGTCTTATATTTTGAGATCAATCAAGCAAATTTTAACATCAAAATTAATCAAATTCTGAAATGAATATTAGATTATTTATGGAAGTGTAAAAAAGTACAAAATATTAGCAAAAGTTGACTCGGCGATCTTCAAAATTAAATGTCATTGTATAAAAGTTTGACTTCATGCTTAGTTCTTGAAGAATTTTTTCTCGTCCAGTGCAAGAAGAGGACGGGTTTACCTGCCGCAAGATGAACTAGCACAGGCTGGATTGTCGGATGAAGACATTTTTGCAATGAAAGTAACTGACAAATGGAGATTCTTCATGAAAAAACAAATAAAACGAGCAAGAACATTCTTTGATCAAGCAGAAGAAGGCGTTACGCAGCTAAGTGCCGCTAGTAGATGGCCGGTAAGCTTCTTATACTACATTAAAAAATAACCTCAACCAGATGCCTCTCTGCACACTAGATCCACAATATTTGGCAGGGCGGGTGAGTTGGGTGATGGGTTAAAATGAGTAAATTTTAATAAGGACCGTTTGCCTAATTTTTTTCCTATTAATAGTTCGGATTGTTACAGAAAACCTGACAGACCCTACCAATAGCTTTTTGTTATGAGTGACAATTTACTGGGCACGTTTGTTTATTTATTATTACAAAAACTATGTTATGAAAATAATAATAATGTAGTTTTCCAAATAAAATGATTTAGGTTTTAGCATTCATTGAAAATAGAATTTAGCGATCTTCCACCCGTTTGACCCGTTTCGTTTAGTTCTTTACACCCGGATCAACCCATTCATTTGTAAATGTGATCTAATGACCTCATTGATGATAGGTTTGGGCATCACTACTATTGTATCGACAAATACTGGACGAGATAGAAGCGAATGATTACAATAACTTCACGAAGAGGGCGTATGTAAGCAAAGCAAAGAAGATAATTGCTTTGCCCATTGCTTACGCGAAATCTCTTGTGCCCCCATCATCAAGAAAGTTAGCTTCAAACTAACATCATGCCATCAGAGGGTAAATTTGTAATTTACTCGCTATATAGTTGTAGAAGATGAGAATGGTCAATATCTGTAAATCACAATTTGTTGTTATAGCTTCAAATCAGATATAGAATAGAAATATTTGTTTATGTAGAAATCCAACAAGAGTGAAAACAAAGTAGCAGTTTTAAAAATTAATTAAAAATCGAGATAAATTATTTGATTTAAATGAACTTTCTCAAGTATTATTTATTTTCTTTTAATCAATCATGATTTGTGAAAAGTGTAACAGTATTTATAGAATCGAATTTAGAAGACGCATAAAGTGCATAAAATAACTTAGACATCTATACGCCTCTAATTGAGAAAGCCTAGGTTTAGGTTCAATGGCATACAAATTCAATAAAGCACTTCAGACGTGTTGGAGAAAGTATTGATTACGAGCGTGGGGAGCCGAGGGGCTATAGCTTGGGCTCGGTTAGAAATTAAACAAGCCAACTTGCTTGGCTCGAAATTTTTTTCCCCTGTTGAAATTTGAGCTAACCTTGAGCCAACTCATAGGACATCACTTTTGCAGAGGTAGTAATTTAACCCTTTACAATACGCTGATGATGTCATGTTTGTGGGCCAAGGATCGTTTGCAAACGCTAAGAATTTGGCGAGGATACTAAGAGCTTTCAATCTAGCATCCTGGTTGAAAGTCAATTGCGCATTGGTCGGGGTAAGCCTTGGTGATGAAAGAATACAAACATTCACGAAGACAATGAGATGTCGCCATGGTTCTCTATCATTCACTTATTTAGGACTTCCCATCGGTGCTAATATGAACAAGGCGGTAAATTGGAGCCCGGTTATTCAGAAAATGAACCCTATGGAAGGCCAAAGCTTTATCGTTTGCAGGTCGCATTACTCTCATCAAAGTTGTCGTTGGCAGCTCGCCAAACTATTATCTTTCATTATATAACGCTCTGAAGAAGGTTATCAAGATAACGAAAGGTATAAGAAGGAGCTTTCTAGCGGAAGGTGATGGGTTGAAATCCAAAATAAGATGGGTAGCATAGGAAAGAATCATGGCTGCTAAAGACAAAGGCCCATTCTGACCTGAACCACAATGACAAAACTTTCAAGCTACCTATTCTAACTCGAACCCATCCTGACCCGTCACCTTGCCCAACCCCCCCCCCCCCCCCCCCCCCCCCCCCCGGTTGCAAGCTCTATTCAAGTTGGTAGAAAACATTAAGGTGTGATCATTTATGTGGATGACTAGTAGATCAAAACGTTACAACGTACCTTGGAGTCAATGGAGTAGTTTTAATGTAATCAAAAGTCAGACTATGATTACTCCGTTTTACTAGTAGCTCGCTAGTAGAACCTGTTATGTTTGATAAAAGTATTTCTGTTATTAGAAAAAAAAAATCATCTAACCCTTTAATGGTATAATTACACGAAAGAAACTTGGAAAAATATAGAAAACGACCACTCAAATATAAATCTAATACCCTGTGTTATACTTTGTGATAGGTGAAGGCGAACAGGTCATGTGGTATTTGCTCATGCGCATATCACGCTGTCCTTTCATGGGTTCTACGAGCATTGGCTCCATGAGTAGACTAACGCTCATGAGTTTACAATATGACCATTTTAAGACTGTTTTTAACAATCCAAAACTTAAAAGAATTTATCACAGCCACTTACAAACTCTATCAATTCTCTTTTTCGTTTTTGCCATACTTTCTAAACGGATTCATCATCATCATCATCATCATCATCAATGTCGTCGTTGTTGTCAATACAACGAAGATGTTCTGACTGGGTTGTCAAAAATACGAAATCCAATCTTATTCAAACCCAAACCAAATGTTTAAACACTAAAACAAGATGAATCGGAAACAGAGACAATGGGTGAGCTAAAGTGAGACTCTCTCTCTCTCATCATATAGGATCTGTAGTTAAAGCGGGGCTTCAAACTATGAAACCCACTCTAGTGAGGATCCATATGTTGTTAGGAGAGGAAACGGGTAAACTTCAACCCGTTAGTATTCAAGCTTCACGACCCAAACAACATCAATACTCACGTAACTTAAGCCCATCAACAAGATCTTATCTAGCCCATTGACAGCCCAATTCCAAACATTGCAAGCCCATGAAATAAAACATAAAACATATCATAAGAAATCAAATAAATATGTTTCGAGAGTTGGACAGAAATGTACCTTTTAAACACCAACTTTGTAGAAAATGATGAGCAATAAAAGGAGCTAAGAATTGGGAGTTACACAATCAAGAAACGCACAACCTTCGCTCGGATTTTATTCAACATATATACAAACTTGGTGGCTACTTTTATTTATTTATATATCTACTTTTATTAATAATTTGAAGTCACAAAATTTATTTATGTAATGTTTTTTTACAAATCTAGGTAATATGACACCTACATATTTATTCTGTGCAAGTAATATGGTTTTTGTGCAAGTTATGGATCATGTAAGTGCTATGTTTTTTTCTTATGATGCCAATTTTTTTTTTGTTATTGACCCATCTAGCCTATTAGAATCAAATGGATTAAAATTGACAATGAACACAATTGTTTTGTGAAACTCCCACGACTATCTTAATATTATAAACTCAAACAAAAAACGCAAACAAAAAATTATGATACCTTATTTATCTATTTATATTAAGGGTGAGATTATTCTACAAAGTATATTTTTGCTATAAAGTGTGAGAAGACACAATGAGCCTAAAAAAGTCATGAAAAAAATTAATATCTCAAAATTTAAATCGAAATTTAAAAAAGTACTTCGGAGCCTCTATTCATCTCGTTGTTCTCTTTCATAAAAAAATTAAAAAAAAAATAAAAAAAATTTCATTGTGTATTTATATGACACAATGACGTCATTGTGTCTTTTATATTGATACAATGACGTCATTGTGTCTTTCATAATTACACAATAAGGTTATTGTGTCTTTCATAAATGACACAATAAAAAAACGTTAATTTTTTTATTTTTTTTTATTTTTCGTTTATTTTTTTCTTAGTGAGGACGACTAGGGGAATAAAAGCTCCGAATTACTTTTTTGAAAATTCAATTTAGATAGTGATATATAATTTTTTGTGTCTTTTTTTGACTCATTGTGTCTTTTTTTGACTCATTGTGTCTTCTCACACTTTATAACAATAATACACTTTGTATTTGAAAATTTTTTCTTATATTAAATCTATAACTTGCTCTCTAAGAATACTAATTATACTCAAACTAAAAAACCAACTCAAACAAATAATAAAATATTCCAAAAATTATCTTAATCAAAATAAACTTTAAATAGATAAACTAATTTATCAAGATTAATCCATTATAGCCGGCGTCAAAATGATTCATAAATTAGATTGTTGAACTTTAAACAAATTATTAGAAATCAATTTTAAAAGTTGTAGATGAAAAAAGAAAAGGAAATAATGAAAAAGAATGCGTAGATAGAAATAAGAAATGCGACGTAAGAGTTTCTAAAAAACAACATACACACATAAAATATGATAAATTTTAAAATCTATACCATTAAAACTTTGCCTAAAAAAATAAAAAGAAACGACAAAAGGAAATGAAGAATTTTGGCCCCTACTTTCTTTCTCACTGACGATGGAAATGGAAGGTTTCCCATTTATTTATTGGAGTATGGCATTTCATACTTCCTTTTCTTTTTGGGGACAGATTTTTTGATTTTTTAGTTGTATAGTATGTGCTGCCGTCTTCGAATAAATGACATTTATTCAATTTTGCTTCCCATTAAAAATATAAGCATGTCGCAATTATATACACGAAGTGCGCAGAAACATCTTATTGTAAAAGTTATTATGAGGAGAACAAAATATGCGTAAAATTAGTTATATATACTAACGTAATAAAAATAATAAACTAATTAAACGAATATGATATGTGCATGCGTTTGTGCTGGAGCCAAAATGCCAACAAAAAGAGGGGTTGAGAAATTCGAACCTGGGGCCATCTGGTTGGAACTTGGAAGGGTGAGCTTCGAAACATTAAGCTATGGTTCACTTGTGAATTATGGTGTGTTTCATTATTATTTATAACTTTTTATAAAAGATTTATCAATAAAAGAATAATAAAACACAGTTAATTGTCGGGTTGGTCTTTGTAGCATACAACGAGAAACTTGTATATATTATAATAATTTATTTATTCTAATGGTATTAGTTTAATTTAAAAAAGTTGTCTCATGTTACTAAAAAAGATACATAAATACTATAACACACGATATAAATTTAAGAAGGTTAGACGTTAGGAAACAAACAACAAAGAAAACGTAACATTATTTGTTGTTTAATAAAACATAAAAACGTGTGGTTCTAACCCCCACATCTCTTTTACCGAGTGGACACACCACTTATGCTACTTGCTTTTATGCTTGTTTCTGGAATGAAAATTTTCTTAAAATAAAAAGGCGATAAATAATTAACTTAATTAATAATACGTACTCTCTTAAAAATTAAGTGTATTTTCATATATCTCCGTCTATACTTAAAAATTTACATGTTTTTTAAATTATACTTGAAAATCATTCTATATTATTCATTAAAAACTTGTATTTTAAAATATTATCCTTTTTTAAGTTTATAAAAGGATATATATATAATATATAAATATATAAATATATATATATATATATATAAGTAATTTTTCTTGAGAATTATAATATGTTATCATATTTCTCAAATCCACTTTAACTAGTATAACACGAAGGTGTTACAGCAAACTGTAACGTGGTAACTACACCGGCTTATTTTATTATACACTTACTAAATATAACATGTTTTAATTTTTCTAGATTCTCTTTATATATAACACCTAAATTCACGTGGCCAATTTTGGCCCTCCTAATAACAGACGTCGCAACTACACTCATATTATTATCATGATCGTAAATAGGGTGGGTCGACAATAAACACCACCTCTTAACGCGACATGAATCGATTAAGGTCGTGCTTAAACTGATTAATCCGCCTAACCTATTTACAATATGTTTAAAACCTATTTATTTAAACCCTATAATCTTATAATCTTTTATATTACTAATGCCGAAACTTTTCTAATCCAACCACATGACACTCAAGTGGTTTGCTCTCAGGACCGGCTCTATAGTGTAATTTATGACGCATTGGGTTTGGGGCCCCCTAAATATAAGGGCCCCCATTTTATAAAAAAAAATTATATTGGGTTTAGGGATTATATGAGCTAATGAAGTTTTGAAGCGGGAATCACTTGATAGTTGAGTCCAGATGAAAATTTTGATGATTAACTAGCCATTTTTTGCCTTTTTTTAAAAAAAATCAACTATCAATGGCTAAAAGTATATGAATTTTTCTTTGATTTATTGCTTTTGTTCAATGAAATTTAATTAGGTTGCTTATTTCTAGATTGTGTTTTTGAAAAAGTTCTTAATTTTTTAATTCGTTGGGGCCCATAAAATGTTGAGCCGGTCCTGGTTGCTCTAATCACTTTCCATCGATTGTCATTCTCTACTCTTATTATGTTCCTACTCAATTCAAAAAAGATTAATTGTCATGGTTCCTTAGCCCCAATATCTGTGGTACGTAAACGTTAACCACTATCACCACTTCCTCATCTAGCACCAGTCTCAACCACTTGATCTTATCATTACACATTCTTACCTCGCATTATCTTGAACTTTCTTAGAAATCAGAAAACACATCCATTTTTTGCTTCTCGAATACCACAATTTATAACCATTGTACTAAGCTCTTTTTCTAACTCTTCTATCTAGTCTCTTGAAACACACCATAAGGGTTTTTAGTTTTAAATTCCAAGAAGCAAAAACTCATATGATACATTTTTTTTTATTTTGCACGCACCACTTTTCTGGGGACACATTTTTTTTAGTTTTAGATTCCAAGAATCAACCTATCCACAACCATATTAATGCAATCAAACTTGAGATGATGTTGATTGATGATATTCTTTCTTTGTTCACGACTTGAGTGACCATAGTTTTTTGTCACGTTCAATACTTGTATATCATGTTTTCCACAAAAGAAATATGTTTTTTTTCTTCTAAAAAGTGGATCAAATCCACATTCTCTAAAAATTTAAAACGTTTCTTTAGTTGATTACACCAATAAAACCGCTTCTAATATGTCTTGATCTTTCTTTTGATTTTTTTCTAAAAAGTGGATCAAATCCACATTCTCTAAAAATTTAAAACGTTTCTTTAATTGATTACACCAATAAAACCGCTTCTAATATGTCTTGATCTTTCTTTTAAAGTGCTCTTGATAACAATATAACATATCCGTTTGCCCTAAAATATGTGACATTAAATGTCAGTAAACACAAAGTCAAATGGTTTAAAATAGTCTAAAAATACCAATTGCTTGACTTTTGCTTGAATCATTAAAGCTTTCATTTGCAACGTTTTCTTGCACTTTAACAATGGTTGGAAACAAATCAGGCAAGCGTGTAAGTGTTTGTAGTGAGCATCCCATCGGGTATACCGGGTCAAGTGAGAATAAACTATTGGTTTAATCCACTTTCAGTTTCAATTAATTCACGACCAATCTCTTCTTTATTTTTTCTTTCTCAATTCTAGAAGAATGTTTGTTCTTTTACAAGAAGCACAAACCACGTTAATCAAATTGGTTACGTTTTCAAAATCTAAAAGACCGTAAACAATTAGAAAGTAGGCAAGTAGGTGAACTTATGGGTGTGTGGCAGATTGACTGGCGGTGTTCCATGGAAGTGGCAAACACAATTGGGTGCTGCAATTTTGTCTTAAAGTGGAATAAAAATAAGGTAGGGTTTATTTAATTGTTTATGCTTTAACACTAGTTTTGAACTTTTATAAATGAGCCTCAACGTACATCATAAAATCTATGCCCCGTCTTTAGGCCTGTAAATGAATCGAACGAATACGAACATTAGCATGTTCGTGTTTGTTCATTTAATTTTTACCGAACACGAACACGAACACATAATCAAACATGATTTTTTATTCATGTTCGTTTATTAAAAAAATTAAAAATATTCGTGTTCGTTCATGTTTGTTCTTTAAAGGCTAAATGAATGCTGAGCAATAATAAACAAACATACTGAACACACAAAAAAACAACATTAAATGGCTATTTTGAAACTTTTAGGTGTACTAGTGAAGATTAAAATCTCATCAAATTTACAGGTTTCTAGTATAACATAATACACTTAAGTTTCAAATATTAACACATAATATCCTTTTATTAATATATTAATATATATAAATAAACAAACATAAACGAACGTAAATGAACGAACGTAAATGAACGAACGTAAATGAACAAACATAAACGAACATATACGAACGAACGTTCATGAACGTAAAAGAACGAACAAAACACGTGTTCATATTTGTTCGTTTAACTAAATGAACACAAAATTTTTGTTCATGTTTATTCATTTACTAAATAAACGAACATAAACGAATTTCTCACCAAATAGTCCATAAACATTCAGTTCATTTACAGGCCTACCCGTCTCTCAAAAATTAGGGTGCTATAATTGATTTATGAGTAAATTACAATTCTCACCCCTAGGGTTACGGTCATTTAATCTTATCAGCTTAAAAATAATCTTTTGATATATTAACCACTACTGTTTTATTTCTTAACTATTTTGACCCTAGATACTAACTCTGATAATTTTTTATGTTAAATGAAGGGCATTTTGATCCTTTTCCACCTTAAAGACTATTTATGTAAATGTTAAATCTTTAGGGTTATGTATGCACATTTTCAAATTACCAATTCAACCACCACACACCACCGCCACCTAACACAACGCTGATGCTATGAAACACAAGGCTCAATCCATGAAAAAATCATTTGTCAACGGTGAAAACAAGTTTTCCGGAATCGGCGACAGCAATCCCGGTGGCGACGACAATATCCTGAAGATATAACCCATTTACACCCCTTCTCGTCAATTCCTCCGTTGATGGCGGTTTCCGCCACTCTGGCGACTTCATTGCCTTCTCTATGGACGCGAATCTGGCCGCTGGAGACATAATGTCGAAAATGGGTTGGTCAAAAGTTGAACCAAAGTCATGAATTCATTTGGGTTTGTGTGGATTACCTTTGGGGAGACGGTGTAGATGATGATCAGCGCCCGATGTTGTTGCGGTGGTTGTTGGTGGTGATGTTGTGGTGGTGGTGGTGGTGTGGTGCAAATGGTGGTTTGCGGATCTTGTGGGAGTCTCTGGACTTTGAGGGGCGTCGGATGGGGACCTTGGAGTGACTGGGGAAACTTGCCGGTGGGGAAGTTCGGGGAGTACATGGCGTTGAAGATTGAGATTTTGGTGAAAATGATGAATATGAAGATGAAGATGATAATGGTCTACTTTGTTTAAAGATACAAGATAATAAATAAAAGATAAAATTACAGAAAACGTCCTTTAAGTTTATATAAAGTTGCAGGTATCGTCCTTTATCTTTAAAATGTACTCTAAACATCCTTTATGTTAACATTTTATAACAGAATTCGTCCTTTAGACTAACTGTCGTTAACTTTTTCAGTTAAATCAAGGGTAATTTGGTCTTTTTACCTTTAAAGGACTATTAATGTAGACTTTTCCAAACGTAAAGGACGTTTTCTGCAACTCTTTTATTTTACATAATTTATGTATTTTTACAATAATACATCTACATATTATTTTTAAATAACAGAATATATATTATTTAATTATTTTCATCCACGTATTTAGGGGTGTTCAAAAATATCCGAATCCGAAACTGAATCCGAAATATCTGTTAGGACCGTGTACGTACGGAGTACTAACCGATTCTTCGTTGTACCAGATCAAATAGTGCGGAATCCTATTTGATTGGCGATCCAATCAGTGAGAACGAAATCAGGATCAATCCTAACGATTAGAAAACGTTATGAATTGACTCGGAATGATCTGAAACGCTCTATGAAGTTGGAATGGTCGAACAGCACGTTCTGGGTCGATTAGGGTTTCTAGTATTCGAAGTGTTATGTTTTTCCACGAATTAAGTGGTATTTATAGGTTACAGATCTCATTCGTGCGACTGAGCCTTGCGACTGGCTCAGTCGTGCGATTGAGTAATACGATTGATTCATTCGAACGCTTGAGTCAGTCTCACGACTCAACCGGGCGATTGACTCAATCTCCTAGTTCAACCGTGCGATTGAACCATTCGCATGGTTCAGTCGTGCGACTGAAAAAGATTCTTAGTCAAACACATTCTTGAACCTTTAACGATTCAGAACTGTGTCTCACAACTGTAAACCTATATAACATGGTCATATTATGCGTGTAACAACTAATAATATAATTAGATATAACATTATATAATCAACAACCATATAAAGAAGAGATTCTCATTCGATTGATTGAACATTACAGATGTATTATAAGATAGAAGTCTATTACATTTGAGCTCACTAGACTAGAACTGGGGACATGTGTACCAACAAACTCCCCCTTGGACCTAGTTCTATCTAGACCTTTACTTCTTTCTTGAACTCTTCAAACCTTTTTAATCTCTCTTCTTTGGAAACCCCCGCATGGATATTTAGCGCAAAGCATAGACGTATTATGTGCTGAAACTGTAGAGCTTGCACAATATCCTGCGTATCGAAAAACAGTGGCCACTTGTACAGCGTATACACATCAGACGCTGACAAGTTGATAAGCCACATGGGGTCGAACACCCTTAAAGCTTCCATTGACCCGTCCTTTTCCAAAACAATGACTGCCTCACTCGAGCGCCAGTCATAGTACCACCACTTAAAGTGTGGGGTAAAGTCCTGTGGCATCTCCCTCAGTGGAATTCTGGACATTATGCGCGGAGGTCGCCACTTCAGGACTATCTTAGGCTGACCAGTGATGGGACTTACCTCAGACCTTCTGAGGTACCTCGTAGCCTGCTGAGGTTTGAAGTTTACCCATCTGGTCCTATATTCCTTCTTCAGTGCAGCCTCAAACCAGCCAGACATCTTCTTCGGATCAGCATAAAGAAGCTTTAGTCGTGCCAACTGGTTGAGTTCAAAACCTGGGAGAGTCTTCAGATCATGAGGAAATCTAAAGTACTCGATTCCCCTCTCCCTCTTCACTGCATATACTCCAAGGTCATCAAAATGAGCCCAAGCTATAATCTTCCCTGACACCTTCATATTCTTCTTTACTTTGTATAACTTGGTGTAGGTACTTTGAGTTGCTGTAGAACGTTGTGCTCGGACCTCGGCAAAGCAAGCCGCCCATTCTGCCTTTCGAATGTCAACTTCGGCGTCCGTGGCTTGAGCTTGGCTTGTTGAGGCTTCAGCTTCCTTTTCTTTATCATGGAGTTTATTCAGAATATCACTGTCAAGGTTGTTTACCAGATCAGGAAACACGTTTCCCTCTTGATCAGTGTATTCTGGATAATGCTGATCTGTGATGTCTTCAATTTCAATTTCTTCAACATCTTTAAGTTCATCATCATCAGCATCATCAAAAACTGGAGCATCTTTCACAAGTTCGTCTGGATTCAGACGAAACATGTCAGCCAGTTGCTCATCAGTGAGGTCGTGAATAATTTCTCCTTCTTCAGGAGTATAACTCACAGACCTTCTGACGATCCCCTGCAGATCAAGAATCATTGTTAGTTGAGACTTGACCTGTTGGAGGGGAGCAACATCATGTTCGTCTCTCTGAAAGTTAGGATCTGTTTGATTTAAACATGCAACACAATACTCGTTAGTAAATAATCAAACACAGTCATTAACATAAGATATAAACATTCATTAAATAAATGTAACATAATTTCAAATACAAAAGTCTGTTAAATACATAAACATGACTAACTAAATAGTACTTTTGTCTTGAATTTCCGGAGTTTCTTCAGTTGGAGCAGACGTAGAGGGTCCTTGATCATGTCGGCGTTTAGAACGCCTTTCGCCTGCTACATTATCACTTTGATCTCCGGCAGTTTCTCCTCCTTTACCTTCATCATCTTCCTTCTTCTCATCACCATCATTACTCTCATCACTACCATCATCATCATCGTCATCATCCTCATCATCTTCATCATCGTCGTCCTCATCCTCACCATCATCATCATCATCATCATCACCTTCTCCAATCTCGAGGGGCTCACTCTGAGTACCTTTCAGTTTTAGCACTAGAGTCTTATGAGCCGCCTCTAGCTTTCCCATCCTCTCATCCGTTTCAGACTCGTGTTGTAACAAGCCTGTGATCTGATCGGCCTGTGAAGTGATCACTTGGGCTTGTGAGGATGTTAACTCCCTCAATCTTTCAATCTCAGCTGCCTGTGATGAACTTTGCTCTTGCAGCTGGAGGATCTGAGCTGTCTTAGCCTTATCAGAGGCTAGCAGCTGGAGCACCATGTTGTTGAGAGCAGCAAGTTGCTCAACCACCGAGACAGGTGGTAGCACTGAGCTAGAAGGGGCAAATGAGGTTTGGGTTTGGTGAGTGGTGGTTGTAGTGGTGGCTGTGGTGTAGATGGGAGGAGATGGGATGGCTGTAGTGGGTGGTACAGTGGTGGTGGTGGGAGAAGACATGAAAGTATGAAGTGGAGGTATAGTGGTGGTGGTGGTGGATGTGACAGTGTGAGGTGTAGGGATAGTAGTGGGGGTTGGAGATGTTTGGGATGGTGTAGAGGTGGTAGCTGTGGTGAACCTTAGTCTCTTTCCTTTCTTACCATGCGGACGCGCCATGGTCTTCTTCCTTTTACCAGTTGACAAAGGTGCTCCTCATCTGTTGCTGGAATCATCAGGGGCATACGAGGGATCAGACTCAGTGCGTGTGTTCCCTGATGTACCAGACTGTCCACCAATATCTCTCAGTCCTCTCTCGGTGGCAACCACTTTGCTGCCAACCCTCCGGGTTAAACCTTCTTCTTCACTTTCTTCCTCATCATCGGGTGGGCAAAAATCACGAACAAACCCGGCAGTTGCCGTGTCTGTGTGTGGTGATGATGGCTGAGCTGTATAAGTAGAGGGTCCCTCAGAAGAAACCGGTCCAACGTCTCCATCATGACTATCATCGTCATCTGAATCAACAGATGATATAATAATCACCTCAGTGTCAGAATCACTGTCGTCATGACGCCATTTGCGCCTCCTTGGCGCCACGTAATCTGCCCGGGCCAGATGCCCTATCAATCTCTTCAACACGGGCTTCACCTGCTTGCCCCTATAAACCTTCATTCTGCCCAGAGTAGTGTCATCCATGATCTCCAATACCACTGCATCGCTCTTCTCTTTGGACAACTCAGGCAACTTCTCATCAAAAATGAGCTGAAGAAATCGTGGATACATGCAGAAACCTTCTTTTCCCTTTGCCTCCAAGTTCTCAATCAGATAAGAAAAGATCATGTTGGAGAAGCTGAAAGGGTGGTTTAGGACCAATGCAACATATGCATTCTGAATTTGGTCCGATAAGTCATCGAACCCACCCCTCCTAGCAGCAATGCACTTTAGGATGACATGAGCTAGGTATTTGTACTGGGGACTCAGGTTGCTCTTGTTCAGCACACCCGTGTTGATGTCTCCGCAGTACCCAATCCTCATAAAGCACCCACGAACCGTCAGAGGATGCAGCTTAACTGGATGATCCTCATCATCTCCAAATCCTAATACTCTCCTGATATCTCCCGCTGTGATCTCTATCGCCCTACCAAAGATGGTACTTCGGATGCGGTAGGGTTCCACAGATCGATCTACCGAAGCTCCCTCCCAGAATGATTGGTGAAGGGACTGGTAGGGAGTACAGGGTGTAGATATGGCTTTATAGATCCGTGACCTCCTCAAGAAGTCGATGATCCCTGCAAACTCCCCACCATTCCTCGAGGTGGAATCCAAGTTAGCACAAATGTTGTGCTTTGGATTAATGGACCAGCGATTAGCCATATTCCTGTAACAAAATAGCAAACGTACGTTATAAACTTGAACAAAAGAGTTTGACTAAATCAGAAACCAGTGTAGTTCAATCGTGAGAATGAACTATGCGACTGGGTTTAGTCGAATGATGTATTTCTGCGATTGAGTTGTCCGACCGAATGAACTCATTCGAATGACTTATTCGGCCGATTGAATGAATCACTTCCTTCAATCGGGCGATTGAAGTTCATTCGGGGCAACCAATCGTATGGCAGACTCAACCCATTCGCATAATCCATTCGGCCGAATGAATGAGTCTCCTCTTTCAATCGGTCGATTGAAGTTCATCAGGGAGACCAGTCGCATCGAAGAAACCTGTTCCATTTCAAACTCAGATTTATCATTTTTGCGAAATAGACATTAAGTTCAGGCTTGTTAGACTCGCAATCATGTACTTAGACTACTTAGATCATTGATTTTAATATTGCATGTGATTAAAGCAGTTTATTTTGCAGATTTGTTACAAGTCAACATTTAGGGCAAATGTGGACTGATTAACCATCATATTCTACGTTCTGATGCATCCTTATGTTGTGTATTACCTGTGTCACAAATCCAAATGGTCAGAAAATGTATATCACGAAGATTAAAGTTCAAACGAAAATTTGGCAGAGTATCGGTGCGAATCGGGAATATTGGGGCGAATGATGTCTGCGATCGACTAAGGGGGCTATTTATAGACAGAATCAGGTCAATCGGCCGACTGGACTCATTCGCCTTTCTCATTCGGCCGAATCAAAATCAAGAGATACGATCGAGTCTAATCGCATGATTCAATCGAGCGATTGAATGTGGATCGTACGATTCGCTCAATCGACCAGGTTCATTCGATCAACTCACTTCCATTCGCACGTTTGACCTAATCGGTCACTTTCAATCGTCCGATTGGGCTCATTCGCATGGTCCAATCTTACGATTTAGTTCAATCGTATAGCCCATTCGTATGAGTATACCCATGATGAAAGAGTGCGACTGGGCTATACTTGTGCCATATTAATTATTTCGTTTGCTGACACATAGTCTTCCTTAAACAGTTGATAAAACATTATTTGCATTTGATCATCTCAGACATGATCCATTTAACCACCCGATCACCTCAGACGTGATCCATTTATCCACCCGATCACCTCAGACGTGATCCTTTTAACCTTTCAGAAACAACCAGTTTAGATAAACATTAAGCTCATTCAGTGACATTTAGCAGATAACAGTATACACAGTCCGACATGACACATTATACTAAGACTAAACAAATCTTAACCTATGAATAGAAAGACATATTTTTGTGATTTTTGTTAGGGCAGGCTTGTATAGCTTATTAGCATTAACATTTTATCCGGAATGGACTCTCGTGGAATCAGACAGGCATATACACCATCACTTGGAACATTTAGTGCTTATTACACTTTGCATGATACGATTGCACAGTTTTTCACTTATCGAAGACTTCTAAGATCTAACTGGGAATCATGTTTGAACTAATATGTAATTTTTATTGATTTTGAACATCAGGCGATGCAGCCACGACGATTGTCAGTATGTTTGTCCACTTAAATCCATACACAGACGTTTGACACACATCAGCGATTAATTAGATGAATTAGGTCAAAACCGTATTTGTGTATTCCACAGGTATATGGTAATCAATCGTCCTCAGGAGATTTTTGAGCGGTCATGGACTTAGAAGATTTGGTTCTAAAAATTGTCAAAGAGATGCCAAGCCTCAGGTCAGTGCCATCGCACAGCAGAGAGGCGCAAACAACAATGAATTCTTAGAACGAATAGGTTATGCTTAGCCTCAGGTCAGTGCCATCGCACAGCAGAGAGGCGCAATACCTATTTATCTTCTTAGAGCAGCATATTGGCATATACATTATTTTAATGACACTTGTCATCTTTTGCTCTGTTTTGCAGGTCTTTGCTCACATTTGTGGCATTAGCTTGCTCCTCACCCCTTATTGGACATTGATTGATTGTGCAGACCAGGGATACCATGAGAACACACAACTGGTTGAGTAAATTTAGTTTAAGCCAGTTCACTGATGATGTCTAATGGTCTATTGTGTTGAATCTACTGACACATCGTATTGTGTACTTACACAACCCTAGATCTACTTTCTCCAAGTGATTACAATACCAGTCAAAACTTCTATCATATTCCCATTTTGTTAGACTTAGACTTCTCTGATTTATGATTTTTATTTTGAAACTGAAAACCAATTTGATGTTCCAAGTAACTCGGTGCCTGTGTGCTATCACTTTCCAGTTTTATCGAGTCACATTTCCAGTTTATTTGTCTGTGCCTTTTCAGCTTAACTTACCTCCCCCCCCCTTTTTTTTTTAAATAAATGAATACTGAAATAAATCTCCCCCTAAAATTCTAAAACGAAAATCTTTTGTGTTTTTGGATTTTATACGACATGGAAATTAAAAACGAAAAATATAATGAAAGAAAAAGAAAATAAACAAAGAGACACGAGTCGGACTATGTATCTGCTTCTTCTGCAATCACATCACTTTTCTTTTTAACGCCGTTGACCTCTAGAAGATATAAAAATCTTGGTTTATCAAAAGGCTTGGTGTAAAGGTCAGCGCGCTGAAAATCCGTGTTAATTTTAATCACATCAATTAATTGTTTTTCATAGCAATCGCATATGAAATGATATTTAATCCCGATGTGTTTTGTTTTTGGGTGTTGAACAGGATTTTTAGTGACAGCTATGGCAGCAGAATTATCAACATAAATAGGAGTGTTAGAAAATTTCAAACCGTAGTCTCGCATTTGCTGTTGAATCCAGATGATCTGAGAGCAGCAACTTGCAGCAGCAACATATTCAGCTTCACAGGTTGATAGAGCAACCGAGGTCTGCTTCTTGCATTGCCACGTGACTAACCGTCTTCCAAAGAACTGACACCCTGTTGATGTAGACTTGAAATTCATCTTGCAGCCACCATAGTCTGAATCGCTGTATGCGGTAAGCTCGAAGTCATCATCATGAGAATACCACAATCCCAGTGTTGGAGTACCCTTCAGATAATGAAAAATCCTTTTCACCCTAATCAAGTGATTCACTTTTGGCTTCGCTTGATATCTAGAACATAAACATGTGGCATACATGATATCTGGACGCGAGGCAGTAAGATACATGAGAGATCCGATCATCCCACGATACATAGTGGCATCCACCAAATCCCCATTCTCATCAGGAGCCACATCATGATTTGTGGCAAGAGGGGTACCGGCAGCAGATGCATTTTCCATGTCAAAGCGACTTAGAATATCGCCGACATACCTGGACTGATGTAAGAAAATGCCGGTTGATGTTTGATCCACCTGTAATCCTAGAAAGAACTTCATTTCTCCCATTGCACTCATTTCAAACTCTGCCTTCATCATAGATTCGAACTCTTTGCACAAAGCTTCATTTCTAGATCCAAAGATGATGTCATCCACATATATCTGCACCATAAGCAAGTCACCATCCTTTTCTTTGATGAATAATGTACAGTCAATGACACCCCTACGAAAACCATGTTTCAACAAATGGGTGGAGAGCTTTTCATACCAAGCTCGAGGAGCCTGATGTAGCCCGTATAGAGCCTTGTCTAACTTGTAGACTCTGTCCCGATGATAAGGATCTTCGAATCCTTCGGGTTGACTGACATATACTTCTTCACGGATTTCCCCATGCAAGAATGCACTCTTAACATCTAGTTGATAAACTTTGATCTTCATGTAAGAGGCGTAGGCTAGAAAGATACGTATAGCTTCCATTCTAGCTACGGGAGCAAAGACTTCATTGTAGTCGATTCCTTCGACTTGCCTGAAGCCTTGAACGACCAACCGTGCCTTGTTTCTGATAACAACACCCTGGTCATCCTTCTTGCACTTTAGTACCCATTTGGTACCAATTACCTTGACTCCTTTTGGCCTGTCAACTAGAGTCAAGACTCCGAGTTTCTTGAACTGGAGTAGCTCTTCTTGCATGGCATTGACCCAGGCCTCATCTTTCAGGGCGTCACAGACATATTTAGGCTCGATTTGTGAAACAAAACATGAGAAAGCCCCGTCATTGACATAACCCTTCTCCATGACAGCAGCATAATCAGCAGAATACAACTGATTTCTTGTCTGCACACCGGATTGAATGTCCCCAATGATAGACGTGGGGGGATGATTCACACTGATTCTAGTCATAGGTGTGGTAGGAACCACAACCTCAGAATCCAGATTGGTGACTACTGGTTCAGTATCCGGATTTCCCACGGCTGGTTCAGCAACTGATGACTCACTTTGTTGATTTGCTATAGGGTCAGGGTTAGTATCAACTGCTTCTTCATCACCTGATGAATCATCACTCTCGTCATGAGCAGGAGTTGAGGAACTTGAGGCACCATCAGTAGGAGTGACGTTGCTTGAATCCAGAGTCGGTGAGTTAAGAACATCATACATCATCTGGGTAGCAACCTCATCCTCTGAATCAAATTGTGGAAGATTAAAGGATTTGAAAAAGCCATCATAATCGAAGAATGATGATGGACCTTTTCCAGCAGGAGGGGTGATGTATCTCTGAACATCCATGTTGCACCATACCTCTACTTGACCTGTCGAGTTATTGTAAACTCGTTTGTCTGGGATGTTGTATCCTAAAAATATTCCTTGATCAGCTTTCTCGCTGAACTTGCCATCCTGAGTCTTCTTCAGTAATGTACATGGAGCTCCAAATGGTTCCAGATACTCCAAATTTGGCTTTCTCTTCTGAAGTAGCTTATAGTAAGTCTTGCCATGCCGTTTGACTACTAATACACGATTAAGCGTGTAGCAGGCATTTGCAACCGCTTCATTCCAGAACTAAACTGGGAGCTTTGAATCAGCTAACATGGTTCGTGCAGTCTCAATTAAGCTCCGATTCTTTCGTTCTGCAACTCCATTCATCTGTGGCGTGTATGCGGAAGTGAACTGATGAACAATTCCCTTTTCCTTGCAGAAAGCATCCATCCACTGATTTTTGAACTCTGTACCATTGTCAGAACGGATCTTCCTCACCTTCAGCTTGTAGAGTGACTCCAAAGTCGTGACGAGCACCTTGAATGATTCAAATGTTTCTGATTTAGCTTTCAGAAACATCACCCAGGTGAATCTTGAGTAGTCATCTGTGACTACAAAGCAGTACCAGTCCCCTGCTATACTCTTTGTGTTGACTGGACCAAAAAGATCCATGTGTAGCAACTCCAGGGGCATCTCAATTGAGTTGACGTGCTTGGTCTTGTGAGATTTCCTAGTCTGCTTTCCCTTCTTGCATGAGACACAAAAGTCAGGAAGTTGGAAGTTCTTGACTGTAACTCCTTCAACTAGGTTGTTGTGAACCAGATGGTTCATCTTCCTGTGATTGATGTATCCCATCCTTCTATGCCATGAGATGGATTCCTTCTCTGTCGCTTTTGATAGAAAACATTGAGCTGTAGACTCAGAGGTAGAAGCATTAGACATATCCAATACATATAAATCATTGTACCTGGATGCAGACATCAAAACCTGCTTCTCTGGAATCTCCATCTCCTTTTTCAGTATGTAACATTTTCGGTTGTCAAACATAACTTTGAAGCCCTTGTCACATATCTGAGACACTGAAAGTAAATTGTTTTCCAATTATTGAACAAAATTTACTTTATCAAACTTTACCTTCTCATTACCTACTTCGCCCTGAGCGGTAATATATCCTCCTTTATTACCAGCAAATGAAACGTGTCCCCCTTTAATTTGTTTGACATTGAAAAGAAGAGACTTGTTTCCCGTCATGTGCCTGGAAGCCCCGCTATCTACGATCCATGTATTTGTAGACGCACTATAGCGGACACCCTGCACATATGAGAAAATCATCAGTTAAGGAGGGGGACCCAAGCCTTGACTAGCTTGGGTTTCCCTGAGGAATCAACCATCATGAATTCAAACCACTGTCCTTTATCAGTGGGTGGAATCTCAACTTTCAGATTATCCTTGCTTTCAGACACACCAGCTGTCTTGGCTTTCCATAAACCATCCTTGTGAAACGATTGTTTGTGGTAAACCTTAGACTGATTTACAGTTTGAGCATATGGTTTAGATTCAGAAACAGGTTTTACCTCTGGCATCACGGACTTGTCAGAGACTTGTCTGTTTTGCCTTTGGCGAGGTGGAGACGAAAAAGACCTAGAAGGTGTTTTAGACCTAATAGGGGTTTTTGATCTAACTGGAGTCTTAGAACGCTGTTTTGAATCTATTTTTACTTTGTCGTGTAGCTCAATCTTAGTTCTTGGTGTCTGATAACGAGGACAGTTAGTCGAAATATGACCGCGCTGACCACAAGTATAGCAGGATCTCCATTCGTCAGGGCTAGGAGATCTCTTGTGGGGCGGTGAATAAGCCTCAGGAATGGGCCTTTTGGTCTCAGTCTTTGGACATTTACCCTCTTTAACAAACTTAACTTGTTTAATGTTTTGATTAATTTGTCTTGGAGGTTGAATATTATCCCTTTTAACTGATTTAACTTGAGTGGCTTTAGATATCTTGGTTTGTGTTATATTTGATTTTGACTCCAAACCAAGAGATGTTTGAACATTTGCTTCCACCCGTTTCTCAGCATTTACCTTGCTTGAAGCTAAGGTTTTCTGATCATCATCCGGAGAAGCAGACTTAACTGCTATGTCCGGATCACTAACCAGAGGAGTTGTCACCACATGATCCTTAATTGGGTTGTTATTAATTGGACGTTGTTTTGTGTTCAAAAGGATCTCATGTGGTGGTGGAACTACCTTGTAACCCAATCCCTCCCCATTGTTGCGTTCTTTAACCAAGTTTTTCAAAATGTGCGAAGAACTCGCTAAACTATGTAGTTTTTGTGTCAAAGACTCATTTTCTACTTGTAAAACAGCTTTGTCCTTTTTAGTCTCCTCAATGGTCTTTAAGTAGTATTTAATGTCATTTTCTTGGTTAAAGACAACAACTTCAGTTTCCTTTAGTTGCTTCTGCAATGCATCTAACTTCTCCTTATAACTGCTCTCATTTTGTTTTAAGACACGATTAGCTTCTGAGCATAGTTTTAAGTCATTTACTAAGTTATCGTTGTGTTCTAACAACCTAGCAAATTTTAGATCAATGCTTTCCCTAAATTTATCACATTCAACACAAGCATGTTTATCAAATAATTCATCTTTAGATTGTACCTGTGTAGATGTCGACGTGCCAGCCATGAAAGCATTCTGAGACGTAGGTTGAGCTTCAGATTCTGAATTCAACTCATTCTGGACAATTTCATCAACAGCATCAAACGTCTCTTCCAAATCAGCAGTTTCAACCTCAGCTGAGCTTTCCCCTTCACTTGCTGAGTCTTCGTTCAAATCCTCCACAGACGCTATGTTAGCTTCATCAGACACAAATCGAAAGGACCAGTCTTGTCCTTCATCTCCTTGTGCTACCATAGCTTTAGAATCATTCCCCGTGGACAATGGTTTCTTGTCTTTATCTTGCCTATTGAACGAGGAAAAAGGATTCCCGTTCCCAGTCTTCTTAGGCTTCGAACACTCCCTTTTAAAATGACCCTTTTCTCCACAATTGAAGCACGTGACTTTAGACTTGTCAAAACCAAAGGTTGTATCTTTAGTAGCCACGAGATTCTGCCATGTTTTCTTCATAAATTTCTTGGCTCTTCGGACAGCGCTTGCAAGAGCCCACATGATGTCCATTCTTTCCAGCTCATTCTCATCTACTTGCTCGTAATCTTCATCAGCAAGGTGGCAATTACCAATCTTGCCAGCCACCAAACCATCATAAGAATGCACAACAGCAGCCAGAAGATCCATGTGCTCTTTAGCAACCTCCACTGTTACCTTTCCCAGATTTTCTGTTGTCAACTTTGCAGACTGAGTAACAATAGGGCTTTGACTAGCTCCAGATGCACCTAGAGACTCATTTGCAGATGATGAGCCTTGTTCAGCAGTTGAAGATGCATTGGACACGAAGGCTGTTTGCAGAGGTGCACCAGAAGACTTTGCAGCAGGGGTGGAAGTAGAAGGAACATTGTAGAGAGAGGGGTCTTGAGCATAAGAGCCCTTCTTAGCCTTGTATTTTTGTCGCATTCCTCCTCTCTCAGTTTTAGAATAAAGTCATTGATATCCAGGGTTTCTAAAACTGAGTTGTATCGCAGAGTAGAAATGAATGAATCCCATTTTGCAGGTAGACCATCTGCCAAGCTTAAAACCTTGTCTTCCATTGACGTCTTAACACCATGAGTGTGAAGTTCACTCATCAGATGGTAAAACCGATCGATGATTTCATCCAAGCTTTCATTCCCTATTGCCGAGAAATTATCAAACTCCTTCTTCAACGCTTTACCTTTCAGTGCCTTTAAGTTTGAATTTCCATCATACCTCTTTTCAAGAACTTCCATCAGTTTTTTACTTTGTTTGTGTTCTGAGTATAGATGAAAAATAGGTTTGGGAATTGACTGAGTCAAAATAGCATAGGCCTTCTTCTCTGCATTGTAAGCAACCTTCTGTGTATCGGTGAGTCCACTCAAAGTCAAAGGAACACCATCAGCCCCCACGGGTATTTTATAGCCAACCTCAATAGAGTTCCATAAGTTAGTATCTACGCCATTAAGATAGATCTCAAAACGTTGTCTCCATTGTGGAAAATCCTCTATTGTCAATAGTTTAGGTGGCTTGTTATGGTTCCCTATCTCATTCTCCAGTAACAACAAGTTCTGAATTCTCGAATCCTTTCCAGCTGACATGGCATAATTTTCTGAGTCCATCCTTGAATTAATTTAACTTGAGAATTAAACTGCTAATGCGATTGGGCTGTATCCGATTGGACTCAAACGTACGGTAGAATCGGCCGACTGAGAGACTTAGACGACTGAACAGACCGAACGACTCAGACGTGCGACTGGAGTGGGCGATTGACTCAATCGGGCGATTGACACAGCGACTGACTCAACCGGGCGAATGGAGTGGCGACTGACTCAAACGTGCGAAAGACCTGGGCGAAAGAGTTCAGTTGTACGATTGAGATAATCATGCGACTGGGTCGGCTGTAAACGCGATTTTGAACACTTTTGACCTAGAACGCAAATATTTGCACCCTAGACGGCTGAAACTCGAAAAACACTGAATTTTCAGAACATGCACACGTAAAGACTCAATTTTTTAGCCAAAAGAATGGATCCTTTTGCGTAAAAACGTAGACTTTTTCACAAAAACGATTGAATCAACGAAGAATCAAGAGCCAAAGCTCTGATACCACTTGTTAGGACCGTGTACGTACGGAGTACTAACCGATTCTTCGTTGTACCAGATCAAATAGTGCGGAATCCTATTTGATTGGCGATCCAATCAGTGAGAACGAAATCAGGATCAATCCTAACGATTAGAAAACGTTATGAATTGACTCGGAATGATCTGAAACGCTCTATGAAGTTGGAATGGTCGAACAGCACGTTCTGGGTCGATTAGGGTTTCTAGTATTCGAAGTGTTATGTTTTTCCACGAATTAAGTGGTATTTATAGGTTACAGATCTCATTCGTGCGACTGAGCCTTGCGACTGGCTCAGTCGTGCGATTGAGTAATACGATTGATTCATTCGAACGCTTGAGTCAGTCTCACGACTCAACCGGGCGATTGACTCAATCTCCTAGTTCAACCGTGCGATTGAACCATTCGCATGGTTCAGTCGTGCGACTGAAAAATATTCTTAGTCAAACACATTCTTGAACCTTTAACGATTCAGAACTGTGTCTCACAACTGTAAACCTATATAACATGGTCATATTATGCGTGTAACAACTAATAATATAATTAGATATAACATTATATAATCAACAACCATATAAAGAAGAGATTCTCATTCGATTGATTGAACATTACAGATGTATTATAAGATAGAAGTCTATTACATTTGAGCTCACTAGACTAGAACTGGGGACATGTGTACCAACAATATCCGAAAATCCGAAATTCGGATATCCGAAATTTCGGATATCCGAAAATTCGGATATCCGAACTTCGGATATCTGAAATTTCGGATTCGGATTCGGATAGTGATTTTGAGAATTTTAGGATATTTCGGATATCCGAAATATCCTAAATATCCGAAATATCCATAAAAATTTAAAAATATTAAATATTAATTAAATATTTTAGATATTTTCGGATATTTTGGATATTTTAACAAAAACTTTGGATATATAAATAAATTTCAATAAAAATTTATTATATTTTTATAAAATTTATTAAAAAATATTTTTTTTTTGAATTTCGGATATCCGAACGGATATCCGAATCCGAATCCGAAATTTCGGATATCCAAATTTCGGATATCCGAAATTTCGGATTCGGATTCGGATAGTGAAATCCACTATCCGAAATTTTCGGATATCCGAAATTCGGATATCCGAATTTCGGATATCCGAAAATGAACACCCCTACCCGTATTATCTGTAAATATCTATTTTATAATTTATATTATTTATTTATTTATTTTATAAATACGTGGATGAAAAAAAATGTGTATATATATATATATATATATATATATATATGTATGTATATATATAAGACGTGAGTGAATATAATTAATTAGCAATACGTGCATGAAAATATTTAATATATTTAATTATGTATGAATTTATATGTATATATATATATTCGTTATATAAAAATCATATGTATATGTATTCTTATAAAAATACATAAATTAAATAAAAGATAAAAAAAGTGACAGAAAACATCCTTTATGTTTGAAAAAAATACATTAATAGTCCTTTGGAGTCAAAAAGACCAAATTGCCCTTGACTTAACGGAAAAACTTAACGGCAGTTAGTGTAAAGGACGATATCTGTTACAAAATGTTAATATAAAGGACGTTTAGAGTACTTTTTAAAGATAAAGGACGATAACTGTAATTTTATATAAACTTAAAGGACGTTTTCTGTAATTTTATCTTGTTTAAATGTATGTAGGTGGTGGTGGTTAAACTTGTAAAAATGACGATTTTACCCCTACCCATACCCCTCCCCATTATGCCACCACCGCCGCCACACTATACCACCACAACAACCTCCACCACAGCCCCACCCATCCCATCCCTCCACCGCTGCCCCTAACCATCGCTTGCGTGAAACCAACGCTGGTGATGGGTGCCTGATTCAAAGACGTGATCAATTGTTAACCCGTCTTGATTCCACAAGTGGCAAACAACAGCTGGGTTTCATTGCATCTCTCCATCCTTATTGTAGTCGGCCCCCATAAAATCCCTCTATGGATCTTGATTCTTCGAAGAGTACCACTTGATGCTTCAGTCCTTCAGATGCACCCATTACTCCAATAGTAGTTCTCCACCCATTCCCACTTGTCACCACATAATTTTCTACTTCAATACACCCATTACAGTGGACCCATTACTAGTAATTGCAGGTATAAGGTGGTGTTACTATTGTGATGGATCTTAATGGTGGGGATTAAATGCCCTATTGAAGAAGAAACGTGAGGTGGTGATGATGTTTATAAGAATCTTGTGTAGTAGATTGAATAGAGCAGGTGGAAATGAGTAACTTAAGGTGGGAAAGAAAGTTGGTGGTTATGGATTGTTGGTAGTGTGGTAGTGGTGGTGGAAATGGGAGTGTGTTGGTGGTTAGGATGAAGATGAAGAAGAAGAAGAATCAGTGGGTGGGAGTGTGGGGTGTGATGGTCCCGAGTTAAATTAATAAAACTTTTATAAAAGCTTTGAGGGTATAATAGTCATTTAACACCCATTTATCAGAACTTTTCAACTGTCGTAAGACACAGGGATGGAAAGTGCAATGTTTTTCAAACCTCAGGACTAAACCTGTAATTTTTCAATCGCAGGGACGAAGCGTGAAATTTGAACAAAGCTCAGGGACGATCTGTGTAATTTACTCTTTTATGTATTATTTTGAGATCGTTCAATCCACCAGCCCCTTTCCTGCTTGCGACTTCTCCAGCAGACTTTCAACCTTCGATCCCTCAAGAAGCCACCGCCTTCCTCCTGCCCCCTCCTTCCTCTTCCCCGTCGCCACCGCCTTCCCCCTTCCCCCTCCTCCCTCTTCCCCGTCGCCACCGTCTCCCCCCTCTTCTTCGTCGCCACCGCCTTCCCCCTTCCCCCTCCTTCCGCTGCCGCTCTCTGCCGTCCACCTCACCGGCCCCACCGTCTTCTACCTTGCGGGCGAATTCAGATCCAGATCCAGATCCTCTTTCAGGTCCGAATTCAGATCCAGATCCGTAACTATCGGGCGAATTCTAGCCGACGGCATGGATGCAGAAGGATGGGAATTACCACGTAATCGGAAAGCGAAACACAGTGATCGGCAGGTCCCAGGTAATCACAAGGTTGTGTCAAAGTTTTACGTTTCGAATATTCCCCCGAAGTGTTCTTCGCAAGATTTACAGGAGGTGTTGGGTAGTTTTGGTCATTATGAAGGGTCATATATTGCTAGAAAGTTGGATAAATGGGGTAAGAGGTTCGCTTTTGTATCGTTTTCTGAAGTCAAAGATGTTAAACGGTTGGGAGACGAGTTATCGGATGTATGGTTTGGGTCGTATAAATTGTTTATTGCGATTGCTCGGTTTGTCAATGGAGAGAAAGTGAATAGGCCGGATCTTGTTAATAGGAGGAAGGCGACGTCGGCTCCTATCAATAGCCATGCAAACCCTAGTGGTCATGAAAAGGCTACGTCCGAAGGATCCGATGGGGTTGGAGGTTTTAATGCCTCAGTTGGTAATGGGCGATCCTTTGTTGATTCACTATTAAATCGGGACAAAGTGGATGTCATTAAGGTGGATGATTCGGTGGAGCAGTTTTCTTATTGGAGGGATTGTGCTCTTACGGGTAGAGTGGTTAATTTTCATACGTTAACTTCTCTGAAAAAGTTGATTCGGACGCGTGGATGGAGAGCTTTAGACATAAAATACCTGGGAGGACTCTCAGTGGTGTTGGTTTTCTATGATAGTGGGGATAAGGACGTTTTCATGAATGATAAAGATACTTGGTCCAACTGGTTTGAGGGTATCGAGGTTTGGTCCAATAATATAAGTGTGGAGGAGGGTCGGATTGCTTGGCTCCAAGTTCATGGGATTCCGGCTCAGTTGGCGCTAGACGGGGTTTTCGATTTGATTGGTAACAGGTTTGGCAAGGTGGTTCAATCGGCTCCATGTTCAGGTGATGATAATAATTTTTCACATGCTCTAATCGATGTGTTAAGTAAAGAATGCAAACGGATTGCGGGTCGGGTGGACATTAATTGGAGAGGTAGAATGTTTAAAGTGTGGGTGGATGAGGTTGTAGGGGAATGGACGCCGGAATGTGTAGCGAAGGATGAAGAGGTCGATAGTTCGGCTATACCGGAGGATGATAAGTGTGATGATAATAATGTTCAGGATGATGTTGACTTTGTGTTTCGTGAAGAGGGTGAATGTTCACAAGTTAACGAATGTCACACCCCAACCTTGACGGCGGAAACGTCGAGGTGTGAGGGTTAAGATTGCTCACAGCCACATAACGCTATGTTAAAATGTAAAATGCCATTTATCAATTGTTTCAAACACCACATACATCAATGTCTCAAAATATATCAAACGAAAACAAGAATCCAATTGTCTTTATTAAGCCTAGGCCCATGTTCTAGGTTTAAGAATCCAATTGTCTTTGGGGCGGTTTAGGAGCAGCCACGGCGTAGTTCCGTGCCGGTATAAACTTCCGTTTCTTGTTATAAGGCTTGACCTCCTTGACCTCCTCGGGGGTCGCCTTCTCAGTCTTCTTGGCACCCTTTGCAGACATAGTGCCCGCTCGGATGTGGGTCTCCGTCAGCTGTGCAGTGATAGTGATGGCTTCTTCCAAAGTTGCGGGTCGGCTACCCACAACGGCATCCTGAATCTGAGGCGGCACTCCCTTAATAAATTTTTCCACATTTCGGGAAACAGTATCCACCATGTGTGGCAGCAGTATACTCAGTTCATGATGACGGGTAGAATAAGCCAGATGGTTCCCGCCATCCTGTTTCAGGTTCCAGAATTCCTCCTCCAGTTTCTGGATTTCACTTCTCGGGCAAAACTTGGCGATGGCTATGTTTTTGAATTCCTCCCAAGTTAAAGCCAAGATTGCATCGGGGCCTCGGTTCCTCTTTTCACTGTTCCACCACGTTAAGGCCCGTTGCTGCAGCATACTTATGGCATACCTTACTTTGAGTGCTTCGGGGCACTCACAGTTGACGAAGGTGTTCTCCATCCCCTCAAACCATTCTAGCAGACCGGTGGCACCTTCCTTGCCACTATAACTCGGAGGCTTGCATGAACTAAAGTGCTTGAAGGTGCAAGACTGGTTGTTACGCCGTTGGTTCGCACTATTTTCCCCTTGGCCATTGCTGTTGTTCGTGACGTTTGCGATCATAGTGCTGCTGAGTTCAGCCACCATGGTCGGGATGACCGCAGCCATTTGCCGGGCAATCATGGCAGCAAGCTTACGGCCGGATCTTCCTCGGTTTCCATGGTAACGAGACATGCTGGAAAAATACAAATTGGGTTAGGATCGGTTAAAGGATAATAAGGGTGGGCAATTAAGGTAAGAATCATGAATTATACGGAATGATTCCATTTGGTGACGCATCACCATTTGGAAACGTTGACACGTCAAAATGAATTGACCCATTCACCTCAGAAACTCGTGTATGTTGGTCATAGTTTATCACTCATCCCGGAAATCCCCAGGTAAGCATAACTGATCCCGTAGGATTTATTCGAAATGCTTACCTTAGCCCGAGGGCCTTTTGCCAGAAAATCCAGAATACAGGTGTCTATGTACCATACTAGTTCTTTGGTTTATGAAATCAAAAATCTTGATGGGATATTTACAAGATTAGACATAAAGTCTAAAGAATTCCTATCAATAGATTCTACTTGGAGACGAGAATAAGTTTAAGAAATAGTAACTGTCGGGGAGAATTAACGTTTAAGATAAGTCTAGGGGAGACGGGTAACAATATGTAATCATGTAGAAAGGCACCTATGCTAAGGCATCACATTGCACATAATGAGGCATAGCGTTAGGCAGCATGCAAACAATAAGTATGTATTCATAAGAATACTATTCTATAAGGATCATGCATAAACTATAGTCTAGGTCACCATTTCTAATAACCTAAATCCCTATAGTCATGGGCTCTGATACCAATCTGTCACACCCCAACCTTGACGGCGGAAACGTCGAGGTGTGAGGGTTAAGATTGTTCACAGCCACATAACGCTATGTTAAAATGTAAAATGCCATTTATCAATTGTTTCAAATACCACATACATCAATGTCTCAAAATATATCAAACGAAAACAAGAATCCAATTGTCTTTATTAAGCCTAGGCCCATGTTCTAGGTTTAAGTATTCCTTCGATCATTGCTAAGCTTGCACATTACCTGAAACATATTGAAAATAAAGTCAACTAACTAGTTGGTGAATTCTCATGGTTTTAAGTACAATAAGTATACAAAATGTGGCAATTCTAGTCAATGGTCACAAGATAGCAAGTATATAGAACATGCATAGTTACAATCAAGCCTCGACTGAATAATATGAATAAGCATGATTAGCTAAGTGTATTTGGTTCCCTAGTGCACAAGCATACGGCTCCTAGGAGTCGGCAATACATCGACTTTAGCACCAAATAGGCTTGTCAGGCCCAAAGATCTAAGACTTCGCTAGGCTAGCAATAGTTAATGATTGCACACGTATGTCACATCTCATATAATACTTAACATATCCAAACAACCACGACTATGTAAAGAATTGCACGTGTGTAATAAGTATCAAAGCGTGTATGTGTAAGTTTGTATAAGCAACATGTTTCACCCTGAAAGATGTGAAATAATCGTAAAGCGGGGCATAAGAACTCACATGTTTAATAAAGGAGACTTGTAGATGTAATAAGAATAACCACGAATAAGATTTCCAACACAAACGTCACAACGCACCTAAATGAAATAAAGTAGCGCGTTATAATTTGTTTGATGATTAATTGTAGGTCTAATAATTATCCGTATTTATTACATGTTAATAACGTGATCGGTTAAATGGAACGAATGGATTATACTTGGTATAATCAATTGTTAGCGCGTAAGAGAAATAATAAATAAAACTTGATTAAATTGTACGTTGAACTGGTTTATAAGGATTGTATATAATAGTGATTTAGCTATTATAAGGAACTATATAAATATATAAATATTTATAGGTATAAATAATTAAACAATTTAATTGTTTGAATATACATATAAATATATATACTAAACAATTATAATATTGTGTATAATAATCAATATAAATGATTTAGCTATTAAAAGAACTATGTATAAATATATATATATATATATATATATATATATATATATATATATATATATATATATATATATATATATATATATATATATAAGTAACTAAACAATTAAGTTGTTTGAACATATATATATAAATATATATACTAAACAATTATAACATTGTATAATCATAATAAGTGATTTAATTACTAAAAGAACAATATATAAATATATATATATATAGGTATAAATAACTAAACAATTTAATTATTTAAAAATATATATATACATATACAAGTATTATGTTTACTCATTTCTTTTGTATTTTTAAAACTAAAATAATGTATTTATAAATACAAAAGTATTTTATAAACAAAATTAATTTAGTCCCAAATTAATTAAACAAAAGAAAAAAATAATCTGCATTTTATAAAATTAATTTTAGAAATTTTCAGAATTTAAAAAGGTTTAATAATTAAAAAAAATAAAGAAAAGAAGAAAAAAATCAGGAAATAAAAAGAAAAAGGGGAAAAGGGCTACCCGGGGTCGAACCCAGGGCTCCCTTGTGGACAGGGGACACGGAGACCAGTGTACCAGGGCCAATGCCTTGGTTTCACTTTGGTTTTCTTTGATTTTAAGCTCTGTTCCCTGGTTTCCCCCAAATCGAATGAACCCTAGGTTCAAAGGGATCAAAATCGGCCCTCGATTCGGTGTTAATCACCTAAATCATCATGGGGCTTTTGATCTTTGAATGAAATCGAGTAGAAAACAGGTTTCAATTACCTGATTGATGGGGTGTAGATAGGGTTTCGAGTTCGAGTTCGATTCGGTTGTTCTTGAGATTGGGGTTTTGTGATCGAGAGGTTTTATTGTGCAATTGAGAGTTCGGGGAGTTTAGGAACTTCACAATGAACCGAAAGCCCATAATTTATAGGCTTGATTTCATGGATCCGAGCCTTTCTCTCTCGATTTAAAAACGCGTTCGAAGTTTACCAAATTAGGAGATTTGAAGCTGTTAATTTGCAATGGTGATCGAATAATTGATTGATTAAGCCGCGTTTTTAGTTTAGGTGTGATTGATTTGATTCGATTTGTGAAATTTGTCAAGATTGATTCGGATTTTGGCAATATTAGTCTCGGTTTTGATTTGGAAAGGTGAACGAGCGGGATTTTCAAATTGGATTGAGTATCGAGTTCGAAACATGGGGTCGAGCGGGTTGGGGGTTTAATTTGGGTCAAATCGGTTTGAAAGTGAGGTTTTTGAGACTCGCCGGAGCTCGGCCGGAGCTCCGGCCGTAGCCACCGGATTATCGGGGGGGGGGGGGGGTTTGGTTTGAGAATTTACACAATAGTCCCTACTCTTTCCAAAGTTTAGTATTTTATGTATTAACTTTTGTTTAAAGTTTTCAAATTGACAATTTAACCCCTGCACTTTAATTCTAGGTTATTATTATTGTTATTATTATTATTATTATTCTTATTTATTATTATTATTATTATTATTATTCTCATTATTATTCTCATTATTATTATTTTTATTATTATTATTATTCTTATTATTATTATTATTATTATTATTATTATTATTATTATTATTATTATTATTAAACTTTCATATTAAAGGATTAACAGACAAATTAAAGTAAATAGCAAGAATGAACCATAAGTTTCATTTATGACAATAAAGGCCCTTACAAGAATAAACGACATTAACTTTTGATTAACGAAAAAATACAGGATGTTACAGTCTCCCCAACTTAAAAGAATTTCGTCCCGAAATTAAGAATCAAAAGGGGTTACAAGAATAAGTAAGGGTAAGTCTTCTTCATATGTTCTTCACGCTCCCAAGTGAATTCCGCTCCTCGTTTGTTCTCCCATCGAACCTTTACAATTGGGGTCGTAGAGGTTCTAGTCTTCTTCATAATGCGATCCATGATTTCGACGGGTTTCTCAACGAAGTGTAGTGATTCGTCGATCTGAATGTCTTCCAATGGCACATGCAAATTATCGTCGGCCAGACACTTCCTCAGATTCGAGACGTGGAAGACAGGGTGAATTCCACTAAGGTCGGAGGGTAGTTCTAGTTTGTAGGCCACTTTCCCGATTCTTTTCTGAACCTTGAAAGGCACTACAAACCTCGGAGCTAACTTGCCTTTCCTTCCAAAGCGAACCACACCCTTCCACGGTGAGACCTTGAGAAGGACCATCTCCCCAACTTGGAATTCCAGTGGCTTGCGACGTTTGTCCGCGTAGCTCTTCTGTCGACTCCTGGCCACTTCCAGGTTCTTGCGGATGATAACGACTTTATCGGTCGTCTCTTGTATGAGCTCGGGACCGGTAATAAGATTCTCGCCAATGTCGGTCCAGCAGATTGGTGAACGACACTTACGACCGTAAAGTGCTTCGAACGGTGCCATTTGGATGCTTGAGTGGTAACTGTTGTTGTAGGAGAATTCTGCGAGCGGCAGATGTGTATCCCAGTCGCCCCCAAAATCAAGGACACAGAGACGTAACAGGTCTTCCAGGGTCTGGATCGTCCGCTCAGTTTGGCATCGGTTTGGGGATGGTAAGCCGTGCTTAAATCCAATTGCGTACCCAGAAGTTCTTGCATAGTAGACCAGAAGTGAGAAGTGAATCGAGCGTCTCGGTCGGATATAATGTGAAGAGGCACACCATGACGGCTTACGATCTCGTCAATGTAAATCCGGGCTAACCTTGATGTCTTATACGTGTCGCGTATGGGTATGAAATGTGCCGACTTGGTCAATTGGTCGAAGATTACCCATATGCTATCGTGCCCGCGAGATGTCCGAGGTAACTTGGTTATGAAGTCCATGGATATATGTTCCCACTTCCACATGGGAATTTCGGGTTGTTCGAGTAATCCACTTGGACGTTGATGCTCCGCTTTAACCTTCGTGCACGTAAGGCACTTAGCAACATAGGTTGCTATGTTTCGTTTCATTCCGGGCCACCAATATTGACTCCGTAAGTCCATGTACATCTTATCGGAGCCCGGGTGGATAGAATAACGAGTCCGATGTGCTTCGTTCATGATAGAAGCCCGAAGGTTATTGCGTTTGGGAATCCAGATTCGGTTTGCGAAATACATTAACCCATTGGCTCTTGTTTCCAATTGGGCTAAGAGATTTGGCTCGAGTTCTTCCTTCATACCCCCTTCGGTTTGCACCGCTTGCTGTGCTTCTCGAATACTCGCCTCGATGTCACAATCGATCTTTAAGTTCTGCAATAACACCGTAGCATTGTTGACATCGAGTCGGACTTCAGTGTCATACTCTCCCAATGTATCGAACCATTGGCGTCGGTCGCGAATCTCTTGAACGGAAACCATCTTTTGATGCGTCTTTCGACTCAATGCATCGGCTACGACATTTGCCTTGCCGGGATGGTAGCGGATATCACAATCGTAGTCGCTAATTCGTTCCACCCAACGACGTTGCCTCATATTGAGGTCCTTCTGATTGAAAATGTGTTGGAGGCTCTTGTGGTCCGTGTAGACTATACATTGTGTGCCGTATAGATAGTGTCTCCAGATTTTCAAAGCAAAGACCACCGCTCCAAGCTCGAGATCGTGCGTCGTATAATTTACCTCGTGAACCTTCAATTGTCTCAAGGCATATGCGATGACCTTTCCTCGTTGCATGAGAACACAACCAAGGCCTTGTTTCGACGCGTCGCAGTATACCGTGAAGTCGTCATTCCCATCCGGTAGCGTCAGAATAGGAGCATTGCACAACTTGTGCTTCAATGTCTCAAACGCCTCTTCTTGCTCGGCTTTCCACTCGAAAGGCTTGTTTTTCTGAGTCAAGGACGTGAGTGGCTTTGCGATTTTTGAGAAGTTGGCAATAAATCGCCGGTAATACCCGGCTAGACCAAGAAACGATCGAACTTCCGTCGGAGTTGTGGGAGCACTCCAATTCTTTACGGCTTCAACCTTCGCAGGGTCGACGTGAATTCCTTGACTATTCACAACGTGCCCTAAGAACTGTACTTCTTCATGCCAAAACTCACATTTCAAGAATTTCGCGTACAGTTGTTCCTTCTTCAACAGCTCGAGGATTTGACGGAGATGAAGTTCATAATCGGAGCGAGACTTGGAATAAATAAGAATGTCGTCAATGAAAACGATGACGAACTTGTCTAGGTATGGCTTGCACACCCGATTCATAAGATCCATGAAGACCGCTGGAGCATTGGTTAAGCCGAAAGGCATAACCATGAACTCGTAATGCCCATACCGGGTGCGGAATGCAGTCTTTGGGATATCGTCGTCGTGGACTCGCATTTGATGATAACCCGAACGCAAGTCGATTTTTGAAAAGATTGCAGCTCCTTGAAGTTGGTCGAAAAGATCGTCGATACGAGGAAGAGGATACCGGTTCTTGATGGTCAACTTGTTGAGCTCGCGGTAATCGATACACATACGGAAAGACCCATCTTTCTTCTTCACAAATAAGACAGGTGCACCCCAAGGAGAAGAACTAGGGCGGATAAACCCCTTCTCGGATAATTCCTGGAGTTGGCTAGAGAGTTCTTGCATTTCTGATGGTGCGAGTCGGTAAGGTGATTTAGCCGCGGGGCTTGCTCCCGGAATCAAGTCGATTTTAAATTCTACTTCGCGTACGGGAGGTAACCTGCTAAGATCGTCGGGAAAGACCTCAGGGAATTCTCGTACAACTGGAACATCTTTGAGTTCCTTCTCCTTGGCCTTGGTGTTGACTACATAGGCCAAGAATGCCGGATAACTCTTACTTAGGCATTTCTGAGCCTTAGTACATGACATAAGCTTGAGACCTTTGGAGGACCGTTCACCGAACACCTTCATCGTGTCACCGGAGGGTAAGGGCATGCGAATACACTTCTCGTAGCAGATGATCTCGGCATGGTTCTTGGATAACCAATCCATACCAATAATAACGTCGAAGCTTCCAAGCTTCATTGGAATGAGGTCGATAAGAAATTTATGGTTGTCGAGGCACAATAGACAATCTCGGATAACCACGTCGACGGTGATGGGTTCTCCATCAGCAACTTCGACGGTGAGAGGTCTCTCTAGATTTGAGCGAGGTTTAGAAAGTGTCGGCTCGAACTCTAAGGAAACAAAACTTCTATCGGCGCCCGAATCAAATAATACGTATGCATAGGTGTCATTAATAAGAAACATACCTGTATAGGTTTTAAGGGCACTTAAGGACATAAGTAAGGAATTTTAAGAGAAATTCTATGGAGATAGGGTTGCAATTTTTTTTTTACGTACCGTTCACCACCTCGTTGTTCGCCTGAGCTTGGTTCGCGTTGATGTTGAAAGCACGTCCACGAGCTTGTGGAACATTGCCCACAAGACGAGGGCACTGGGGTCGGTAGTGACCTGGTTCTCCACAGTTGTAGCAGACCCGATTTGGTTCCGTCACTGCGTTTTCCAATGCTCGGCGACACGTTGCCACAAGGTGCCCGTACTTGCCACATAGTGTGCAGATGCGACACGGAAGGTTTCCCGGATGATGGTACCTACACGTGTTGCACATAGGTAGAGGGCCTGCATAAGCCCTTGCCACGGGCACTTGTGCGGCCGGTGTAGCCCCGGTAGTACACTGTCTTTGGGGCGGTTTAGGAGCAGCCACGGCGTAGTTCCGTGCCGGTATAAACTTCCGTTTCTTGTTATAAGGCTTGACCTCCTTGACCTCCTCGGGGTCGCCTTCTCAGTCTTCTTGGCACCCTTTGCAGACATAGTGCCCGCTCGGATGTGGGTCTCCGTCAGCTGTGCAGTGATAGTGATGGCTTCTTCCAAAGTTGCGGGTCGGCTACCCACAACGGCATCCTGAATTTGAGGCGGCACTCCCTTAATAAATTTTTCCACATTTCGGGAAACAGTATCCACCATGTGTGGCAGCAGTATACTCAGTTCATGATGACGGGTAGAATAAGCCAGATGGTTCCCGCCATCCTGTTTCAGGTTCCAGAATTCCTCCTCCAGTTTCTGGATTTCACTTCTCGGGCAAAACTTGGCGATGGCTATGTTTTGAATTCCTCCCAAGTTAAAGCCAAGATTGCATCGGGGCCTCGGTTCCTCTTTTCACTGTTCCACCACGTTAAGGCCCGTTGCTGCAGCATACTTGTGGCATACCTTACTTTGAGTGCTTCGGGGCACTCACAGTTGACGAAGGTGTTCTCCATCCCCTCAAACCATTCTAGCAGACCGGTGGCACCTTCCTTGCCACTATAACTCGGAGGCTTGCATGAACTAAAGTGCTTGAAGGTGCAAGACTGGTTGTTACGCCGTTGGTTCGCACTATTTTCCCCTTGGCCATTGCTGTTGTTCGTGACGTTTGCGATCATAGTGCTGCTGAGTTCAGCCACCATGGTCGGGATGACCGCAGCCATTTGCCGGGCAATCATGGCAGCAAGCTTACGGCCGGATCTTCCTCGGTTTCCATGGTAACGAGACATGCTGGAAAAATACAAATTGGGTTAGGATCGGTTAAAGGATAATAAGGGTGGGCAATTAAGGTAAGAATCATGAATTATACGGAATGATTCCATTTGGTGACGCATCACCATTTGGAAACGTTGACACGTCAAAATGAATTGACCCATTCACCTCAGAAACTCGTGTATGTTGGTCATAGTTTATCACTCATCCCGGAAATCCCCAGGTAAGCATAACTGATCCCGTAGGATTTATTCGAAATGCTTACCTTAGCCCGAGGGCCTTTTGCCAGAAAATCCAGAATACAGGTGTCTATGTACCATACTAGTTCTTTGGTTTATGAAATCAAAAATCTTGATGGGATATTTACAAGATTAGACATAAAGTCTAAAGAATTCCTATCAATAGATTCTACTTGGAGACGAGAATAAGTTTAAGAAATAGTAACTGTCGGGGAGAATTAACGTTTAAGATAAGTCTAGGGGAGACGGGTAACAATATGTAATCATGTAGAAAGGCACCTATGCTAAGGCATCACATTGCACATAATGAGGCATAGCGTTAGGCAGCATGCAAACAATAAGTATGTATTCATAAGAATACTATTCTATAAGGATCATGCATAAACTATAGTCTAGGTCACCATTTCTAATAACCTAAATCCCTATAGTCATGGGCTCTGATACCAATCTGTCACACCCCAACCTTGACGACGGAAACGTCGAGGTGTGAGGGTTAAGATTGTTCACAGCCACATAACGCTATGTTAAAATGTAAAATGCCATTTATCAATTGTTTCAAATACCACATACATCAATGTCTCAAAATATATCAAACGAAAACAAGAATCCAATTGTCTTTATTAAGCCTAGGCCCATGTTCTAGGTTTAAGTATTCCTTCGATCATTGCTAAGCTTGCACATTACCTGAAACATATTGAAAATAAAGTCAACTAACTAGTTGGTGAATTCTCATGGTTTTAAGTACAATAAGTATACAAAATGTGGCAATTCTAGTCAATGGTCACAAGATAGCAAGTATATAGAACATGCATAGTTACAATCAAGCCTCGACTGAATAATATGAATAAGCATGATTAGCTAAGTGTATTTGGTTCCCTAGTGCACAAGCATACGGCTCCTAGGAGTCGGCAATACATCGACTTTAGCACCAAATAGGCTTGTCAGGCCCAAAGATCTAAGACTTCGCTAGGCTAGCAATAGTTAATGATTGCACACGTATGTCACATCTCATATAATACTTAACATATCCAAACAACCACGACTATGTAAAGAATTGCACGTGTGTAATAAGTATCAAAGCGTGTATGTGTAAGTTTGTATAAGCAACATGTTTCACCCCGAAAGATGTGAAATAATCGTAAAGCGGGGCATAAGAACTCACATGTTTAATAAAGGAGACTTGTAGATGTAATAAGAATAACCACGAATAAGATTTCCAACACAAACGTCACAACGCACCTAAACGAAATAAAGTAGCGCGTTATAATTTGTTTGATGATTAATTGTAGGTCTAATAATTATCCGTATTTATTACATGTTAATAACGTGATCGGTTAAATGGAACGAATGGATTATACTTGGTATAATCAATTGTTAGCGCGTAAGAGAAATAATAAATAAAACTTGATTAAATTGTACGTTGAACCGGTTTATAAGGATTGTATATAATAGTGATTTAGCTATTATAAGGAACTATATAAATATATATATATTTATAGGTATAAGTAATTAAACAATTTAATTGTTTGAATATACATATAAATATATATACTAAACAATTATAATATTGTGTATAATAATCAATATAAATGATTTAGCTATTAAAAGAACTATGTATAAATATATATATATATATATATATATATATATATATATATATATAGTAACTAAACAATTAAGTTGTTTGAACATATATATATAAATATATATACTAAACAATTATAACATTGTATAATCATAATAAGTGATTTAATTACTAAAAGAACAATATATAAATATATATATATAGGTATAAATAACTAAACAATTTAATTATTTAAAAAATATATATATACATATACAAGTATTATGTTTACTCATTTCTTTTGTATTTTTAAAACTAAAATAATGTATTTATAAATACAAAAGTATTTTATAAACAAAATTAATTTAGTCCCAAATTAATTAAACAAAAGAAAAAAATAATCTGCATTTTATAAAATTAATTTTAGAAATTTTCAGAATTTAAAAAGGTTTAATAATTAAAAAGAAATAAAGAAAAGAAGAAAAAAATCAGGAAATAAAAAGAAAAAGGGGAAAAAGGCTGCCCGGGGTCGAACCCGGGGCTCCCTTGTGGACAGGGGACACGGAGACCAGTGTATCAGGGCCAATGCCTTGGTTTCACTTTGGTTTTCTTTGATTTTAAGCTCTGTTCCCTGGTTTCCCCCAAATCGAATGAACCCTAGGTTCAAAGGGATCAAAATCGGCCCTCGATTCGGTGTTAATCACCTAAATCATCATGGGGCTTTTGATCTTTGAATGAAATCGAGTAGAAAACAGGTTTCAATTACCTGATTGATGGGGTGTAGATAGGGTTTCGAGTTCGAGTTCGATTCGGTTGTTCTTGAGATTGGGGTTTTGTGATCGAGAGGTTTTATTGTGCAATTGAGAGTTCGGGGAGTTTAGGAACTTCACAATGAACCGAAAGCCCATAATTTATAGGCTTGATTTCATGGATCCGAGCCTTTCTCTCTCGATTTAAAAACGCGTTTGAAGTTTACCAAATTAGGAGATTTGAAGCTGTTAATTTGCAATGGTGATCGAATAATTGATTGATTAAGCCGCGTTTTTAGTTTAGGTGTGATTGATTTGATTCGATTTGTGAAATTTGTCAAGATTGATTCGGATTTTGGCAATGTTAGTCTCGGTTTCGATTTGGAAAGGTGAACGAGCGGGATTTTCAAATTGGATTGAGTATCGAGTTCGAAACATGGGGTCGAGCGGGTTGGGGGTTTAATTTGGGTAAAATCGGTTTGAAAGTGTGGTTTTTGAGACTCGCCGGAGCTCGGCCGAAGCTCCGGCCGTAGCCACCGGATTATCGGGGGGGGGGGGGTTTGGTTTGAGAATTTACACAATAGTCCCTGCTCTTTCCAAAGTTTAGTATTTTATGTATTAACTTTTGTTTAAAGTTTTCAAATTGACAATTTAACCCCTGCACTTTAATTCTAGGTTATTATTATTGTTATTATTATTATTATTCTTATTTATTATTATTATTATTATTATTATTCTCATTATTATTCTCATTATTATTATTTTTATTATTATTATTATTATTCTTATTATTATTATTATTATTATTATTATTATTATTAAACTTTCATGTTAAAGGATTAACAGACAAATTAAAGTAAATAGCAAGAATGAACCATAAGTTTTATTTATGACAATAAAGGCCCTTACAAGAATAAACGACATTAACTTTTGATTAACGAAAAAAATACAGGATGTTACAACGAAGTTTCAGGAGTGAATATCGATGGTAATGATGTTGACTTTGTGTTTTGTGGTGCGGTTGACTGTTCTAACAAGTTACCAGCTGCGAATGATGTTGATGATCATATAAGGGTTCCTGTGTTGAAAGGAACAGGACGAAAAAAGTTTAGACAGAAGTCTATGATTATTAATCGGAGTGGGGGTAGTGGTTCTAGTGAACGTCCTAAGAAGCGACAAAGGGAGAATAATGATATGTTTGATATTGATAGGCTTATTGGTGTCTTGCAAGTTCCCGCGGAGGTGTCTAGGGGGAATGAGGCAGGTGATGAAGGTGTGTTCTTAACACCGGATCTAAACAAAGGGTTGTGTTCTAATTCGGCGGTGGTGCGTAATATCGAGGAAGAACCAGTGGAGCCTTTGACGTCTTGTAGTGTTGATGATACCTTGCAACAACGTCGTCCGATTGACGTGGAGTTGGAGAAGACCATTGAATTAAGTAAGGCATTAGGTGTTGAGAATTTGGAAGATTTTGCTTCTAATGTTCAAGAGGTTCTTGTTTCCGAAGGCTATCAAGTTGGTGTTCAATGAATGTTATGTCATTGAATATTCATGGGTTAGGGGTTTCAAGTAAAGCAGATTGGATTCGTGGTCTTCGGGTCAAGCATGAGATTAGTTTTATAGTTTTGCAAGAGACACAATATGTTTCTGTGGATTCTGTGGATGTGGGTCGATTGTGGGGTTATGGTGGTCATTCTTTTGAGTGGGTTCCGTCGTCTGGAAGGTCGGGTGGGTTGTTATCGATATGGGATTCTCAAGTTTTTAATATGGAAAGGGTGGTTAAGAATAATAATTGGCTTTTAGTGTCGGGTACGGTGAAAGGGAAGAGCAGTTTGTTTCACATTTTAAATGTTTATTCTCCTCAGAATATAGTCGCTAAACGAGCGCTTTGGAGGGAAATTTGTAGTCTGATCGGGGAGGGTAATGGGAGGTGGATTGTGGCAGGTGATTTTAATTCGGTTCGGTGTGCCGAGGATAGGCGGAATTCCGTGTTTAATGTGGGCGAGGCTAATGAATTTAACGACTTTATTGATGAATCCGATATTCACGAGTACCCCTTGAAAGGGAGGCGTTTTACTTTTGTTGCAGGGGATAAATTGAGCCGCATTGACAGGATTTTCGTTAATTGGGATTTTTTTATGGAGTGGCCGTGTGCGGAATATATTGCTCTCGAAAGAAACAAACCGGACCACAGGCCGTTGGTTTTGAAAATCGGTCCTGCCAGGAATTTTAGACCCAAACCGTTTAGGTTTTTCAATTCTTGGCTTGGTAGAGAAGATGTTGGGACGTTGATTAAGAAAACGATTGATGATGGTTCGTTTAATGGGAATCCGGACGCGAGGTTATTGTCTAAATTCAAGCTTTTGCGAGACGCTATCACTAGATGGATGATTGATTGTAAATCCAAAGAAAGGGAGGAACAGGTTATTTTGGAGCAAGAGATGAAGGGTTTGGATAAAATTATGGAGGATCGGGATTTGTTAGAAGAAGAGATCTGGTCTTTTAGTGAAATCAAAAGACGGCTAGGCGAGTTGGATAATCTCAGTTATCGGGATTTGAAGCAAAAGGCAAGGTGTAACTGGGCGATTCATGGAGATGAAAATTCGAGTTATTTTCATGGCTTCATTAATAAACGCAAAGCTTCAAATTATTTTCCGGGGTTGGAGGTTAATGGTGTGTGGGAAACAAACCCGGTGCTTATTAAGAAGGAGGTGTTACGCTTCTTCTCTGGTAAGTTTAAAGAATCTATCACACATTGGCCTCGGTTGATTGGTTATGGTTTTTCGGTGTTGTCATTGGAGGAGGCGGACTCGTTAATTTGTGAATTTTCCACCTGTGAGATCAAGAAAGCGGTATTTGAATGTGGCAGCGACAAAGCTCCTGGACCGGATGGTTTCAATTACAGGTTCATCCGGTCTTTTTGGGATCTATTCGAGAAGGACTTCGTGGATGTTCTCGGCCATTTCTATAGTTCTAAAAGATTCTGTCCGGGAGTAGGGTCTTCTTTTATCACTTTGATTCGAAAGGTAAATAATCCGTCTGCTTTGGGTGACTTTAGGCCGATAAGTCTCATTGGGTGTATTTTAAAGACTGTGTCGAAGGTGTTAGTGAATCGGTTGAAAACTGTTATGAACAAAGTTGTGTCAGAGCATCAGTCGGCTTTTCTTTCCGGGAGGTATATTCTTGATGGCCCATTGGTGGCTAATGAGGTTATAGCGTGGGCTAAGAAGAGGGAGAGAAGAATTTTCATGTTCAAGATTGACTTCGATAAAGCCTATGATAATGTTAATTGGGAGTTCTTGTTGTCGGTTCTCGCTCAGATGGGGTTTTCTTCGGATTGGTGCGACTGGATTCATGGTATTTTGTTGGCGACTAGAGCATCAGTTCTTGTTAATGGTTCCCCTACGTTCGAGTTTGGGTGTCAAAAAGGCATTCGTCAAGGTGACCCGCTCTCGCCTTTTCTCTTTATTATTTTGATGGAGGCATTTTCAGGTATGATAAAGCAAGCCTCTGATATAGGTGCGTTTCATGGTATTATTCTTCCTAATGATGGTCCCAAGTTATCCTATCTCTTATATGCGGATGATGCGATGATTATGGGAGAATGGTCTTCTTTTAATTTTGATAACCTGAAACGTATTCTCCGCATTTTTTACTTATGTTCGGGGCTTAAGATTAATCTTCATAAGTCAGTGCTATTTGGTGTTGGTGTAGAAGATGGTGAGATCGATAGCCAAGCTGGGAGTATGGGATGTAAGGTGGGTAGAATTCCATTTCCTTATCTTGGGATTATGATTGGCGCTAACATGAATAGGGTGGCTAATTGGGAGCCGGTTTTGTCCAAGTTCAAGCAGAGACTTTCTAAATGGAAAGCTAATTCCTTATATATTGCCGGCCGGTTAACTCTTATTAAATCGGTGTTGGATAGTCTCCCCACATACTATTTCTCGCTTTTTAAGGCTCCAAAGAAGGTTATTAATGATTTGGAAGCTTTGATGAGAAGATTTTTATGGGGTGGATCGGATGAAGTGAGGAAGATGTCATGGGTGGCGTGGGAGATAGTTACAAAACCTATAAAAGAAGGGGGTTTAGGGATCGCTCCTTAGAGATTAGTAATCAAGCGTTGATATCTAAGTGGCTTGGGAGATTTCTTAATGATCATCAAGCGATGTGGAGACGTGTAGTGTTGTCTATTCACGGGTCCTCGAGAGTTTGGGGGCTTGCTCCGGTTAATAATGGTGTTCCCAGGGTTTGGAAGAATTGTGTTATGTTTTGGAATAAGTTCAAGGTTGATGGTGTGGGGTTCAATAAAGTGATTCGGGCCACAGTTGGGAATGGTCGTCATATTCGGTTTTGGTTGGATTTGTGGTTAGGTTCGGAGCTGTTGATGGATAAATTCCCGGCCTTGTATGCGTTAGACAAACATAAAAACATTTTGTTAGCGGATCGCATGGTGGTTTTTGGCTCTTTACGGCGCATTGTTTGGGATTGGTTTAGAGCTCCTAATACACAACAGGAGTTGATCGAGAAGCAAGAGCTAGAAGACGTGCTTAAAGGAGTGGTTATGGTTGATCGTGAAGATTCTTGGTCATGGGCGGTTGGAAGTAGAATAGAGTTTGAGGTTTCGTCGATCAAAAAATGGATGATAAGGTCCGACGATGGAGCTGGGGTGGCTGGGTTTCAATGGAGCGATTGGGTTCCAAAAAAATGTAATATTTTTATGTGGAGAGCGGCCATGGATCGACTTCCAACCAAGGAAGCTTTGGCTAGACGTCATATTCAGTGTGGCGACCATTTGTGCGTTTTATGCGATAGCAACGAAGAATCGATTGAGCACTTGTTAACCGGGTGTATCATTTCGATGGGCGTTTGGAATGCGATAGCCTCTTGGTGCAATATCCCTAGGCCTTTTGTTTTTCAGGTCAACGATTTGGTGGAAGTGCATAAGGTGAGTGGTTTGACGGGGAATAAAAGATCGATTATTCATGGCATTGTTATCATTACTTGTTGGAGGATCTGGCGTGCTAGGAATGAAAAGATATTTTCTGGCAAGGAAACGAAGGTGGTGGAGATGGTTGCGGATATAAAATCGTTGGGTTTTCTTTGGTACAAAAATAGATCTAAGCTAGGGGTAGTGGATTGGAATAGATGGCGGATCTTTGATGTAACGTGATTTTGTATTGTGTTTTTGGCTTTCGGCGTCTATCTCCGTCTTGGTGATAGTCGTCGGTGGTCGTTGTTTTTATGAAAGTCTATTTTCAAAAAAAAAATTTGAGATCGTTTAATTAGTTAGAAATTATTACTGATTCTATACATAATTTGATTTATGGGAAACTGTAAATAAGATTCATTTACAAGATATGTAAATATTTTTATTTATATATTTTATTTTAGAGTAAGTTACTATTTTCGTCCCAATGTTTTGGTCGTTTTAACCATTTAAGTCTAAAAATGAATTTTCTAACAAATCAAGCATCATGGTTTGTATTATATAACTCTTTTAGTTCAATACATTAACAGGGTTAGATTTTTAGTTAGTTTCTAATAAAATGACCAAAATACCTTTGAAATAAAATGGTTCTTTTTAATAATCTCAAGGACCAAAAACGTAATTTATTATTTCACACAAACATATTATGAATATATATGTATATATATATGTATAAAAGATTTTTTTATTTTTTAAAGTTTTTAAAAAGATTTTTTAAACCGTTTGGATTTTAAACCAATAATGTAATTACTTAAAAACCATTTGGTTTACTAAACATCATTTTCTAAACAATTGGTTATTAAATTGTTTTTTAAAAGGTTGGTTTTTAAACAATTTTTAGAATCATTCATCTTCAAAACGTTCGACTTTAAAATCTTTCTGCTTTATCATTCGGCTTTCTAAACTATTTTATATAATTGTTCGGCTTTTGAACTTAATTTTTTCAATTGTACGTCTTACTTAAATGTCTTTTAAAATCTTTACGTTTTTCAAATATTTTATTTAAATAGCTTTTTAAACCATTCAACTATCTAAACTTATTTCTTGTTTGCCTTATTTAAACGTATTTTTCAAATAGATTGGTTATTTAAACGTATTTTTCAGATTAAAATGACGTTTAAGTAAGAAGTTTAATAAGCCAAATAATTTTATATTTTCTGTTAGGTAAGATGACTGCTTTAAATATGACGTTTAAAACCGAGCCGTTTAAAATTAAATTTTAAAAAACTTTTAAAATAAAAATAAAAACATTTCTTATATATATAGCATATATAATGTATATAATTTTTCAATCCTTAGGATTAAACCTGTAAATTTTTTCAAACATTAAGATTAAACCTGTAATTTTTCAAACCTTGGAACGAAAGGTAAAATTTGAGCAAATATCAGAGACGATCCGTGTAATTACTCAAACTTTTAACTATTTGTTCGGTTTCTTACAAAAAATTTTGTAACCAATTTGAAGTCATTAAGTCATTTTAGTTAACATGCATTCACACAGTTGTTTCTTCGAACTATTCGTTAACAACTATCTTGTTGTTTCTTCGAACTATTCTTTTTTCTTTCTAGCATTTGACTTGATTTTTAGGAATTTCCATGCCACCTTTATAAGTAATATCAAAGTTTGGGTTCCTCAATTAATTATTACTTAATTTCAAAGACAATTACAATCCAAAGGTCGAACTAGAGTGCTACCTCTTGTGCAATTCTCTACCAAACATCATACATATATAAACAATTAGTTATTTTAATAAATGTTTATTAATAAACAATTTTTCATGGTTTTAGAGAAACTTTTGGCTACTTGCTCCATTTTTTCCCGATAGAAAACATTTTTCCAGAAGAAGAAAGGAAATCTATATGAATCTTCATGTCAAGTTCATGGAAAATATCATGTATATGTCATCTTCAAAACACTTTACTTTTCAAACTAAAAGTGAGAAAGAAATTTCATTATCATCGTGTGTATTTTCCAAGTTATTTAAACAGTCACAAGTTAGTTATTTATATACATCTCTTGATCAAAGTCGTATTAGGTTACAATTCTATTTTTGACCGTTGTCCAGTGTTTTCTAAAAATAATATGTTTGATAGTTTGTGAGCTTGATCCGGTAAGCTTTCAATAATACTTAAATATGAATAAAGATGATTTCAATCAAACTCATTCTGTTAAAAATTAAATAATAGACGTAAGGTAGAAATAATACGCTTAATATTATTCAACTACAACCTGGATAATATCCAAGAAACTTCAACGATTTATTCATCTTTTTCAATAAAACACCTAGATCTTCAAAACAAATAAAACTTGTCGTGGTTACACATATGTATCTAACGAGATTATATATATATATGTAACCTGGGTGCATATATGCATCCTACATGGATACCTTTTTTCCATCTAGTTAATCACAATCTTTATTCCTGATAATGTTACATATATGTAACATGGGTACATGTATGTACTCTACTGGATTTTCCTTTTTCCATCTAGTTTCATCATCATCTTTATAACTGTTAAAAAACTTTGAGTGAAACACATCTAAGATGAATGAAGCATACATTTATGCGACTCTTGAACTTGAACATCTAACACTTTTCTGATTCTATTCACATGCAACACCCAACCATTTCTTCATTTTCGATCATAGGGTTTAACCTTAGTCAACGCCCTGGTTTATTTTGTTTATGTTTACCTCAATCATCCTCCTTACATACGTATAATGAAGGCTTTCAAGTGTCTAGGATGAATTTCAAACATTTCTTTCACCTTTGACTATCCAAGAATAATCATTGGTTGTTTCCCCTTAGTTTTTTTTTTTTTGTATGTACCAACTCCTCGTCAGCTTTAAGGAACAAAACTCCAAAATTAAGATCAATTTGTTGAATTTATAATGACAATTAGCTTTCTTAGGCTGATTATTGATAGTTTTAGCTTCTTGTCATAATTTTAGAGGGAGAATGAGATAATCAACACGTTAAATAAACAAATCAATCAGGTAGTAAACCAATGAAATTAGAAGAAAAAAAAGATAATTATCAATATTGCAAAGTATTAAAAATTATATAACTGGCCTTTTAATAAAAAAATAAAGAGTAAATTACCATTTGCATCCTTGTGGTTTGGTGATTTTGACCATTTGCATCCTTACAGTTTAAAAATCCTTATATACACCCTAACGTTTCATTTTTGTTCCCATTTGCATCCAAATTACTAACGACGTTAAATAATTCAGTTAATTTTTTATAAAATGACAAAAATGCCCTTAAAACCCCTAACCCACTACCCTTTTTTTCTCTCTCGCTGGAGTCAACACCTCCATCACCCACCCACCACCCGTTCACCACCCGTCCACCCACCCACCACCCGTCCACCGCCACCGCCACCGCCGCCACCGCCACCGCCGCCACCCCAAACTCTCTTTCTCTCCCTCATTCTTTCTCAAACATAAACACACACATATTCTCTCTCTCTCTCATCACTCTATCACCACCACCATTTCCAGCGGAGGAGGTACGTGGTGGCGCCACCGCCTCAAATCCCTCAACTTCTACCCCCAAATATCCCACCACCACCAATCACCGCCGGAGACCCATTACCACCAACACCCAATTGAACTAGCAGCCTCCCAGTACGTCTTCAATCAACCCCTCGAATGCCAACATTTCAATCTCAATAACTCCGATCAAATCGACGAGTCACAACCTGCAACCACAGATCTTGACGATTCCGACCCGACCCACGAAGAGAACCACCGTGACACGGCGGAGGAGGAATATTCCAGCGAGTTTCAGAGCTTGGATGAGGTGTACAGCCGCCTGAATCGCGGCGACGGACACGACAGAACCAAGTCCAACAGCAGCATCGGAGCGAAACCTCCGGCGAAGATGAAGAAATCCGCCAGTTTGAAAGTGGGATTCACGCATCCCGAGGAGGTCGACTCTAAAGCGGATGACTTTATCAACAAGTTCAAGAACGATCTGAAGTTGCAGAGGATAGAGTCCGTCGCCGATAATCAGAACGAAGGGGACGATGAATAGAGGGGCTGGAAAGTGAAGTGTTTGATTCAACGGGGGGGATTCAACGATGAATAGAGTATCGGAAATTAGGGCGTGAAATGTGTGTGGGTGGGTCGGTGATCTTTTAGGGGTTTTAACCTACGGTGGTGGTGTTGATGGTGTTGATGGTGTTGATGGTGTTGATGGTGTTGATGGTGGTGGTGATGAGAGAGATAGAGAGAATGTGTGTGTGTGTTTATGTTTGAGAAAGAAAGAGAGAGAGAGAAAGGGAGTTTGTGGTGGTCAAAGGAGAAGAAGAAGATGACATGGATGGTCCCATTAAATTGTATCAAGGGTAATTTCATCATTTTATAAAAAATTAACTGAATTATTTAACGTCGTTAGTAATTTGGATGCAAATGGGAACAAAAATGAAACGTTAGGGTGTATATGAGGATTTTTAAACTGTAGGGATTCAAATGGTCAAAATCACCAAACCACAAGGATGCAAATGGTAATTTACTCAAAAATAAAAGTTAAAAAGAAAAAAAATATAGAAATATTTGTAAAAATTATTGACGCACAAACGTACAAAGAGTCCAATCCCATTCAAGGTTTTGATTTTTAAATGGTTTTTTTTTTCTTTATTTCTCCTCCAACTTTTAACATGTTTTATAAAATACATTTGTATGTGATTATCTTATGTACGTTAATACTTTTAAATGTTTTTATTTCTTGTTATGATGCGACTACTTTTATTAATGTTCCAGCATAATTTTTAACGGTTTTTTATATTAAGTTTCATATATTCAACAACCGCCACAATATACGAGTTTGTGAAAGTTTCGTTTTATATATAAAGTTTTGTAGGTTTCGGTTCTTTTTACCTTCAACAAGCAGGTTCTCAATAACATTTTAACGTTAGCCCTTTCATAGTTTTACGCCTACGTCGTAGTGATAGGGCCCTGATACTATTAAACCGTTAACTACTTAATAAGAAAATCAGTCATTTGAGAACCACCGTACGGAATTTAGTATTTTTAAGAAACTAAAATTCGGTATTTAAAACAGATTTATACTTGGTATGATGGAAAAAAAAATAGGGAGAAAAAGTAAAACTATGTAATTATTTATAGGCAAATGGATTCATTTTTATATTTTCGGGTGAACTTTATTCCTAAAAAATATACAAATAAAAGTCTACTTTATTATATATTCCATTATGTCCTATCAACTCAAATGCAAGTCCACATATTCAAGTGAGAATGACCATAACAACCAATTTAAAGACTTTGACCACTCCTGTGGATGGCATTTGATTTTCTGATTACTTCAATGCATTTACCCATCAATTTCTTGATATTTTCTTAAAAATAAGGGAAAAGTTTAAATATAAAGGTTTTTAAAACTAAAACTTGTAAAAAAAATAAAAAATATTAAGATATTGATATGTGTTATTTTGATTAAAATTAAGTTGGGGGCAAATTTGGTAATATTTTCCCTTTTTAACTTCCACCTTCTTTTAAACATTAATAACTTTCACGTACTACATTATTTTTTAAAAAAAAAAATACATCATAAAAATAAGTATTTTTTAATATTTAAAACACGTATAGTGTTGATACAAAAAAATAAAGTTCTTTTAACTCATTGTGTAATTTCAAAGTCACTATGTAATCTTTTGAATTGATAAGAATTATAAAACTATCTGTTGAGGTATACATAATGAACTTAAAACATAAAAAGTTTACATTTCTTATTATTATGTTACTCAAAACTCATTATTTCTAAAAAACATAATGGTCAATATTAGACACAATGAGTAACACAATTACTAGCACTAGACTTGATGATTAATAATAGATATAATGACATGATTAAGATTAAATAATGAACTGAAAAATGTAAAAAATTACATTTTTAGCATTGTGTTATTTGAAAATATCAATGTAAAAACTCAATGCATAACACAATAGTCAACATTAGAAACAACGGGTAACACAACGACCAATACTAGTCTGGATAATTAGTAATAAACACAACGAGCTACTTAACGAGAATCATATAATAATCTGATCAGGATTACACAAGAAACTAAAAAATATATAAAAAATTCCATTTTCAGCATTGTGTTATTTGAAAATTATTATTTTAAAAAACACAATGATTAACATTAGACATAATGGATAACACAATAACTAGCACTAGACTCGATAATTAACAATAAATACAGCAAGCTGATTGATGAAGATTACACAATAACCTGATCAAGATTACATAAAGGGCGTACCTGGTGCTGCAAAGAGCTCCCGCGTTTTCCCAGGGTCCAGGGAGGGTCCGTCCCATTTAAGGGAAGATGTACGCGGTCTTTCCCCCACATTTTATGGGGAGGCCGTTTCCACGGATCGAACCTGATCAAGATTACATAATAAACTAAAAAACAAAAAAATTATATTTTTAGCATTGTGTTGTTTGAAAATCATTATTTTTCAAAAAAATTTCATAACAAAATGGTCAATAATAGCTACAATGGTCTGATAAATATTACATAATAACTTAATATTACACAATTAACTAACGAATATTACAAAATGAGCTTAAATAACAGGGAAAAACTTCACTTTTTATGTAGCAAAATTATAGACGTTTTAAAGATTAAAAACACTTGTTTTTATGGTGTAATTTTTTTTAAAATTAATGTTGTATGTAAAATTTACGAGCGTTAAAAAAACATAAAACTTGAATATATCGTTAATACTAAAATACCCTTGGTCTATCATTTAACGTTTTAATTTTTTACCATTGTGTCATTGAATTTTCTTAACGGTTGGATCTAAGATCTAATTGATCATAATTATTCATATCAATTTTAATTTTTTCTTTATTTTTGCCATAACCCCATCTTAAAATTAATGGGTAATTATCTGAAGAGTTTAGTATAATGGTATTTAATATAAAATTTTGGTTTTCTTACATGATGGGGCAAAAATAGCTTATTTGAACTTTAATATAGTAAATTGTAACTTGAATGTTATAATGCACTTTTTGTTTTTGATTTAACTACAAGAGTTTAGTATAATGGTATTTACCATAAAATTTTGGTTTTTCAAATATTTTATACTAAAGATTAATAGGTTTTGTTTTATTTATTTTTTTATTTTCATGCCTTTATCATATATGAGTTATGCTTTAAATCTGTGTCATTTTTAATAATTTTTTATTTTCTTTAATATTTTCCGTTTATTATAAAAAATCGAGATGTGCGGCTACCATTTACTTTTTTATCAATGCTGCAATATATATATAACGAAGTTGTATCTCAAATAAAGTGTAATAATTTGTATCGTAGGCTATAGTAAGTACAACGACTGTTGTCGTACTATGACAAACCGAATCGATTTTGAATAAAAATCATTATTGCCGGCATTGGTATAATCGGAACCGGTATCGATAATCGCTTTTGTGGTTTCCGATGAGCTGAACCAACAATAAACATAAAACAAAGGAAAGTGACCAAATTTCCGTCACGTCGCGTAAACCAAAGAAAACTGACAAAACTTCCGCATGGGTAGCGCATGGGTAGCGCGAGATAACACTATCAACAACAATTAGAATCTAAACGTCTGCAGTAACTTCACTTGAAATGTTATATGTGCTTAACGCCACTTCGCCAACTGACGTTACCCCCCTCCTCGGTCTCCCTTATGCTTCGCCCCTATGAAAAAGATAAACATGTTATCATTAGACTACAACCATCTTTTTTCGTCGATAGTTTTAAATTTTAGTCCGGTAGTATAATTTTTGACCCGGTAGTGTAAAATTTTATATAAATATCGAGTTTGTCCCCCTAATGAATATTAATTTTGCCCCCGCCCCTCCTTTTTTTTGTCGGTAGTTTTAAATTTTAGTCCGATAGTGTAGTTTTTGACCCGATAGTGTAAGTTTTTATATAAATATCGAGTTCGCTCTCCTTAAAGAATATTAATGTCACCCCCCCACGATAATGTTTGTGACACCCTACTAAATCTCATATCGGCCGTGGACAGGAGAGATTCCTAGTTCATAAGGAATGTCTGGTCTCTAATATCACCAACGCGTTTTGGGCGTATTGGCTGTGGATGAGAGGAGAACTCCACAGTTAAGCGTGCTCAGGTGGCAGCAATCCAGGGATGGGTGACCTCCCTGGGAAGTTTTCATCTGGGCAACCAAAAGCAAATCCGTGAGCTCCTCGTGGGCAAAGCGGACAATATTGGTGGTATGAGAGGTCGGGTGTTACAGAATGATATCAGAGCCACTCTTGTGCAGTTCGGGATGTGGGACATACCTCACCGAGGATGGTGACTTCTCGGGCTCATCGAGGACGATGAGTCCTAGGGGTGGGGGGAGGGTTGATTGTGACACCCTACATAAATCCCACATCGGTCGTGGACAAGAGAGATTACTCGTTCATAAGTAATGTCTGGTCTCTAATATCACCAACGTGTTTTTGGCTGTGGATGAAAGGAAAACTTCACAGTTAAGCATGCTCAGGTGCCAGCAATACAGGGATGGGTGACCTCCCTGGAAAGTTTTCACCTGGGCAACCAAAAACAAATCCATGAGCTACTCGTGGGGAAGCGGATAATATTGGTGGTATGAGAGGGCGGGTGTTACAATGTTCAAGCTCCGTCACTGTTTTTTCACATTAAGGTTCAACTCCGACTAACTACATTTTGATTTTAATACTGGTTGTGTGATTTATTTTATTATTTTTTGGTAGTTTTTATATTATGTAAATAAAAATTAAATATTTTAGTTTTTGATTCCTTGTTTATTTTAATATCTAAATAAAAATATTCAAACCGATTTAACAATTAATTGGTTTTACCTACGCCAACGTCTTTTTAAAATTTGCAATATACCGTTGTGACATACTTAAGATTTATGCTAGGTTAGCCCATGTAAACAAACATGTATAAGGACCACAACACGTAGCCTTACCCACGGCAAAGCGCGTGACACCTCCTCATTGTATAACGTTTTGCATATTGATAAGATATATTTTTATCTTTAAAATTTCATAAAAGCTAACACGGATATGTCATACGTTCGGTACTAAATCGATACTTTTTTCGGTATTTACATGTACCGTACAACCTAGTATCGATATCAAAATTAGAGAAAATCAAATGTCAGTACTGATACTGCTTTTGTCTGGTCGGTACCTAAGCAATATTAGTACCAGTTCAATACTATATCACTACTTGGTACCAAATGCTCATTCTTTGTTCTAACATTGGTTTTGTACTTATTAACATAAATTACGTAATTAAAATAGTTGCAACATTATTAATATGTGTAATTATAACATAAACCGTGCGATTATTAATAGTATGTGTTGCATAATCATCAACAAAAAATCCGAATTACTATATGTGTTGTATAATTATGCGTTGGCAAACTTACCATTTGCCTCAATTACATATTTCGCGTCCTAGCTGCTTCATACTGTTTGTAGAATAAGAGTCTGAGAAAAACAACCTCCACCTATATCTCTGTATGTATTTTAGAACATATAATATGATAAAAACTGATCGAGATGAATGTCTTTTTATTTCTACTTTTTATTATTTATATTGACTATAATACTGGTGGATTTTTAATACATTTAAGATTTATCTTAAAAGATATGACAATAGTATTTTTTAAATGTATATATGACCATGGATGTATATGTGCATATTTTTCACACTGTTTTTAAATCGAAATGTGACCTCTATTCTTCTCTTACGGTTTTCAACATACACACATACATACATACATACATACATATTAATAGGGATGCACTACATATCATTCTTATTAAACATGATGCTTAACAACACATGCAAAAGGTTCCACACTTTCAAAGTCAAATGGCTGTGTTCAAACCTCCACCTGGCACCCCAACTTAATTATATATCTTCTAATGAGTTTCCTCCTCCCCCCCCCCCCCCCAACCCCCCAACCCCCCCCCCCCCCCCCACCCCACCCCACCCCACCCCACCCCACCCCCCCCACCCCACCTAGCTAAATAGCATGCTCTATCATATCTCATCATCTTCTATATATACACACACACTCTCATTCTTCTTGTCCATCCCACAATAATATTACAAAGTCGATCATCTTTCTGCAATCAAACTCTAGTGATCGATATATCATTCTCTTGATTCATTCAACCATTAAATGGATAGACTTATGAAATCTCCGGCTAACTATGTCCCTCTCACTCCTCTCACTTTCATCAAGAGAGCTTCAATGGTGTATTCCCGTAGAACTTCCGTCATATACGCCGGAGTCCGCTTCACGTGGCTCCAAACGTACGAGCGATGTTGTCGTCTAGCGTACTCTCTTCGATCCCTCAATGTTGTCAAGAACGATGTTGTAAGTATCATATATCTTGCTCTTATGTTGGTATGTTTTTTCATCACCATTAGAGCTTCTTGATTAATCTCATGGTTTTGTTTTGTTTTGTTTGATTTGTTAAATAGGTATCTGTGTTAGCTCCGAACGTACCGGCGTTGTATGAGATGCATTTCGCAGTGCCAATGGCTGGAGCCGTGCTTAATGCGATTAACACAAGGTTGGATGCTAAGAACATAGCCACGATTCTTCGCCATTCGGAAGCTAAGGTCTTCTTTGTTGATTATGAATATGTTCCCTTGGCATCCGAGGCGCTACGGTTGCTGGTGGCCGGTTCGAAAGATAGCGCCTTGGGTATGCCTTTGGTCATTGTCATTGATGACATTGATAAGCCCACCGGGGTGCGTCTTGGGAGCCTGGAGTATGAGCAACTCATACTCCATGGTGATCCTCAGTACCCCGGTGAAGATCTTGAGGATGAGTGGGACGCGATCGCGTTGAATTACACTTCTGGCACCACTTCTGAGCCCAAGGGTGTGGTTTATAGCCACCGGGGTGCGTTTTTGAGCACCATGAGCTTGATTCAAGGGTGGGAAATGGGGACCGAGGCGGTATACTTGTGGTCACTGCCTATGTTCCATTGCAACGGGTGGACGTTCACTTGGGGTGTCGCGGCGAAAGGTGGCACCAACGTGTGCATACGCAACACGACTGCGAAAGAGATCTATAAAAGCATCTCTCAGCATAAGGTGACTCACATGTGTTGCGCACCTATTGTCTTTAATATTCTTTTAGAGGCCAAACCTCATGAGCGTTATGAAATGAATTCCAAGGTCAACATACTCACAGGCGGGGCCCCACCACCTGCAGCCCTCCTGGAGAAAATGGAAGACCTTGGATTCCACATAACGCATGCCTATGGCCTCACAGAGGCCACAGGACCCGCCCTGGTGTGCGAGTGGCAAACTAATTGGAATCAACTGGCAAAAGATCACCAGGCGAGACTAAAAGCACGCCAGGGCGTGGGTATACTCACGCTCGCAGACGTAGATGTCAAGAATAAGGTCACTATGGAAAGTGTCCCACGCGATGGGATGACGATGGGAGAGATCGTACTTCGAGGAAGTAGCATCATGAAAGGGTACTTAAAAGATGAGAAGGAGACCGCAAAGGCCTTCCATAAAGGTTGGTTTTTGACAGGGGACGTCGGGGTTATCCATCCCGACGGATACCTTGAGATCAAAGACCGATCAAAAGACGTGATCATCTCGGGTGGAGAAAACATTAGCAGCGTGGAACTAGAGTCCATTTTGTTCAAACACCCGAACATACTCGAAGCAGCAGTGGTTGCAATGCCTCACCCGAGATGGGGCGAAAGCCCTTGCGCCTTTGTTGTCTTGAAAAACACAGGAACCACGACGGAAACTGAAATCTTGGCGTATTGCCGAAGAAAAATGTCGAAATTTATGGTACCAAAGAAGGTAGAGATTGTGAAAGAGCTACCAAAAACAGGTACAGGTAAAGTGCTAAAAGTAGAGCTCAGGAAACTAGCGAAAACTCTTAAAATCTCCGAGAACATCTCGACAAACAACAAGAGATCTGAAACTCGGTACGACCGCGATGAGCTACATGATCAAGACAAACTGCTTGCAATGTCACGACTTTGAATTTAATCATTTTTATGTAAGTATTTTGATACAAGATATAGACTATAGATTATTCCAATATGTATTGTATAACAATAATTTAATACAGATGGATTTTGTGACTTGTAAACCGTAGAAGGCTTCCAAAACAGTAATGATAGTGCAGCTGTTACATTTATGATAAAAATTTAAGATAATATAAAGAAGATGCAACACAAATTAACAAACAGGCATGATGATGTCCCTGGTCCACTGCAACAGAATATCTTTATTATCAGGCGCATTTATGGTCCACCGCAACAAAAATCTTTATAATCAGGCATGTTTTGCGACAAAAAAATCTTGACGCTAGGGATTTTTAAGCCGCTAAGATTATTGTTTTGTGATATTGAGATCATAGCCGTAATAAAACAGCCTCCTGCACAAGATGGAGTATTACACCAGATCTTTACGCAAAATATATAGGAGCTAAGTCAATCAACATATTTACACATTTGCATAACGATTTCATCAAAGATGTCTTTGACTTGCAAGAGAAGATGCTATTAATTTTGTTTGAACTTCATAGGGCTTTGGTTAAGAAAATTTCATCACAATTTCGTCAAAATTGCTTGTTTATAGCTTTGTAGGAGCTAAACTCTAACTCTAATGTTGATAAAGCAACACCCGCGTTGCAGTAATGACTTTTATTAGAGATGCTTGGTTTTCCACCAAAGCGCCTATGGCTTAGGCGGCAACGTTCACAGTAATGAACCCAAGAATTTTTTGTAACTGACGGCAAAGAATGGACCGGTAAGATGGATCAAATACGCCAAGAATTTTTGAGCTATTTCTAGAAACAATAAAAGAACTTAATAGTTAGCATTAGGCTCCTAGAATAAAAAGACCATAAACACAAATCTTTTCCAGCTTTTTTACGGTACTTAGAATTTTTAAAAGACTAGGGAACATAAAGTTGAAATCCCACAATTGACGAGGTGGGCTTTATGCATAATATAAAGTTATAAACATGAAAATGTAATTCCAAAGTAATGGTGGGCTTTAGTTATAATAGTAAAATCGTAGGAGGTTGTTTCGAAATGAGATGGGCCTGGAACATAAATCCACTTATTGTTTTTTTGTGAGGTTCGGAGTTCGGACTCTCGAGAACAACCAATATTGATTTTTTGTAATTGTATCATCGACAGGTTATTGGCTCATTCAATCATTCCAAATATTTAAATATAAAACTTGAGATCATTCTTAGAAGAAAACTAATATTAAGTGAGAAAACTCTCTAGCCCACTTAAAACTCCCCTTTATTTTTATCACAGGACTTAAAATCCAAAATCTCCATCTAGTATTATGAGACTTTAAGCTACCTCACCTTAACTATTTAATCAAAGAATCATTGGTAAGACCAACCAATATGGTGGAGATAAGTACTAAATATCATTAGAACAAGAGGCCATTAAGATTACGTAACGAGTGTTAAGGTGGTGTTTATGGTGCATGAGCCATACTAGACGGTTGCTAAAACATTGGTCGCATATATAACATTATCAACCGATAAGACGACCGGTTCGACATTCATTACGACTATAATGAAATTGCGTAAATTTCACTGAGAAATTTCTTGTTTATGTTTTTAAGACCCATATAATTAGGGGCGACTGCCATAGCCCAATCCCACGAGGGGCCAAAAACATTTAAAAAGGCTATTATATATACATATTAATCCCTTATGTCGGTGGCTATAGTGCCACCGACCTCCACACCTCACAATGCATTCAGTACAAATAAAACCCCGATCACCACTTCATCTCCACCGTCGTCCTCCTCCGCCTCCGGCGAGGTACAGTGCTTTGTTTCTGCAGAGGTTGTGGTTTACCGAACTTTCTTCCCTTTTAGGTCAGCTTCTTCTCGCATATAACCTACTAACGATCTTTGTTTCGCTTTAGGTTTCTATTTCTTCCTTCTATTTTGAATTGTATGTGTGGTCTCCTTCTGATTTTGAGTTTGATTTTGGGAATTTCAGATCAAAAGAAACAGGCGGATGGTTCCCTCTGAAGCCAGCAGCCACCACCGCTACACTTGCCCTAACCGGTGACACCATCGCTCAGCTGAGAGAAAGATGGGTCAACTCCAAATCGCTGCAAAATCAACACCCTTCTGATTCAAATGAGGTCAGTCGTCCAATTGCCACAATACCCACATCGTATCTTTGTTTAGATTGTCTTGATGCTGTTGTATGTTTGGAGTTTGAGTTGATTAGTTGTGTGTTTTAGTGAATTTTAAGCTAATTGTTCATGTTATAGATTATAGTTAACAGCCCATGCCGGAAATTAATTATGAATGTCATGTGGGAGTTTTGAATTGAGTTAGGTACTACTGTAAGTCTGTAAATGAAAAAGTTTAAATAAGGAGTTGAATAACATAATAATTGTTGGTTTGTAATGAGAACAAAAGGTTGTGGTTGCTGATAATCTAAATCTGTGTTTGTTTGATCAAGATGTTATCTTGATTAAGGATGTAGATTATTCGGTTTTGCATGCTTTTCTTCAGTTTATCTATATAGGCTTGACACAGGTAACTTTTGATCCAATCTTGTACTTTATTCATTTTTCATTTTTGTTTCATTGTCAACCATTTTTGTTTCATTTTCTCTTACAGTATGGTGCTTGCTTGGCATTATGTTTTCAAGTGATTATCTAATTATTGCATAATCAAGTCACACATAATCAATTACTTGTGTTTGGGTATATTGAGGCTAATGTTGAATATCTAATTAGTTAGGAGTCAAATAATCAGTTTTTAATTATCAGTTTAAAAGGTACAATAAAATTGATTTCTATTATGTAGTTATTGATAGATTTTACATGAAAGTCTTGAATAATAAAAATTGGCCAAAAATTGACAACTGTTTCTGTAATTATCACAGTTTACAATTCAGAAAGGCAGGACATCTGTTACAGCTGATTATCTGTTGATGGTTATCCCATATCACATTATCATTTTCAAAATATAAAGTCAAACTAGTAAAGCTACTCTTATACCCTTATTTTATCTAAAATATCCATAAATAATCTGCTTGTCAATTGCTAACTACTATCAAAAGAGAAGAACTATAGTTTCAAGCAAGAGAAACACACCCAAACACTACCTCCTGCACCACGTCTCACACATATTATTCTAAATTTCATAATGATTTTTATACCTCACATGTCACGTCCAAACACCCCATTTAGCTCTAAATTTTAATGATTCTTATTTCTATATGTAGATTCCCGAGCCCCTACTTGGATCCCTAAGAGATCTAAGCTTGCGATTTGGAGTAACCTCATTGGTGAAACAATGTGAAGAAGTAATCGAGCGGTTTAAACTCAGTAAAAAGTTGTTTGATTATGGCAAGAATGTTGAGATGTCATACCCTACCTCTCAACCCCATTGTGGTGTTCCGTCAGGGCTTCCGATGAACGTGCAAAAGCTTCAACAATTTCGTAACACGGGTGCGTTTGGTGATGTGGATATTAGCATTGAAGGTTTTGGTCCTGTTGCTAGGTCACATAAAGTTATTCTTGGTTTATGGAGTCTACCATTTATGAAGGTGAAGCATTCATTTACTCGTGCTTTTAGTTTAGGAATTGTGGTTGTTTAGAGTTTGCAACTTGCACAAAAGAAAAGTACTCTACGTTTTGGCAAATTTTTAGCAACTAACTTTAAAATTAAGCGTGATATAGAAACCAAAATTAGGTTCATTATTGATTTTAGCAACCAAGTTACATTAAACTATTGATTGTAGCAACATACAAAGCATGTAATTATTTTGCTGATCTTTCAAAAACCGTTTGCCATTTAAGTGAATATGTATATGCTATGTGGCATGTGGCATGTTATTATTATTATTATTAAATAGAAATAATAAAAAAGTTCACATCTTCAAACTTTTAACTTAATTTATTCATTTTTAACCATTATATACATAATAATATTTTGGGCATATGGAATCTGATGTGCTGGCTGCAAAACATCATCTGGTGTCTCATCAACTGATAACAAATTGTGAGTTGGTTTCTGTTTCATGCCAAACTTAAAGTAAGGTGCTAAAATCAAGGAAAAATATGAACTTAGAATTTGTTTTTTGTACAGTTCACCTTTTATGAATTTGCATCATTTATGTGCCCATGTTCTAAGAAAATAATTGAATTAACAGATGTTCACAAACGAAATGAGTGAGAGTGTTTCTTCAGAAGTTTGCTTAAAAGATGTATCACCTGAAGCTTTCAAGATTATGATGGATTACTTCTATAGTGGTAGATTAAATTTGGAAGATACAGATGATAAAACTATCTTGCTCCTCGAGCTTCTTTTACTATCAGATGAGTTTGGGGTTTTTCAACTTCACCAAGATTGTTGCAAAATACTTTTAGAACAACTTTCAGAGGTAGTTTGGATAACCTTTTGTATTTTTTTTAATGTTTTACTAGGTTTTTTATATCGTTGTTTTATCTTTATAATTTGTTTGATTGACGTGGTTTTGAAGTGTTAAACTAAAAGTACGAGGAAGTGCGGATTTGGACATGTGAGAACAAAGAGAGGGATTTTATTATAGCGAATTATAAAGTATTTAACTACTCTTGTCTACATATTATATGCAGGGATGGGATTCTACTAGTGGATGAAGGTGTTAAGAAGAATAATTTTTGTAAATGCACAAGTTTAAATGGACAAGGAAGAAGAAACTTTTGGCCAAGTAATTGAGTTATCGGACCTTATATCTAATTAGTAACTTTGTTGCAGGGTTCGGTATGCTTAATTCTTCAAGTTATTCCCTACATTCCTTCTTGTAAGCTTATAAAAGAAACATGTGAGAGGATATTTACAATGCACTTTGATTACTGTAGGGTAAACGGGTCAAATTGGGTTCGATTTATAGTCACCAGGATTTAGATCCTAAAATGCTGTTTAGGTTGTGATTTGTTAGAGTAATTGCAGACTTAAACTTGAATCTGGAATTCTAATTCCTTTTTGTTTTGCTTCAACAGAAAGAGAATATGTTTCTGTCATGTAACTCTAATGATGTTTGTTCAAGTACAAAGGTTACTGATCAATAGGCCAAAGTCCTTAATGAGTACTTTTTTACGCAAATTTGATTGTTTGTAATGGTCATGCTTGGTTTTCCACCAAATATAAAACATAGGCCTTTATCATTCATAGTAGCTTTCTAATGTTTATGCGTTTATGGTTCATTTGTCAAATAAAAATTCAAATACCACATACCATCCTGATGGCTTTTTTCAACCATCAAACAACCATAATTGTATCAACTAGCATTGGATCCCGCGCGTTGCTGCGGGTCTTCTTGCAATGTCGTGAAAACCGTCCAAGTTGTTCTAGAGAACAGCAAAATTAAATTAATGTACAAGAACTAATGATTGATTGCATTTTACTTGATTTCTCTTAGAGAAATAAATTACCAATTGATTGGTTGGACACTCGGGTGGAAGCTTACATACCTGGGCTGCCCTCAAGTACATCCCCGATAGAATTGCAGGTATATAACCTTTTTTATACTACATGTTAGATGCATTTACAGAAACTGATCAAGCTGCAATTTCTTTAGTTTTTACTATAATGGGATATCAAAGATCTTTGGATGCGTGTTTTGAGAGTAACTATGAGATACTGAATATGGGAATCAGATAAATCTTTTTCTGACTATTTTTTAACTTAACTTACAGGTGCTTTCATGGTAGCACCTTTACTCAATCCATATGAGCCAAGCATGAACAAAGTTGAGAGACGAAGGACTTGGGAGAGATGGACACCAAAAAGGAAATTTATGTACTTTTTAGCAGGAAAGTTTTCAGTACTTCTTACCTTGATCAGATAGATAAGTGGCTAGCATTGTCACTAAGAAAAGGTTAGTCATCTTAACCAATGACCACTTTATATGTAAAAGTAAAGGTACATGTTTGACCTGTTACCCCGGCAGCCCTGTGCTGCTTGCCACCTCTATGTAAACGGGTAGATTGGGGTATTTTGTTTATATAGAACAACAGTTGCATATGTGACAAGTGTTCATAATACAATTTGGATAATATAAATTTATTTAGTGTTAAGAATAAACAATAAAAAACTCAGTTCGAAGTCTGCTACATAGTTCTGTTTATATAAGGTTTTTACTTGAATGTTTTTTCTCTGTAGACGTCTGATTGGAGAACTCCTTGACTTGGCAGGACAAAGTTATTATAGAAGAATTGAGATATCAAGAGTTTTGGAAGAGAGATTTAGGGGAGTCGGTTCGACAGGGTAATATAAAACCATTTGTAGAGGAAGCAGTGCTGCAGGTATCAAATTGAGGTTTTAGTATCAGTGATTTTAATGTCCAGAAGAAGCACCAAGGGAAAGGCATCATCTTCTGGCTAAAGTCTCTATATAAACGACCACCTCAAGAGTTGACTGGATTTCTTGGTCCAATACATATATGGCAGGTTCGTGTATTTTCTTGATTTCTTCTCATTATACTGGATGTTTGATATGGGAAAATGACCAGGTTGGGTTGACCCGACTCACTTTAGACTGGAAAAAGTTTATTTTGTCCATTCGACTTCATAGAGATAACAAAAATAACCCGAATAAAAGAACCCCGCGGCAACGCGCGAGTTCATTTCCTAGTTTATATTATTCATATGTATGTATATTTTATAAAAAGACCTTCTATAAAAATCGATTTACTGCAAACTTTAAATTCATCCATTACAAACTTTAAATTTACTTATTACCCAATATGATTTGATTAAATCATTTAATCCATTTAATTACTTTATTGCTCACCAACAATTTTAAACCCATTGCAAACTAAAAAATGACAAAAGAATTCTTTTTTGTTTAATCTATTTTACTAACTCGTCTCAGGCTCTAAATCCTTAGCATCGGCAATTTAACTGAAAATAGTCATATGGCAATGTAACTAAATCCTTTAGTGAAATAGCACAAATACGCCCCCCTTAAACAAATCCATTAGTATTTAGTATACACACAATGGTCGCAACTCAAATACACTAATATGGTTGTTAATAACATCATATTCTCCGTGAAAAACGCTCTTTCGAACATGTAAAAGCCACGAATCCATCGACATCATACAACGATTGCCGGCCTCAAACAAACAAAGGGGTTCGATCAACACGAACCAAAGCACTTGTAGCATCACCATTGCTACGAGTAAGTTACAAGCCTGCAGCTATTGCTTAATGAAGAACAAGAAGCCCCTGAAGATACCTTTTGGGTGAAAAGCTTTGAAGAAGAAGCACTTCGTGTAGGAGGCTGAAAAACTCTTGATAATCCCACGTAACTTTTGCATGATTTCAGCTTCTTGTTGTAGGGGTTTTCAGGTTTTGCTAGATCTTCTAAACACTTCACTTTTGATAAAGATGTGAAGGATTCTGACTTCCCTTGATAGTACGTCGACAACCCTCTCCTGTAGATTCATCAAATGATAATATAAAATTATAAACATGTATAAGGTCTACACTAATCCAAGATCTATGGATCAATATATCAAAAAACAAATGTATTAACCTATTCATATGACTGTTATTCGAGGAAGAAGAATTGATTTCTTCAAAGACATCATCAGATTCATCATCTAAAGACACCACACTTGAAACATGCGATGAAAACTCATCATCATCATCATCATCATCATCATCATCATCATCATCATCATCATCATCATCATCATCATCATTATAACCATTGATCAGGATCTTTTTTTCTTGATCTAACGAAGAAGAACCCATCTCCATTTTCATCGTCATCCTCTGAAACTTGAGACTTATTGTACGAATGCAGTGTGGAGGATTTAAAGCAAAAAGAGGATAAGAGTACAAGTGGTATATGCGTGATTATAGAGACATGTGCTGTCCATGTATATATATGGAGGGAGTAAAGAAAAGATTCGGCGTTATCTACTCGAAGATTTGGTGGGGCCCAATTTATTTGGCATGAATGACACCACCTTAAACGACGTGGCTGGCTTTGTAGGCATGGTATGGTATGGTACTATACTACTATGGTTTAGTTTAGTTACACTTGCACCCCCACAACTTATGATTCAATTGAAGTAAGGTCCTTCTATCTTTAAAGATAGTCATGTGAGATATTTTCTTTATTGCATTGGCATGAAATAGGGCATTTAGGATTGTAGAATATTTACCAGAATTTAATATGTTAAAAGATTAATTAAGGCATTAAAGTTAGAGTGATGTGGCTTTATGACACGTCAAGTTTTTTGCTTCCTCACTAGGGAACGGTGGAATATCAAGAACAATTCAAAGTAGTACTTTAGTCAATTCTTTTCTTTCTCTTTTGTTCTTTTCTTTCTGTTAACTTCAAAAATCGAAAGAATATTTTTTCTTTTATGTTCGCACAGAAGTTTCGTCAGAGAACTTGCTAAGTTATTTGTTGATCGTTGCGAAGCATGAAAAATATTCAGAAAGTTACTACGTAAATGCCCATATCACGGCCTGGAGTTGTGGTTCCAAATTATACCATCCTACAATGGTCTAACACCACAAACTCGATAAATGAATGATGTCTTAACCAGTGGTGAAGCTTAAACATGTACATTGGTTTTTTTTTTTGGGGGGGGGGGGAGGGGGGGAGGGGTTTAAATTTAACTCGGTTTGGGTTCAGGTCAAAGATTTCAGAACCACAGTTGACCGGGTTCCACTCAGGTTGAGGTAGGCAAGAACCCCACCTGATAGAAACTGGGTTTAAACTGGGTTGGGTTAAAAATTATTTTTTTATAAATCCATTACAAAAATATCCTTGAATAAACAAAAAATATAAATAACAGAAACTCTAACTTAACTAAAACTAACTTAAAATTAAATAATTTCTAATGGTAGGGTTATACTAAAAAGGATATTTAATCTAAAAAGCAGTGTTGTTAGGCTCGGATCGGACCGGCCGGTCCGACCGGTCGGACCGCGATTCGGGGCCCTGGCCGATCCGATCCACTATGGCTCGTTTTGTTTGCTTTGAACCGGCCGGTCGTACCCGAACCGGCGGTTGGACCGGCGAACCGGGCCGGTTCCGACCGGTTTTCAATTTTTTTTTATTTTAGTGGGTAAAAACGGGGTGTTAAACCATAAATTAGTACGTCGGATATACAAATATAGTTAAGTTTTATATATAACTATAAAATATATGTATAAATCATATATAAATTACTTATATTTAATTACATATATAAATATAATTAAAATATAGTTAAATCCAGTCCATCCGGTCCGACCGGTCCGACACCAAACCAGTAAGGCGTCCGTTTCGACGTCCGATCCGGTTCTGAAAACATTGCTAAAAAGCCTAAAAAAGATTGTGTGCTTGACACGTGTTCTTCTATTGATTTAAAGAGAATGTCATTTTGATCATTTTATCAAATACGTCTTCTCATTGTGTATTATACATTCATTGTGTCAAATATCAGTTCATTATATCATATATTTTACATCATTTGTTATGTGTATTAATCATTGTGTTTTACATTTTAAATCATTTTATGTTATTTTTATTATTGTTTTTATAGATTAGAAACTTGTTATCTATCATTATATTTTATAATTAAAAGACACAATGATATACTTTTACCAATCTAATTTATAAACTCATAGTATTGAAGATAACACAATGTGTTATTTTCGTTATTATTTTTAATAGATTATATAAACTTGTTATTATTAATTGTGTTTTACCATTAGAAATACACAATGGTGTTATTTCAAAATATATTTTTTTAAAACTCATATTATTCAAGATAACACAATTACTATCAAAAGACACAATAAAACATTATGTATTTAGTTATCGTTTTTAATGTATTAGATTAACTAATTATTAATTTATTATTGTATTTTATATATTAGAGATACACAACAATGTTATTACATCATTATATTTTTTTTAAATTCATCATTTTAAAAGAAAAACACAATAGTATTCAAAATTAATACAATAACTAACAAAAAGACACAATAAACTGCACTAAAGACACAATAACGAGATATGAGCTCAATGTTAATATTTTTTATATTTTTATATAACAATACTATACTCGTTTTAAAGATAAAAACGCTCGTTTTTATGGCGTAATTTTTATAAAAAAAATATCGTATATAAAATTTATGAACGTTTAAAACAATGGTGGAACTTGTAAAAAGTTAACAAAAGTGGTTATTTATAAAATACTCATCTAACAAACTTTTTCCCTACATTTTGATCTCAACCATTGATTGAGATGGTGGATGGTTGAGATTACTTTTTAGACTTTTTAGTTTTAGAAGATTTTCTATTTGAACATTTCTTAATTTCTAAAGTTCTTTTAGAACTTGCTAAGGAGGTAGGTTAGATTCAAACTATTTTATGTTTATCTACCATATATGTCACACCCTCGCTTATAGCGGAAACACGAGGATGCGACGGACTGGATCGTCATAACACTTGGTATAATTACAGAGACATAATACATGCAAAATCCTCGTGTCATGACGTCGCCCGACACAATGGTGACTTGTGTCGTGGTTAGTCAGTTCCACGACTATTATAGTCTTATTGATTCTATAATCCAAGATACACAATGTTCAAATATGAAAACAAATGACAAACAATACTAATGTAAATCTATTGAAATCCTGAGGGTCTCTGCTAAGGCATCTGCTCTAGCTATCCTCTCTGATTATGATCACCTGAAAAGATATGCTCAAAAATGTCAACACATAATGTTGGTGAGTTCCGCAGGTTTAAATTGAAAACAAGTAATTGATGCTGTATAGAATTTGATGTGAAATCATACTGAAAGCAAAACCACATAACATGTGTTTTAGACAACCAAACCTAATGACGTTAGGCATATAAATTAGACGGAATATATTCACCCATGGCCTGATTGCTGGCAGCTGTGTTGGTAACTCGCAAGTTAACCAATCATCGATGGGTGGGGGTGTCAACCCAGTAGTACTACTAATACCTATCCGTTGGTTCCAAACCCGAAATTAATGGTTGTAAGAATAGAATAACACCATGTATGTATTAGAGTATGAGAATAGTATCACGTTGATTCGAAGTATGAAAATTGTATGTAAGATTGTACAGCATCGAAAACGGGTGAGCATACTTTTCCTCCATTGATTGAAAAACATTGAAAACTTGAATAAGCATAAAAAGGGGCCACGAAACTCACCTTGGATTGATGTAATGAACCATAAACTTCACAGAATAATGCAATGCACATCCAAACACGATCAACACCCATGTATTAATTGTAACTAAGTCTTTAATATGTATTCCACGTGAATAGATATATTTGGTTGGATTTGGGTCGGTTCGGTTTAACGCACACGATTTGATATACAAACAACACCGTGTAATAATATTACTAATATGGATATTAATAATAATAATGGCATTGTTATTAATAATAAAATAATCATAATCATAATTATAGTAATAGTAATTGTATTATTATGTTCATAATGATATAGTAATATTAATAAAGTTTATAATAATGGTAATACTAAGAATAATAATTATAAAATTTTATGATAATGATAACAATGTTATTGACAATAATAAGAATAAGAATAATGATAATTTATTAATCTAATCTATTGATTAAATCATATTTTATAAAATATAACCTATTATTATGTTTGTAAATGACTTGTGAAATTATAAAATATAATTCCTACATTTTTTTATGATTAAACCATAATTAAAAATAATATAATATTCATTAATAATTTGATGATTTACATTATTATTTAAAGTCCATTTTTTTATATAAAAAAACAACTTTTTATAACATTTGTAAAAAAAATAAATAAATAAATAAGGTTTTTAAGAAATAAATTTCCAGAAAAATAATTAGATAACCTTTTGAATAAATAAGTTTATAAAACTAATTTTTATAATTTTTAGGGATTTTTCTGTAATTTTAGATACTTAAAAAGGCTTTTAAAAAAATTAATGTGGTGGCCCGGGGTCGAACCCGGGACCTCTCGGGTTGCAGTGTAGGCAAGGAACCAGTGAACCAAAGGCCGTGGCCGCGTTATGATTCAGTTCCATTTCGTTTTAAACAGCTTTCACCTATTCCCCCCAAACCCGTACGAGCCCTAATTCGAACTCGATCCAAATTGATCCCCAATCGAATCTGTTAGTAATTGAAATCATAGGGCTTTTAATCCCTATGTAAAAACGAACATGTACATGTATTCAATTACCCGATTCGAAGATATAATGGTGATGAACAGACGAAGAAACAAGTCGCGACTGTCATGAGATCGGTTCGATGCCCAAACGTTGTTGTTAATCAAATTAACTTTGAGGTTAGCTTCGAATGAGGTTCTTAATTCAAAGCCCTCTATCAATTTCTGCTTTTGTTGCTCGGAAGGTGACTCTCGATTAACTTGCAGGTCGAGAGAGAAATGGGGACTGAATCGAGTTGTTTGTGTGTTTTTAGATTGAAGTGAAAGTTGTATTCAATTTAAGGTTGTAGAAATTTCCCGGTGGGTATACCCGTTGGGAATCTATTGAAATTTAAAACTCATATAAGAATACATTTTCATATACATAAAAATTACCCAATGGGTATACCTATCGGGATCGGGTTTTATCGTCATTTCTAAAACTGGTTTGAAACCGGAGGGTTCTATGGGGCTGGAACCGGGTTAAGATGTTTCCAGGTAGAACCGGGGTCGGCTTCGGGTCGGGTCAACAGGTCCAGTCAGAGACCCGGTTCTTTGTGCTATTTTTTCTTATCTTATCTATGGTTCAAAAATAACCAAATAAAATAACCACATAGACTCATATTAGAACATTCACAATCCATCATCCATCCCATCTTCATAATCACATTAAAAATTATAATTTTTGCTCTCTAATTTTCAATTAAATAATTTTTTATACCTTTATCATTACACTTTCACTCTTATTCACTCACAATCACTCTAAAAAAATATTAAAAGTTTTAGGAGGGTTGTCCCGTAATTCTTCACATTTTGGAATCACATTACAACCCCATAAAAAAAAATTTCCTTCACTTACAACCACTACCATCCCTTATAATATAGGCACCCACTGCTCAAATAAAATTTGAAATCGGCTATGAATGCTCTTACAACTGTAATTTCTTCAATTCCGAGCAATGGGCTTTTGTTGCTCCTTACTGGATTCATTTAATATGTACTAGCCCAAGAAGGATTGGTACTATCATACTATACAATTATACATACGGGATATGAGTGAGAGGGAAATCACGTTTTGAACCATTTTATTAATAACATTCAAGTATAAGTAATTCATCAACACGAATGAACAAAAGTCATTCAATTTATTCCCAATTGGTTTTGAGTTAAGTAGCCAAACAATAGGTTGTGTTTTATCAACCCGATTGGAGGAATTTACGCCATAAGCCATTTGTGAATCTCTATGGCTCAACAGGCATAATTTTCAATATGTTAATAAAGATTGGAAATGAATAGTATCAGCAGAGAACTTGGGTTGTTTTGATGTTGGTCACACATGTCTATGATATTTACGTTTTAACCCCCTTGGTACCTTTTATAACATATGTTTTGTTTTTGGGGTTTGATTGTTCGGTGGTAGAGAGAGACAGAGATGGGCGTCGATGGTGGGCTTGGGCGGAGGGGGCGTTGACGGTTGCATATCTGGCCAGATGATGACCGATGGCGGTTGTTTGCGTTTTGACCTCCTCTGGTTCACGTTTTGGCCGCCGGCGGTTTCTTCTATCATCATCGCGTGCCTCCCGCCGATGATCGGCATCGGTTTTTTGGGAAGCGGGTGCCGCCTGTGTGCTGCACAGCAGCCGCCTCTAGCATTCATGGAAGGTGGCCCTCCTTTGTGTCGATGCACGACCGGTGGTTCCGGGGACCACCTGTAAGCCGGCCAGAGGTTGAGTGCCGCCTCTAGGAGGCTTTTTCTGGCCTACCGAGACCTTACGAGGTTCCGATTGGTCGATGACGGTAGGCAAACACTCACCTGAGATGGAAAATTGATGTTTTTTGATGCTTCTGGTTCAAAACCCTAATTTGTTGCTTCATGTCGATGATGATGGAGATACTTCATCTGAGACTTTCATTTGACGTCTTTGGAAAACCCTAACCGAGATTTCTAACCTTGAATCTCTATCTTTGTTTCTCTGATTCATATTTCGTCTATAATTTTGGTATTTTCGTAACCGAAATCTTAGTCTTTTGCAGTTGTTGATGAAATGTTTTTTGTGATTTCATTCAAATTCAAGGGTTTCTTTGATTGTGTTGGTTTTTTTAAGTCGGTTGGTCGATGAGTATGAGAACATGTTCATCCAAGACCTTTTTTTGGCTCTATTGTCTGATTATGATGAAGTTAGACTCTATTATGTTTCTGGTTGCTGATTAGTTTGTCAATGGTGCGTATACACTAGAATAATACGTCATTGATGTTGTGATTTGAATATCTTGCTATTGTCGGTGATTCTTTGTAACTTGTCGATGATGTTGAACGGCCATTCACATGAGGCTTATCGTCGAGTCCATGTTGTTGTTGTTGTCGGTGGTTCTTTGAAACTGGTCGATGATGTTGAACGGTTGTTCACCTGATGCTTATCGTCGGGTCCATAATGTTGAGCGTATGCTCATCTGAGACGTACTAGAATGCGGAGATTTGTGGGTTTACTAGTACCTCTGTTTGTTGGGGTTGGTCTAAACCTTAACTTTAGGATGTTGATAATGAAGATGTTTGAATCTTTATTAAAACTGTTCGGTTACGATCATGTGTATCTTATTTGGACACTCCTGGGCTGTGATGAGATAACGGAGTGTTATCGGTTACTGAGGCGCGACTGCCCATATCTCACTGCATCTCCTGAAAGCTTCTCCGCTCGTACCCTCGATTCGGTCGTTGGTCTGTGTGGAGTTTCTTTGGTTGGAATTCTCAACTTTTGGCAACATATTTTGGAGTTTTCCTGTTGCACCCTTTGTGGCCGTCGGCCATTGGTGTTACCGAAATTGTAGATTTTCGCCGATGTATTTGAAGGGTTTTTGCGTTTAAGTTCGATGATGGTAGATTTTGCTCACCTGAGACTTGCTATGGCCGCTTTGGTTTTCCGGCATTATTGTTGCTTCTCTACAAACTAGGTTGTTATGTAGCTCCTCCATTTGGCGTGGCAATCTATGTTGCAGCCATGGAGGAGATCTCAGCCTCAAGTAACCAAATTTGTTATTTTTAGCAGTTGATTATGATCTGCCTTTGTTTGTTATTGCATTAACTATTCTTTGTTGATTGTTATTATCCATCTTGGGTTTTGTTTGATGCTAAGCATAGGCTCACTTGACCATTGTTTGATTTTGGTGGTTTGTGTCTGCTAGAAGACAAGTTGATGACGAGGCCATGTATTCCTCCATGACTATTATTTTTGATTGTTTTGTGGCTATGATGATACACCGAGATTGAAGTCGATTGTCCTGGCATGGCAGCTATTTTTGGTTTGCAGCCGCAACCTGCTATCGGTTCTGAGCCAACTTTTAGTAAAAATCCGGTTTATGTGACGCGCAGCGCGTCACGTATAAAAAACACTAGTTGGGTTGAAATAAACTTATATATCGATTCGAGAAAGAAATTATTGTTAGATAGTAAGCCAGATGTTTGGATGTGCAATCAAGCTGAAGTGGCATTGAGTAGTTTGAGTGTTTGAACAGACACAATAATGAGTTAGGGTCACAATAATAATTAAATGAAAAGCACATTAGAAGTACCAAGGTGCTATTTAGTATCTTATTTTCAACTTACCATTATCGGTTTTCTTAGGATGAAATTATAGGATTGATCCAAATCACGTAACTAACATGAGTTGAAAAAAAGTAGGCGTTCTTTCGGTTCAGATTCATTAATTGCGAATAAGGATGCACAGGAACAAGACATAAGAGATGGTGATCGCTAGGTCATTTGTCGCATACTATTTGATGTAAACTTCATTTTGTATTGGTTTCTCTTTTGTTTTAGCTAAGGTTATTAAAGAAATTGTCGTATGTGATAAGGTTTGATATGCAGGATAGATTACGCCGGCTTTACATATAACCTTGGAAACTTTAGATGGCACGAGGTACATAGGTAACGATGTTTCCATACTTTGGCTTTATATATAATCTTGTTTTAATTGGAAATAATTTCTAGGAGAAGTTTTTGGATTTGTCTGGTTGCTTAGTATCTTAAAGTCTGAGAGTTTTTGTCTTTGCCATCACAATGGTATCTCCAAGCAAGTTTACCTTTAGTAACTTTTATTCTATTTTAATGTAACCAGTCCATTAATCATTGTAAAACTGAAGGTCTAATATGTTCAAATGTTGATTGTTGATTAATTTTTGAATTCATGATTAATATTCCAGAACCCTAATGTCAATTCAATCATATAATCATCAAAGACAAATGAATGAAACACTTACTTGTAGGAATTATTGCCTTTGAAGTAGAAGATGGTGACGCCACATGATTCCATTATGGTGTCTTGAATCGATGGAAGATTGATGAAGAGATCAATTATGGTGTTCTTCAGGGAAGGGTTTTATGGCAAATGAAAAATTAACCGTACATTCCCTGTTGATCCCTCATATTTATATGACACCTGATGGAAATCATAATACCCCTTCATGAATGGTTACTTCATCAAATAACACTTAATAAAGATGGGGTACTAATTATGTCATATTGGCTAAACTATTATCATAATACATAAGTTATAATAGTGAACAAATAGTTTTAATAAATGGTTCTAAGGCCACATTAATTGGATATTTTCCAACATTGATGACTTAATGGGGATTTAAGCATTAAGGGATCCAATATGTTCAAATGTAAAAGAATATTATACCTATTGTTTTCTTATCGGTTCCATGCAAGTCAACCCATTCAAAAATCATTAGCAATTATGTGTATTTACGGGTGAATATGTGACTTATAGAACCATCAAAAAATAGTGTATTTTTTAATCACGCTTGATAAAAAGGAAAAAAATAGAGAAAAACACCAAAATAAACACTTTGACCATCCGAATTTTCAAAAATAACACCAACTCACAAAACCTTTTTCATAGACGTGACTAGCAACATGTGGCAGCTTTGGGCAAATAATGCACAGTTTACACCTAATGTGTGAAGGGGTAGGCGTGAGGAGACGCGTGTATGATGGATGCAATGGGCATAAATGTCACACTATAGTACCTTTACAAGATCAACTGAAAGATAGTTAAATTATGAGCTTGTGCACCCTTAAGTGGGCGTAAATTATGATGGATACTTAAATTATGAGCTTGTCCTTAGAGACGCGTGTCTGATGGATGCAATGGGCATAAATTATGACGTGTCTCTAAGGACAGTGTCACTTGTGCACCCTTATGTGGGACCGCCTATATTCTGCTCTCTAGCCACATGTCACCCTACGATTGGTTTAAATTATGAGCTGGCAAATCCTATGCCCATTCTGCTCTCTAGCCACATGTCACCCTACGATTGGTTTAAATTATGAGGTGGCAAATCCTATGCCCACTCGTGCCACTGTGTCACGCTTGTATTCATCAACACAATATTGGGCGAAAGTTGTGCGGTTTGTGCCAAAAGATGCCACATATTCGGTTGTGACTGGTCATGTCTATGAAAAAGTTTTATGTATCAATGTTTTTTTCTGTACTTCTGATGATTTCCAAACAAAAAAAGCTTAACTTGTATTTATGTAAACTGCACAACCAACCACTAGCATATGATAAGAAGACAACAGCTTTTCTCCAAGATCTAATCAATTGACGGTTTCTTTTATTAGTTTTTTGTTCCTATTTCTTTATCATAGAATCATGTGTGATACCCCCAAAGATTGAACTCCTTTTCTACTCATTATTTATTGCGTCAAGAACGAGTGTCATAAGGGCGAAAGCCACACGCCCAAGGTCGCTATAATTAACTCAAACATGGTTCATGAATCTCCTGGACCACTCGAGGCTTGCGGTGACCACACGCTTCCTGTCACGAAAGAGACAAATCGAGTGGACCGGGTACAGAGAGCTCAGTGGCTACGTGCAGCCATTTTAGGAGCCAATGATGGGCTACTATCCACAACATCTTTGATGATGGGTGTTGGTGCAGCCCAAGAAGGACAATGGTTCATGATTGTTTCAGGAATAGCTGGAGCCATTGCTGGTGCATGCAGCATGGCTGTTGGTGAATTCGTTTCGGTCTCAACTCAACGAGATATTGAGCTTGCTGTGAACCAAGAACACGCGTTAGACTCAAACTCAAACTTACAAGAAATCAAGCTTGAAAACCCGAAACATGATCAAGCTGTTGGTGAATGCAAATCAAGATCTCCGATAATTGCTAATGATCGGTTGCCAAATCCTTATAAGGCGGGGGCGGCGTCTGCATTGGCATTTCTGTGTGGTTCTTTGTTTCCTTTGGTGGCAGCTATGGCTGTTAATGACTATGCTACCAGAATTGTGGTGGTGGTGGTGGTGACGTCGCTAGCGCTAGCATTGTTTGGCGGGGCGGGTGCAGCGGTGGGCGGGTCTTGTGTGAGGGCGTCGGCCACGCGGGTGCTGATCGGAGGGTGGATCTCCATGGCTGTTACTTATGTTCTGTTGAAGCCATTGGATAGTGTTACAGATAAGAAAATGGGTGTAGATGATTGATTATTTGCAAATAAGTTTTGGCATTTGGTTTTAATGGTATAACATATCTCTAGAAGTTATATTTGGCTTTATTGCTTGAAGCTACGTTTGAATTATAGAATTTGAAGTAATGAAAATTGATTTAGGATTTTAATAAACTAAAACACTGTTAAGCTTGGTTCAATTGTTAAAATTGTTAATATAATGTAAATGTTACTTTTTGAATTGTTATTGTTGTCATTCTAATTCAAAACCAAAAACCACTCAAAACAATAAACTGACCTAAATAGTATTAAACAATCAATAAAGTATAGACACTTTGATATGACAAACTTATTTCGTCTGTCACTTGTTACTAGTTTTTTTAGATTTATACAGTACTCACTTATTAATTTTACATGTTATATTTTGATGATATCCATGTTTAGTTAAATCAGTTATTTTTAGCTTTTTTTGAACAGCATCAAGTTTTATATGTATATATAACGGTAATTACAACAACTAGGATGGAGATTGTATATATACTAAGACACACCCGTGAATTGAAATCTACTTAATGCTTGTAAAATTAAAATACATCAATTAAACCACTTCAATAATTGTAGCTTTATCAACTCTAGGCCTAGAGGAGCCCAAATGTAATATATTCTTTGATTAACCTTGTGATTGAAACATTTTTGTTGGAAAAATTAAAATAATTCCTAGTTTTTTATAGGGCTGAAAACGCTGATAGGACTAGCGACCGCACCATCCTCCTTTTTAGGTGATTAATTTGAAGACTCTTGTGAAGATCTACAAGGTCTTTTGTTGAGAAAGCAAATATTAAAGGAAGGTCACCCACGAACTAATAAACAGTCATATTACTATAGCCGCATAGCACCCAGTAAAGATATGTTCAATTGATTCATTCGCCTTAGAATGGAGCCAAGAAGTTAGGAAATGAAAATGAACTTGCCTTATGTGCAAGGCAAGCAAAGTCGGTATCTATTCCATCTCCGCACTCCAACAAAAAATATCAAGCTTCATTGATAGCCGCATAATCCATCTGAAAGACAAGGATTGAGTAAGAGAATAACGTCAATTTGACATAGCTCACATGGACTTAATTGTTAGAAATCCAAAAGGATCGTGTGACTAGGACCACTTATCTTGGTTATCTGAAAAATATGTCTCATCTAGAAGAACCAAAGAACATTGAAGAAGTTGAATCTCCTTGTCGTTAAAGGAGTTCGCTTCCATCTCCAATACCAGAAAACTATTGGACCCATCCCAAGTAAAACAATGTGGTACAAGGCAGACTTTACCCAGCTTTAGTTGATACAAAACAATAAACAATGCTCATAATAGTTTAGACGATATCCAAGTGTCGATCCAAAATCTAACATTTCTCTAATATCCTAGGTTTCTTTGGATCACATTATTATGTGAATGTTTGATAACAAAAGTATGTGTTTTGAATAGTTGTTTTTTAGTTAGCAAACCCTCTAATTGTATCACGTCGAAACCACCTCTTTGACATGACATATCACATTTAGTTACACAATTCTTTCAAATATATATTACATTATTACACCCACATGTATTGTGCTCTGTTCAAAAATTAAATTTAAAATCATTAATTTGTGTCATATTCGACGAGCACATCTTAACGTCTATTAGATGATGAACTATAATTTTCAATCACCTAATTTTGACGTCAAAACCTCAGTAAAAACTAAAAATCACTAACATGCAAAATTTTCCTTTAGAAGGTGTGTTTAATAAGGAAGAGTAAACAACTAAAAATACTTAAAATTTTCATTAGTGGTTTTGCGAACAATTAACTTCTAGATACGAAAAAGATATTATTCTTGATCGAAGAAAGAGTAAACCGACTAACATTTAATGGATGATTGGCCGTGTTTATCCCATTTATTGTATGCGGACGATGCTATGTTAATGGGGGAATGGTCGGACTCTAATTTTATTAGTTTGAAAAGAATATTGAGAATTTTTTACCTTTGTTCGGGTCTGAAGATTAATATTAAAAAGTCTACGCTTTTTGGTATTGGTTTGGCTGATGAAGAAGTTTCGAGTCGGGCTGATATGCTTGGGTGTTGTTCGGGTGGTATCCCGTTCAAGTATCTTGGGATTCAAGTTGGAGCCAATATGGGGAGAATAAATAATTGGGATTCAGTGGTAGAGGTGTTTCAAAAAAGACTTTCTAAATGGAAGTCGAGGATGATTTCGATGGGGGGTAGGGTGGTTTTAATTAAATCGGTCTTGAAGAGCATTCCGAATTATTATTTCTCGTTATTTAAACCTCCGGTAGCGGTTGTCAATTGCTTGGAAAAGATGGTGAGGAGGTTTTTATGGGGAGGTAATGAGGATCAACACAAAGTTCATTGGGTTGGGTGGGAGGTGGTTACGCGGCCTAAAAAGTTGGGTGGTCTCGGCCTTACTAAGTTGAATGTTAGTAATAATGCGCTTTTATTGAAATGGATTTGGAAATATAGAACGGAGGGGAAGGCGTTGTGGAGGAAAGTCATAGATGCTATTCATGGTTCGAGGCGTAGATGGACTTCGGTCCCTTATAACAAGGCTCTGGGTAGTGCTTGGGGCAAGATTGTGGCTAGTGGAGATAAACTTATTATTAACGGTTCCTCTTTTAATAGTTTATTGCAGGGACGGATTGGAAATGGTAAAGTTATTAAATTTTGGATCGACCCGTGGCTGAATGGGGTTCCTTTAAAAACTTTGTATCCGGATCTGTTTCGGCTTGAAAAAGATAAGTGGTGTGTTGTAGCGGATATAGTCAATATCAATGGGAGAACAGGTGCTATGGCTTGGGATTGGAAGTGCTACCCGTCTACCGAGCAGGAGATCGCAGAACTGATTCTTTGTTCACGGCTGGTTGCTGAAACAATCCTGAATGATAATGAAGATGCGTGGATATGGAATGCTAGTTTGTTGCAGAATGTATCGATCCAGGATACTAAAACTTGGGTTGAAGGGGTGCGGCTCCCGGATGTTGATACAGAGGTGGATTGGGTGAAGTGGATCCCGGCTAAATGTAATCTTTTTTTCTGGCGTGCTTCCATGAATCGGATTCCGACTATTCAAGCTCTTCGACATCGGAATATTATGGTACATTATACAGGTTGTGTGTTGTGTGATGGTCCGGATGAGTCGGTTGATCATATTGTGGCAGAGTGTTGGTTCTCTAACGGAGTGTGGAGTGGGATAGCCAGGTGGTGTAATATTCCCCCGATTTATTTGTTCTCGGTTCGTGATATTCATACTATTGTGGAGCATTCGGCCATTTCTCAACCAAAGAAAGAGATTGTGCGCGGCATATTGGTTATCGCTCTGTGGCGGATTTGGAAGGCTAGAAACGAAAAACAATTTTCCAAGATTAATGCATTGGTTTCGAACGTCATCCCGGATGTGAAGGCTCTTAGTTTTCTTTGGTTTAATAGTCGTAGTAAAGGAAATGAGGTTAATTGGGAGGGTTGGAGTAGTTTTGATTTTGACGTGATGTAAGTGATTGTTGTGAAGCTATCTCTGCCTTGGAGATAGGCCGGTGTGTTTTAATGAAATTTGCTTTCCAAAAAAAAAATTTAATGGATGATTGGATGTGTTTTTTAAAAGTACTTATTGGTTTTTAGAGGGGTGGAAAACAAAAATATCCCGTCAAAAATCTTAACAAGTTAAAAATTCTGATTTGTTAAAACTTTTAAAGAGTATTATTATCTTTTCACCCTCTCAAAAAACAAACCAATAAGTGTTTTGAAACGCACTTCGAAACACCCCCTCAATGTGGGAAAGCATCAATTCCTTCCTCCATCTCCACCAATTCATCAATATCACCGGCGAAATGATCTCCACAACCATCTCCGGAGCTCCGGCCACTTTTCCCGCCTAAATTCCTTCAGATCAAACTCCGTTTAACGTCAGTCCCTACAATAATATGAAAACCTGCATCCCCAAACTCCTAAACCTCATCTACAAAGCCCGCAGCTTAATCGGAGTCGCCACCATCAGCTCCTCCTCCGCCGCTGCCACCGACGCCATCATCTCTTCACCCAAATTCTCCACCACCACCGCCACCACCGCCGCCGCCGCCGTTATGGATGATATGCAAACCATAAGGACCAGTTTATGCATCATTGGCAGTGGGCCCGCGGCGCACACCGCCGCCATCTACGCCGCCCGTGCGGAGCTCAAACCTCTGCTGTTCGAAGGATGGATGGCCAACGGCATTGCCGCCGGAGGCCAGCTTACGACCACCACCGACGTCGAGAACTTCCCGGGGTTTCCTGAAGGTATTCTAGGGTTTGAGCTCATGGAGCGATGTAAACAACAGTCGATTCGATTTGGTACTCAGATAATATCCGAAACTGTTGATAAGGTTGATTTCTCATCGGTTCCGTTTAAAGTGTTTACGGATTCGAAAGCTGTGGTTGCTGATTCGGTTATTGTCGCCACCGGCGCCGTTGCCCGGCGGTTGGATTTCCCGGGCTCCGGTGAGGGGGAATTAGGGTTTTGGAACAAAGGGATTTCAGCTTGTGCGGTTTGTGACGGTGCTGCACCGATTTTTAGGAATAAACCGCTGGCGGTGATCGGTGGCGGTGATTCTGCAATGGAGGAAGCGAATTACTTGACTAAATATGGATCAAAGGTGTATATTATTCATAGAAGGGGTGAGTTTAGGGCTTCTAAGATTATGCAACAGAGAGCTTTGAGTAACCCTAAGATAGAGGTCGTATGGAACTCGACGGTGGTGGAGGCTTATGGTGCAAAAGGGAAGTCTGTTTTAGGAGGGTTGAAAGTGAAGAATGTTGTGAGTGGTGAGGTTTCGGATTTGCAGGTGAATGGTTTGTTTTTTGCGATCGGTCATGAACCAGCAACTAAATTCTTGGGTGGTCAGTTGGAACTCGATTCGGATGGATATGTTGCGACGAAGCCTGGAACGACGATCACCAGTGTGAGGGGTGTGTTTGCTGCAGGTGATGTTCAGGACAAGAAATACAGGCAAGCTGTTACTGCTGCTGGCTCTGGTAACTACATTAACTCTCGTCATTTGCGGTTTGAAGTATAAGTTGATGAATCTTTATATGCCTGCTAGAAATTATATGCAAGCAAGCAATCTATTGATCAGGGTTGCTTGTTATATAAGTTGATGCTTTCAAGATTTTGCCACAAGTTATAAACTAGGTGTTATGAAACATTCATGCTTATGCTTGTTTCGTACTTTCGCTAATGATGTATTCTTGGAGACGACAAGATGCCAAGTTGGGGAATGGTTCAGATGGTTTGGGACTCCTGTTGAGATGAGTTTTATTCTGTATGTTAATCGTGCCTAGGGTTGTTTGGGTTGATACATACACACTTTTTTTCACTTTTTAATCATTTAATTTTTGTAAGTATGTTATTACAAATTCTCTATGATAATCTAATAAGTAAAATTGTCTAGGCCAATATAAACTTTTGGGTGACACTCAACACATATTTATGTTCCCCTTTGAACAAAATTATTCAATTTGACCTGTTTGAGAGACACACAACCAAAATCCACTTGTTGACCAAGTATATAGTCAAAATTGTCATTTGTGATATGTTCTTGTTAGGCAGCTTTTTCTTGGTAATTGGCACGCAATCACATTTTTGTGAAGAGTATATCATGGAAACATGTTACGGACGTGTGAAGTTAATTGCTTTAGAGTTGAAATCTTGAATTTGAGGACCCTATGGAAGTACTAGTTTTGAAAATGGTAGGTAATAAAGTTTGTCCAAAGTCTAAACTACACTAAATATGCAAAAAGACTGTTAAATTTACCCCATAGGTGCAATATATTACAGCTACCTGGCCCGTCAAATTTGTATTATTATTTTTTTTTTGAAAAAGAAAACCTATTGAAGCTTAGAGTTTACTGTTGGAGTGCTAGTAGTAATTTAAACTTGTATACAAATTGAAATAGAAAACAGAGCAGTGTAAACTAGAATGGGTATGGAGCTAATCATGTGTTGTTTGATGAAGGGTGCATGGCAGCTCTGGATGCAGAGCATTACCTACAGGAAATTGGATCCCAGGAAGGGAAGAGTGATTGATCAATTGATCAAATATTCGATCAAGATGCCTTCCACCTCATGACTCGTTTATGAAGATTAAAGACGAGTGGTATGATATTCATTTCTCAACATTAAAAGGATTAGTTTTATGATTATTTGCTTGTTTAAACGTACATTAAAGTATTGTTCTTTCTTTGTCAAGTACTGCCAATAATCTATCTGTTTATCAGTATTTGGTTAATTTGAAATGACTGGTAAATGGATGCTCAGAATTTATCTATGATGTGTATTTGTCTACAATTGCCCAACATTTTATGAGCCTGTTATGACTTGTAACCTAGTGGGAGTTTCATCATGTATGATGAATGGCTTAGTCAAGTGTTGATTAAATAAAGGAAGGAAGAGAATCTTCTTCATATAAAAATGTCTTTTAATATGTATATACAGAACAAGTTAAATGGATTACGATGTTTTTACGGGTTTTTAATGGTTTGGTTTCATGCGTCTTGTTCTTTGGGTTTTAAAAAGTTCGCACAGGCACTAGGCGACGTCGGCATGAGGCAACTTAATTCTGACTTGCGAGGCCCAGTACTTACTAAAGGTGTGCGAGGTGCACAGAAAAGCATAACAAGCCACATTTTGTTTCTGAGGGAAGGTTTTGTGCATCGGGATGTTGTACATAGGTCACCTAGGTTGTACATATAGCTGCAATGAGTTCATGCGAGTACTATTGATATATTTAAAGCTGCACCGTAGCCACTCAAAAAATAAAATTAGTACCATGTTGTAGGGTTTAAAATTAAATTGAAACGATTTAAACGTGCACCTACCCACGCACCATTCAAAATCAAAATTGAAACGGCGTTGTTTAAAGTTGCATCAACCCATGTGATTCTGGGTTATTTGATAGGCCATCGGTTAATGGTTATCACCGTGTTACTTTTTTTTTTGAACGGCTAAATTGGAATCACTCACGGATCACTGGAGTATCATCGTGCCACTAGTGTTACCACGCGATCATATTCCACCACCAAGTCACCAATTCAGGAGGAAACTCATAATTATGAGAAAACCCCCCTTTGTGAGATTCGAACCCATGACCCAATAGGCCCTAAGTCTTATCCCACCACCAAGATGCCGCTGGGCTATAATGCCTTTGGCTATAATGCCGCTGGGTTATCACCGTGTTACTAGATGTCGTTTATGGGTGCTAACATCTAGTAGATATTTGCTAATCCGCTAGTCTAACTCAAGGAACCTGTGACTTTTTGTCACATCATCAAAGCCATTTGTCATACCATGTTATGTATGTAGCGTTTGCAAGATAGACTAGCGAAACACCTAAACCAATACTACAAACCATGAATAATATTAAAACTCGTCTATCTCACCCTCTAAAAAAAGAGAGAAAGAAAGAAAGTATTCAAAATATCATAGGTTTTGCTACTAGCATAAAAACTTCTTAAGTGTCTACCACCCGTTTTAGGATCATCTTCATCAACTTTTTTATGACACATTTTTAAAGTGTTTTGTGGATTCATTGAGATTAGTCGATCTTGAAACTTAATATCCTAAAAATGTTTCTTGTACATATTGGAATCCCATGTTGCATGACAGGGCAAACGATTTGATGATATGAGTATTCCACTATTCCCTCTATGTTGTATTTGGTTAGCCTTTGGTGCTTTCAAAGATTCTGATAGTAAGGTGTCTCTTTCTAGATAGAGGGTAAAATGCTACAAAATACTAGATAGAGGGTAAAATGCTACAAAATACAGGCATAGGTGATTAATAATATCAAAATTTAGTTGTAAAAAAGTTTACTATTAAAGCATGCAATAAATATGTACACGACCCTTAAAGGGAGTGAGAGAGAGAGAGAGATCATTTTGATTTTGGTGATTGTTTGAGAAGTTCTTTTTGATTTTGGCCGGTGATTTGTTTAGGGGTTCATAGCAATAAACAAACTGAAAAACAATAAGCCAAGATACAGACAAAACACAAATAAAATAGAAGCATATGCACATGTAAACCCAAATGACCACCACCAACTGCATAAATAATAAACCAAACACCAGTAAAAACGAACACCATGCATGGTACACCCCAAGATCCGTGTGATTCCTATTTGATTCCACCACCCTTACAACACATATAAAACAATTTATACAGTAACAGATCAAACTCACATGCCCCATCCATCTTCAAACTAATGCACACCACCACTTCGATACCCTTTTGTTTTCTTCTTAATCCATCCATCATCTACTCTATTCTCCATTCTGTCGTTTGATGTGCCCTTGTGCCATAAATATATATATATATATATATATATATATATATATATATATATATATATATGTTGATAAATATATAATTAACGATTTCTAATTAATTAATAGGGATGAATCAGAAGATATCTGGTAGTTGTATGAAGCACTAAGAGGTTAACTTGGACAGTTGGACATATCTCTTGTAGATCTGTTGTATTTCATGTGACTCTTGACCAGCTGACCGGCTGATATTGCTGACATGAGTGAGAGCTCACCGGCGAGGACTGAACCAGCTACTATTGTGGCTAACACCCTCGCGTTTGACCCTGGTTCGTCTTTGCTTGCGCCTTTGACACCTAATAAGTTTAGACATGCTGACTGTGATGCAAGCTGTGTGCCCCCTCCAACTGTTCCAACCTGAACCAGATCAATTAATATAAAAAGTTATAAGCTTACTTAATTGTTTAATAAAGAATATGGTAGCTGATCATTTTTTAAATATATATTGATTTGATTTATGGAATATGTTTCACTTTGTAATCTTGTATTTTAAATCAATATAATCAACTGAATTATAAGCTAGATAATATTTAGTTACACAAAAAGTAGTTAAAATAATTTGATGTATATGTAGTAGTAGTAGTACCTCAATGGAAGGCATGGTGACTGATATATGAAGGTCTTTGCCATCATTTACTGCTTCCATCATGGTGATGCAGTGGGAGCTCTCGACATTCTGAGCGGGGTCTTGTCCAGTGGCTAGGTACACAGCGGAGACTATATTGCTGGCATGTGCATTAAACCCTCCGAGTGCACCTGCCATTGCAGACCCCGTCAGATTCTTGAGCATGTTAAGCTCCACCAAGGCAGGGACCGTGGTTTTTAGAACTTTTTGCACCACTTCTTCTTTGATCACGGCCTCGCACACCACGGACTTCCCACGCCCTTCTATCCAGTTTACCGCAGCAGGTTTCTTGTCGGAGCAATAGTTTCCTACATATCACAATATTTGATAAAAGATATTAATATTTGGAAGTATTTTGCACAATTCTGTGAACTTGAGACTACAACTTATAATCTGTCTATCAACAATTGCAATGTATGTTACCAGAAATGCCCATGACATCCATATCGGGGAAATCGACTTGAAGGAAATCAAGGACGTTTTGGACACCTTTCGAGACCATGTTCATCCCCATCGCGTCCCCCGTTGAACAGCAAAACCTTACGTATAAATTCTTTCCTGCGATGGCACATCGAACGCTTTGTAGCCTACCGAATCTACTTGATCTGTAGAAACAACACAAAGGTAAGTTTTTGGGTTCAAAAAGCTCTTTATATGAAATGCAATATTAACGACATTTAAAGTAAATCAATACGATTGCTACTTGTTATAGAAAGTTTAATATTTAGCTTCAAATAATTCAAAGAACTTTAATTACTAATTAATTTGAAATTTAGTGAAAATAGACTTTGTATATCCGTTATTAATGAAACAAAGTAAAATTAGCTTTTAGTATGTTTTATGAAGTAACCTAAAACATTAAAACAAAACAAGAAATTTGTAATTTTAAAACAGAAAGCTGTAAACTAAAAGAGAAAATAAAAGATTCCGGTTTTTATTTTAATCTGATATTATTTGTTAGATTAATCTCACAAGTAATAATTTTTTAAACTAATATAAAAGACCACTTTGAACCGTCGGCCCTTTCTTATAAACGTTTTCTTAAAAAACAAAAATGCGAACAATCATTTTGACTCACATTTAAATACCAACTGCCAAGTCAAAACGCGCATTGGCTCATGTGCACAGCAAGTTCCTTAGTCTTAATATATTAAAAACTTTTTAAATATTTATTTCACTTAAATTTATATTTAAAAATCTTGTTAATCCTTTTTTATTACTTAAAGTGGTAATAAAAAAACTATGCAGTTAATATTTAAATAATATATTTAATTTTTACAATTCATTTCTATTGATCTCTTTAAGTTTATGACTAAAAATCTTTTTAACAGTGAATTGATGAATGGAAAGTGTTTAACATCAAGATATGTAATTCCATAAGATAACTTATAGAATAAAATTAAATTATATAAACAAATCGGGTAAGGCTAAAGGAAACTTTTTCTATAGTTAAGTTGTTTAGCTCCTCGCACTAGCTTTCTATTCTTGCTATGTGTTTTTATGACTTTCATTTATATCTTTACCTTTTAAATACATAATTCTCAAATTTTAATCTAAAATAGTAAAAGATTAAACATATATCCCATTTAAGATGCATAACAAAAACTACGTTCAGAAAAAACAATAATACTCACTTGTTAAACACCGTCGCGAGAGTGTCGAAGTTGATCGGATCTTCCAAGAACTGCTTCAACTCCGCCGCTCTCTTAGCACTGGCGAACCTCACCACCGGCGCTCTAGTCATCCCATCTCTCAAAACCACACACGTGGCACCCCCGGATACGTATATCGCCTTACACCCTCTATTAGTACTCGCCACCAGACACCCCTCCGTCGTCGCCATCGGGACCAAAAACTCCACCCCATTCAACAACAACGGCCCCGCGATCCCCACCGGAATCTGCACATACCCCACCGGCATCTCACAACACTGCCCCAATATCGAATCGTAATCGAACCCTTCAACCGGCAACCCCGATAACGACTTTCCGGTGATCCGCTGCAGCGCCTCCCGCCGTATCGCCGCCGCCCGTTTACAGTCTCCGAGCTTCGATTCTAGAGCGTATGACGGGATCGAACCCGCGACCACCAGTTTCACGATGTGTTCATCTTCCTCCGACGTCAGCTCATTAACCGGCGGTGGGTGGTGGTTGTTTTTCTTCTTCTCCGTCGTCATCTCCGCCGTGGGGATAATGTGGGGAATTAAAGCTTGCCCACATGGTTTAATGGGCTTATCTTCTTCTTCAATTAGCAGTTGTTCAGAGGTACTGTCGTCTTCGATCTCCCATGAATCAGGAGAAGGTCGGATGATGGATTGAACGAAGTCGATACCGAAGAAGCCGAGGAGGTAGATGACGGAGGCGATGAGGGAGACCACGGCGGCGAGCTCCGGCAAGGTGAGGACGTGAAGGGGGACGGAGTTACGGATCTTTTCGCGCCACCGGTGGAGGAGGAAGTACATGACGGAGAAGAACATGGTGAAGAAGAGACCATTTGTTAGGTACAGTGGTAGTGGGAGTGCGTCGGAGGCTTTTGGTTCTCCGGCGGTGACGGTGGTGGCGGTGGGTTTTTCCGGCGAGTGGTTCTTGAGGGGACGCCGGTGAATGTCCATTTTTGATCGGAGATTGATATTGTGAGTAGGTGTGGGGGATGAATGGGGGTGTGTGGAGTGATTTATAGAGATGAAGTGAAACCTATGTGCCACGTGTGGGCTCATTTAGGACACAAACTTTTGTTTAATGAAAGATGAAACAATGGTCATGAAAGTTAAAACAATGGACATTAGTGAAAGTTAAAACAAGGGTCATCTAGTATCTTTTGCAAAACAAATGTAATTTCTCAACTTTAACATTACTACGAGAATGTCTCTAATGCTTGTAACTAATCAATCCCACCGTAAACTTGTCGGTAAATTAGAGTTATCATTTTGCGGCGGATAACTGATATAATTCACCAAAGTGTAAAAAGAATAACTTATTAAAGGTTTGGATGATTTCGTTGGTGATGTGTAGTTAATTACTGACAAAACAGATACCATTTATAAAATTGTCGATAGATTGGAGTTATATTTTGCATGCCTAACCTTTTCCAAAAAGTTTCTAGCTAATCTATTTAGATGGTGTTTATTATGGATGTTTCAACAAGCTTTCGATAGGTAATCTATTGTCCTTGTCCCTACAATTATGCATGAAAGATTGAGACTACTTTTCAAAGAACTATTTATGACCAAGGGTGAAGGTTATAAGGGGTTGGGAGGAGCCCCTCTTTTTTGTAAGTAGTGTTAAATTTTTTTATATATATCGAGTTCGTTCCCCTTCTAAAAAATTAATTTCGCCATGTAAGAATCAGAATCAAGATGAACACATAAAACGATTTCTTCTATTGAATACTTGAAAACAGAAATGAAACAATGAATCTTGATATACAATTAATCGCTACCAGATTAACAACAGTTAATCATACTTATACACTTACCGATTGACTTACCGTTAACAATCCTAACAAACATATTAACACAAATAGCCCTTATAGATCAAGCTTTATTACAAAGACATATAACCCTAAACTTAAACAGAATGTCACTACAACCCCCTTCAGTAGTTATACACCTTTAGTAGTTTTATAACCCTTCAGTAGTTTTATAACCCTTCAGTAGTTTTATAACCCTTCAGTACTTCCCATCAGCAGTTGTAATCTAAATTCAATAGTTGTGATCAGCACTTGTATCTTGAGCACAACTTCTCACAAACTCCACCTTTGTGTCAAGACTAAGTAACATTCCACTAATCACAACAAAAATGAAATTTACTCCTCCAACAGACTTTGTCATCAAGTCAGCAGGATTATCATGAGTATCAATATACTCAACACTCAACTGCTTGGATTTTACAACATCCCTGATGAAATGCAACCTCACATCCACATGCTTAGTTCTTTCATGATACACCGGATTCTTAGCAAGTTGTAAAGCACCCATGTTATCACACCATATCATTGTTTCCTGAACATCAACACCTAGTTCAGAAACAAATCCCTTCAACCACAGTGCTTCTTTAACAGCTTCAGTAAGTGCAATATATTCAGACTCAGTTGATGACAAAGCAACAACACGCTGCAATGAAGACTTCCAACTCACCAATCCACCATGAACTGTAAAACCATAACCAGTTACAGACCTGCCTGAATCCCAGTCTTTAGCATAATCTGCATCAACAAATCCTGTCACTACATGTTTGGTCTTATCAGCTCCACCAAACACTAACCCAACTTGACTACTACCCTTGAGATATCTAAGTATCCATTTCACACCTTCCCAGTGCTTAACCCCAGGATTACTTAAATACCTACTGACTAGACTGACTGCATAACCCAAATCAGGTCTAGTACACACCATCAAGTACATCAAACTCCCCACAGCATTTGCATAAGGAACACGAGACATCTTAGCTTGCTCTTCTTCAGTATGAGGACTATCTCTGCTAGACAACTTAAAATGCGCAGCCAAAGGAGTACTAACATGCTTACAACTATCCATGTAAAAATTACTAAGTACCTTCTTGATGTAACCAGTTTGACTGAGCTTCAATACACCAGCATCTCTATCTCTTTCAATTTCCATGCCTAGTATCTTCCTTGCAGCTCCCAAATCCTTCATGTCAAACTCTTCTTTCAAAATTGACTTAGTAATTTCTACATCAGCCTTTGACTTACTAGCAATTAACATATCATCTACATAAAGCAGAAGATATATATAACCACCAGCTGAATCTTCCTTGAAATATACACAAGGATCATAGCTACTTTTATTGAACCCTTTAGACACAATAAAATCATTGAACCTCTTGTTCCACTGTCTAGGAGACTGCTTTAATCCATACAAAGACCTTTTCAGCAAACACACCTTATCTTCCTGGCCTTTGACTTCAAAACCAGTAGGCTGCCTCATATAAATCATCTCATCAAGACTTCCATTTAAAAATGCAGTCTTTACATCCATCTGCTCCAATTCCAGATTATGAATAGCTACAAGATTCAACATCACTCTGATAGATGAGTGTTTGACTACAGGATAGAAAATCTCAGTGTAGTCAACACCAGCCTTCTGAGTAAACCCTTTAGCAATCAACCTTGCTTTGTACCTTGGTGGATCATTTTCAGTTAACCCATCCTTCAACTTGTACAGCCACTTGCAACCCACTAACTTCTTATCCTTGGGTTTGTCAACAATCTCCCAAGTATTGTTTTCATACAATGAATTCATTTCTTCTTTCATTGCCTGCATCCATTTATCCTTATCAACAGAACTTAATGCTTCTTCATAAGACAATGGATCACCACTATTTTCCATAGCAGCATTAAACACATATGCAGAAACATCCTCATTTGTAACAAGTGTTAACTCATCATTTGTCCTATACCTCAGAGGGGGTACTACGGTCCTTCTAGTTCTACCTTGAGCAATAGACCTGTTTTGGACCAAAGTCTCTTCTCCTGACGAGCCACAAGTCTCCTTACCCTTTCTACTTTCAGTACCAGCATCATTCTGCATAGGATTTTGATCATTCAGCTCCACCTCAATCTGAACACCCCTGTCATGATCACCTTCACCCTCATCATTCTTGTTTAACAGATCCTTATACAATTGATCTTCTCTAAATACAACATTTCTGCTTGTTATCACCCTAGGAGTCTTATCATCCATCCTCCACAGTCTATACCCCTTCACACCACTTGTGTAACCAAGAACCACACACTTTATAGCCCTAGGCTCTAGTTTGCCTTCATTAACATGAGCATATGCCAATGAACCAAACACCCTAAGCCTGCTATAATCCCCTGGTTCACCTGACCATATTTCAATCGGTGTTTTCATCTGAATTGCAGGTGAAGGGGACATGTTCACTAACAATGCTGCTGTATTTACTGCCTCAGCCCAAAACTGCTTTGGCATACCTGAATCAATCAACAAGCACCTCACTCAGTTCAATAAGGTTCGGTTCATTCTCTCTGCAAGCCCATTTTGCTGTGGTGTGTAAGCCACAGTCAAATACCTCTTTATACCTTGCTTCCTACAGTAATCATTAAACAGGTGATTGCAAAACTCCAAGCCATTATCTGTCCTCAAGGCTTTGACCCTTCTTTCAGACTGAGTCTCAACTAGAACCTTCCACTCTTTGAACTTCTCAAATGCCTCATTCTTGTGCTTTAAAACATACACCCACACTCTTCTTGTGTAATCATCTACTAAAGACAAGAAGTACTTGGCACCTCCAAGTGACTCAGTTCTTGCTGGACCCCAGAGATCAGTATGCACATAATCCAACTTGCATTTGGTAGTATGCACACTCCTATTGAACTTCACCTTGTGTGCCTTGCCCAAAATACAATTTTCACAAAAACCAGTATCACAACTGCTTAGCTCCTTCAACAGGTCTTGTTTCATCAATTCTTTCATACCTGGTATGCTGATATGGCCCATCCTCCTATGCCACACCATAGCTAAGTTCTTGCCTTGGTCGGCACTTACATTCACTTCATCCTTTCTAACATAACCATCAACAACATAGGTCATGTTGTTCTTTCTGGTTCCTGTCAATACCACCATTGACCCTTTTATCACCCTGACTTTCCCATTCCTCAGATTAACCACATACCCCTCACCTTCCAATATGCCTAGTGAGACTAAGTTCCTCTTTAATCCAGGAATATATCTAACATTATTCAACATGATGTTAGACCCATTATTCAAATTTAAAGTGATGGAACCAATACCTTCAATGATGCAAGGTCTGTCATCCCCAAGTTTCACATTCCCTTGTATCTTCATTTTAAGTTCATCAAATGACTCCTTATGAGGTGTCATATGATAGGAACATCCAGAGTCCAAGATCCACTCATCATAACTGCACGAGTGTGCCATCATCAACACATCAACACTATCATACCCATCTGACCCCGTTTTTGATGTTGACCCTGAGAACTTTGATGGACCTGCCTCAGACTTCTTCTTCTTGAACCTCTCTGGACAATCTTTCTTGAAATGTTTATCAGATTGACAAACATAACATCTCCTTTTCCCTCTTGACTTTGATCTTGCAGGTTGCTTTCCCTTGTTGTTCCTGAAGTCACTTCTTCCCCTAACAACAAGACCATTTGCATTATCATCTCTGAACTCACCTTTCTTGTGCAACTCCTTTGAGTTCATAGCAGCAACTACCTCCTCCATAGACAAACTATCTCTCCCAAACATTAGTGTGTCAACAAAATGTTCATAAGAGCTGGGTAATGAAGATAAGAACATAATTGCTCTATCTTCATCTGCTATTTCAACATCTATATTCTCCAAATCAAGAACAATCTTGTTAAAATCATCTATGTGTGACTCTATCGTTTTTCCAGGCTGCATTTGGAAAGTATAGAGTCGTTTCTTGAGGTACAGCTGATTGGCCAGTGATTTTGTCATATACAAACTCTCCAATTTTGCCCATAGACCCACTACGGTGGTTTCTTTTGAGACTTCTCTCAAGACTCTATCACCTAAACTGAGTATAATTGCACTGTGAGCTTTCTCCATCATATTCTTCCACTTCGTTTCCAACTCCAATTTTTTATCCGGAGAGGTATTCGCCGGTATCACCACTTCTTCCCCTTTCAGGGCGTCACCTATGCCCTGATGAACAAGTAATGCTCGCATCTTAACCCTCCAAAGACCAAAATCGTTCTTACCATCGAATTTCTCCAAATCAAACTTGGTATTCATCTTTCTTAAACTGATTGATCAATTTACGATGACCAATGGATCACAATCGATTACGCCTCGCGTGAATCAATCAAAGGTCTACGATGATCTACGGATTACAATTAATCAATCTGAAGATCGAATCGAGAGCCTCGCTCTGATACCAATTGTAAGAATCAAAATCAAGATGAACACATAAAACGATTTCTTCTATTGAATACTTGAAAACAGAAATGAAACAATGAATCTTGATATACAATCAATCGCTACCAGATTAACAACAGTTAATCATACTTATACACTCACCGATTGACTTACCGTTAACAATCCTAACAAACATATTAACACAAATAGCCCTTATAGATCAAGCTTTATTACAAAGACATATAACCCTAAACTTAAACAGAATGTCACTACAACCCCCTTCAGTAGTTATACACCTTCAGTAGTTTTATAACCCTTCAGTAGTTTTATAACCCTTCAGTAGTTTTATAACCCTTCAGTACTTCCCATCAGCAGTTGTAATCTAACTTCAGTAGTTGTGATCAGCACTTGTATCTTGAGCACAACTTCTCACACGCCATCACCCTATACAAGTGCTCAAGCTGCGCCACTATTTATGACGAACATCCCATTGGTATATTGTCGTAAAATTTGATATAGATATTGCCCAACCCTTCTACTTTTCAAACACGTTCTATCGTTTTCAGATGTAGTGCAAACATGAAGTGTACTCTTCTTTGGATATTAATACCATCGTTTAAGTTGGAATAAGTGGTCTCGAAAGTCAAGTATGACGTTTGTGACGTTGGATCCATCATCCGAGCAGCAAATATGATGTTTCGTTTTAGCTCTACACAAAGTCCTTTGTTGACGAGCTCATATATTAATACAAAGCTAAGAAGACATGATATAACAATTGGATTCTCCAACTCCTAAGATGTGATGCAACCCCGTACAAGAAGTCGAGTTACCGTGTGTGCATCATTTTTAAATATAGGTCAAATGGACATTTTTAGAATTTTTTCTATTTGTAAAACCCAATCTTTGATGCCCATTCTTATAAATATAAACCTTGTGTTTAAATGTTCATTTTATCCTTTTTAATTAACTTATTAAAAAATAAAGATAGAATCTTTGATGCCCAACCTACTCCTGTCGCGAAACTCCTCCTCACCATCTAAGAGTTTTAATATTTGCTTAGTTTTTATGTTTCAGTTCATTGATTATTTGATTAGAGACTAGAGTTTGAAAATTAAAATAGGATTATGTTTTAAGATTATGTATTTACGTTTATGTGATATAATTTGGTTTAATATATGAATTACTAGTAACGGAATAGAACGATTTTTCAAGAGTAAAGTTGGAGAATTATCCTCAAAAACTCCTAAATATGTTGATTTGAATACTCTGTCTTCGAATCCTACTGATCGAAAACCATTTTTATCTTATAACCCTAATTAACAAGATGAAATTAGAAAGACGTACTTACTTAGAGGGCTATGTCAACTAAAAGACATAGTATTCCTACAAACAAAGGTTGGTAAAGAGTTAAGACGTTCCATAAAAGTTGGTATGATACTTATTTGGGATGGTTATAGCATAGTATAAAAAATAAACATATATGTTGTTTATGTTGCTAATTGTTCAATGGGTTAAATCATGAAATGTCTCTTTCAAGTCCTAGAGATACATGTCGAAATTCCCATCTAATTACTTTATAGTCATCAGTTATTTAAGTCCTTTAATGTGTTGAAGAAATTAGTGTCAATCATACTAGTGCCAAACAAGTGAATGGACGTCAATCGGAGATTTAAAAGAATAAAAAATTGTATTTTATTTACACTTGATGGTGCACATTCTCGACATAACAAACACATATTTCACTGTCTTAAAAGGAAAGAGCAAAATTTGTTGATTGCGTCTTCATTGGTTTCTTCCACCAAATGTCACCGTGGGAACTTTAGAATGAAGTATTTTGATGAGTTCTTTAATAAGGTTAACTTTTTATTTTGTAAAAGATATGAACTTTAAGTGATAAACATGGATTATAAATACATTCACCAAAGAATACAAGAAAAACAAACATCACTTATCGCTGCTATTTCAGGTATGATTGCTTCATTGTGGTTTTAGATGTGCAAATACAATAGTTTAGAAATTGTTTTAATGAATTAACACCCAACTTACTTGTTTGTTTAAGTAGTTGAATCCTTGTGATAATCTTGGTGGGTTTGACATTTTAAAAATATTAAGATTATCGTAATTGTACCCATAACTTTTCAATGAAATGATAAAAGAAAACTTCGAGTTGAACTAGTGATCTATATTGGCAACTTTGAAAATAATTACATGATTTTTCACCTTGAATGGTTTATCAAGTTTTATACAATAGATGGTTGAAACATAAAAAATATTTTTTATTACATTGGTGTTTCGTTTATTTAAGCTAGCTCTAATATTATCATGTGCAACTGCAACCCTGGAAAGATGCTTTTTGCGTATGTGAATTTTGATTTGCGTAATCAGATAGATGACGATAATTTAAGTGATAGTTGTATTTGTTTTATGAAAAAACACTTAACTAAGAATGTCTTCTAAACATTGATATGGAAAGATTTCAAAAAATAAAACCTCGTAGCGAATAACGTTAGATATGTTGTATATTTATTATGTTTTTGTAATGATATTTGACTTGCTTTTGTTGGCTTTATGATATTTTGTTTAATTGTATTTTTTTTTTAATATGAACTGATTTGATCCTAAGCGAACTAGATCAAAAAAACTTATTATATAACACTACTCAAATGAAGCTTAAAATATTTCTCGTCTCTCATGAAAAAATTTCATGGGTTTGCCACAGACAATGACAATAGAAGAATAACGTTGCATCTTTTTTAGTTGAGTAGATGAATCTTATAGTAATAGAAGAGCAGAATGGGAAATTTTAGAAATTAATTGAGTAATTGTTAAATTATAGAGTAATAACAAATAATAAAATTTTCTTTTTTATAATCCCTCAAAGTCATATTTTTTAAGGTATTATTAACGTCGTGCACCACGTTCATGAACTTGATATCCTCATCCGATCAAGCTATATAACGTATGCGAGACAATGTACCTGTGGTAGTCGCATGTACATGAGGTACTACCCAGGGCCGACCCATTAGTTTGAGTAGGGAAGCTTTCGACTTAGGGTCCTTTAAAATTGAGGGCCTCATTTTATTTTTATTTTTTTTATGTTAACATTGAGCATATAAATATTGTGCCTCCAAATTAAAAAACCTAATTCTTGAATCTTATCTCTGGCTGTCGAGGATTAATCCACTCTTCAAAGTTCAAATCGCCAAAATACAGTAGCTTTGGTAATTTATGAATTTTGCTTTGATAATTTGATTAGGAGACTTCGGTAGTTCTGTTTAGGCTGCTTGGTCATTATTTCTGTTATGTTGTTCATTTGGTATAAAATTGATGAACTTGTATCATACAAAACTAGAAAAATAAATTTCATCTAAAAATCTATGCATAACACACACAATATATATTTAAAAAAATTTTAACTCCGCGAACTATAAACATTTTAGTTTATTATTGTCGGTCCCAAGTTCGAATAAACGAGAAGAGTTTTAATTTAAAAAATCAAAAGTACCCTAGTTTTTAATTTAATTGGACATCCTAAAACGTTAAGTCTATTATGATACTACCTGAAAATTTCATTTATTTATTTGATTGAATTTATCCACCGAATTGCTTCTACATGTTGTCATTCACCGATTTATTTATTCTACGACATCGAGTCCAAAATTACTTTATTTTTTTGTTATATCATCGAGGCCAAACCAATTGAATTTGTGACATCATATTTCCCCCAAAAAATACTAGGTTTCTGTCGACGCCGTCTTCTTCATTCGATTTGTTTATTTGTTGTTTTATTTGACCATAACACTTTTGACTGAACTTTTATATTGTTTTATGTTGGCTGTAAGCAATAAAATAGTGTTTAGAGTGTCAAATTAAACTTGGTAACCAACCAAGTGATGTGTCTATTGTATACTTCTTACGAAGTGTCGCCTATAATCGATGCAACCCTATGTTCGATGGGTAATAAAAAAATTCACAATTCTCCTAATGCAATTCATGTTGTTTCAAGTTTAATTAATAATTTGTGTGCATAAACAACGTTTCTAGGCTACATCATGGTCTAAGAGCACAGTTTGAGCTGAATCGATGGTTTTGATACAAATTGGGCATATTGTTACACCCCGGTTGTAGGACACCTTGGGAGTACGGCCGATTAGTACACATATTTTCATTGTATCCGTTGTTTCAAAATCATGTTTACGAAGCAGAATAAAGTTTCATATTTGTTTGAAATATAATAACACAACTCGTTTAGTTGTTAAACTTTCATTTATTCGTAGGGTTTTAAAAACCCTTTGAATTTATTTTAAACAAATGCACCAAAAATAGCTGATACGTGTCAATTTCTGAAATGGAGGTGTGACATATCGCAAAAGAATTTGGTAGCAGTCCGCTACCCACTTTTTCACATTTACATCGTTTAGAAACTCAAAATTAATATATTATAGATTATGTAAATTATCTTGTAGCTCGACATTCGCTTATTTGAAGCTTTCGGTCTTAATTGACTGAAATCTCATGTGGAATCACATGTTTTAGGACCATTTCTAGGGATGAGGTGTTATATCTTCTCTAAGGCGGTGTTTGTTTTTTTTAAAAAACCTCTTCCCCACCTTTTCATCTGCGCGCATGCAGACGCGGGGAGAGGTTTTGAGTGCGCAGACTGTTTGTTTTTTGGAAGACGTTTCATTAAAAAACATCTGCGCGAGGTCTTCTTGGTGCAGACATGGACTAGTGTATTCAGACGGGAAGACATTTCATCAAACCTCTTCACCCTAATCACAAAACACAAAACACAACCAGCCACCATCCTCATCCTCCTCTCCTCTCTTCGGCCCCCCACCCCCTTCGCCGCCTCCCTCTAGCCGCCACCTCCAGCCGCCACCGTCGTGTTCCACCGCCACCTCCCCACTCTACACCACCCTCGCAGCCCCTTCGTCCCCCCACCCCCTTCGGCCCCCCACCCCCTCGTGTTCCACCGCCACCTCCCCACTGAATGAACCAAATCGTCACCATCGTAATCCTTCAAGAACACTGATTCAGCCTTTGAAGCTGCTGAAATATGCATGATTGAAGATGATGGTGTGGGATCTGAAACGAAGGGGTTGGAGATAGATATAGGGAAGATTTGAGGGTGCATATAGAGAAATTGAATACTGTTAAAAAAACAGTATTTTTCTTGCAGACTGCGGACATTTGGTCCACCTCTTCTGCTGCAGATGTCTGCAGATGTGGTCCGCAGATCGCAGACGTTTTCCTGCAGAAAAACCAAACATCACCTAATTTTCACCTTTAATGATTAATCCAACATTGAGCTTTGGCTTAATTTCAATTAAGACCCTCTTCTTTCTAGATGTCTAAACAGGATCTGAAATTTTCCTCAGGTGTTACATATACCATAATCGCTTCTCTAAATGTGATTCATGCTTATGATTCGAATAGAGACAAATGTTTGTGTATGTAAACAAATAAGAATGGAAACCACTAGAACGTAAAAGTTTATTTGAAACGTTTTAAATGATCTATTTGAAGAGGTTTAGGTTAAAACCGCTAAAAATAAGAAAATATGGCTTTAGAAAACAAACATCTTTGATGTTTTAGAGTGGTTAATTATAGAATCCTAGGGTCTTGATGTTATTGGCAATTATTTGAAGGGTTAGAATCTTATTTGCAAGTTGCAACTATCACCACTTTTTACAGCGGTTTGCTCTAACTAATTAGGTTCTTTTATTCAATTTTACTTTTACATCGGTAACAATAACTCTTAATTTAAATAATTTTTAGACTAAATTACAAATTTCATCATTTATTTTTAGTGAGAATTATGAAATGGGTCCTTTCGAAAAATGATTTTCATTCAATGTCCTTTTTTACAAAAAGATATTACGTAATACGTCCTTTTTACTAACTGTGGTTAAATAATTCTGTTAAGTCAAGAGCATTATTGTCATTTTATTTATAAAGGACTACTTTTGTAAGTGTTAAAGTTTCTATTTATTCTTCAATTCTATTCATTTTTTTCTTTTATTATTTTTATTAATTGATTATTTTGCTTATTTATTTTATATAATATATATTATTTAATTTACTTATTTTATTATATATTTTTCATTATATATATATGTATTATACTATATTATATTATATTATATTATATGTAACACATAAAATACCACTCATTATTATTAAACTATTTTAACTCTAATTAAACAGTTTTAATTAATTTAAAGTTATTTTTTAATATCTAGCTTTCTAATGGTTATATTTAAAAATTTCCATAATAATGTATTATTCATCTCATTCATCTTTAATTTTTTTTAAAAACCCTAAATGGCATATCAATGTGATAATATTTTTTAATCATGTTTGTAGTACTTATTTTGATCCATTAAGATGACTCGACACATAAAGATGCTAATTGAAACCCTCATTTTCATCTCATTCATCTTTAATTTTTTTTAAAAACCCTAAATGGCATATCAATGTGATAATATTTATAATCACGTTTGTAGTACTTATTTTGATCCATTAAGACGACTCGACACATAAAGATGCTAATTGGAGCCTCATTTTCATCTCATTCATCTTTAACTTGCCCCTTCGAGTTCGAAACGTACCCACGAACGATTTGGTACCATTTGAGCTTGAAATCACCGCTTAAAATGGCGTTTTTGGGGTGGCCAGAGCTCGGCCGGAAGTTGGCCGGAGCTCCTGCCGGAAAAACGAGAAGAAGAAGGGGGTGGGGTTGGTTTTAAAAATATTTATAATTTGATCCCTGAAGTTTGAGTTGTTTACGTTATTACAAATCCTATTATAAATAAGTTTTATATATTACATTTTAAACCCAAAAATTTTTATAAAAATAAATTAATCCATTTATAATTTATAAATTTTAACTATAAAACTTTATAAATTAATAAAAATGTATTTTATAAATTTTAATATCATTATAAATCTATTAAGTGATTTAATAATAATCAAATTTACAATATTGGTTAAATATTGTATTTGTTAGGTAATTTAGTAATGAACTTTTCCATAGTAAAAAAATGGGTTCGTTTTTTTACGTTTCAAACGGTTAAATGTTACTTTTAATAAGAAATAATAACTTACAAAATTGATTTACACACGAATGGTCCAAAGGATTTCTTTATTGACAGAAATGATATTTACAAGAATAAAGAAAAAAAAACGATAAATTAACGAACATACGAAATGTCACAGGCTATGTTCATGGGTTTGATGAACCACGTGAGATTGCCCTTATCGACGATATCCTGAATTATTCAAATTTTAATCTGGTTATGAACGCTATCTTCGTTTATTCTTGATTTATAATTAAAATGCAACCCCATTGTTTGCATCATTTCTTGAATCGTTTTATCATTGAATCTTAAAACTCATTATCCAATTCTCTAAAGGACTCTTAATAATCTTTCTGAATGTATTCCCCTTTAAAACCACACTTATTCTGAAAACCTATTATAACGATACTCTTATTCTGAACCAAACCTTTAATCTTAACAAACACGATACTCGTATCAACTTTACACTAACGTAACTTTGAAATAACAATGACATAGTAATTAAGAATTACTCATCTAAGAATCATGTCAAAGTTATATGCGCTGAGAAGCTCCTCTAGATTCGTATTTCATCCAATAGTGTCTTAAAAATATTTCTCATGTTCGTCAAGCCGAGTTTCGTATTAATCTTATGCTTGGTGCTTCTCTCGTGACAAAACCTTTCTATTCGTCTTGCACCTTCTGAAATTCGAAAGCTTATCAGCTCGAATTCTAAATTGATGATCTTATATACTTTGTCAAGAGAAACATCAAATCATGAATTATGGAATCGAACAAACTTAAGTGTGGTAAAACATCATAGTCAAAACTTATTGAATTTAAACATTCCCAAGAGCTCACTTGCAAACACGAAATGAAATCTAAGTCTCCTCATAACCTTGAAATTAATTTTCTCATGATTAAGTTACAGGACTTTTCAATGGCTTCAAGACATTACTTTCTTACATAATTCTACATGTTGGAGGATAGTGAGAAAGTGACTTATGAGTCTAGTATATCTCAGAAACTCATTATCGTTTCTCCAACGTTTCGTGTGTCAAATCTCAAAGAGTTAGTTTGTCAATGATAACTTTCACATTCCACTTATAAGTCAAAATTTGCATGCATCGTGTCAAGAATCCTGTAAAATTCCATAATTCGCAAAGAGAAGCATCTCACCTGTAATCAAGCGCCAATCACTGTCCATTAGTACACTTATCATTCATCAAAAGTTTCCTTCGAAACTAAATTTCGGGACGAAATTTCTTAAAGTTGGGGAGCCTGTAACCTTCCGTATTTTTCGAATTAACTTTTGTTAAGGGTCGTTATCTCTTGTAAGAGTTTGTTTGTTATTAATATAACCACGAGGATTCACTTGTAAAACTTTAATAATAATAATAATAATAATAATAATAACAATAATAATAATAATAATCATAAAAATAATGTGATGATAATAATAATCATAAATAAAACAACATAAGTTTTATTATTGTAAAACTTGTAATTCACTAGTGTTAACATAAAATAATAACAATTCAAAACCTCAAGGACCAAACTGTAATTTAATTTAAACTTAAACCTAAGTTTTGGAAGGAATTGAACAAATCCAAGACCACAGGGACTAAAGGTGTAAAAATCTCAAAAACCCAAAATCTTTCTCCCTCTCTCCCTGTTTTTTTTCCGGCACCACTCCCGGCCGAGCTCCGGCGAGCTCCGGCCACCCCCAAAATTGTCGAGATACACCGAAATTAACCCCCCTCTATAATCATATGTCGGTTTCGAACCTGTGTGAGCTCTTTAATTGTGTTTTAATCGAAGACTTGATGATCTTTACTTGCAACCGAATGATCCTCAAACTCCCAAAGATGTTACGTACTTAAATCACCATAATAAACAAATTAAACGAACAGGAACGCTTGAGTAATCATTTGGAAGTTATTAGCAACATCAATTTTACTTGAAACACACACAATAATCGAGTTCAATCACCACTACCACCGTCACCTGCAACCCAGTCAAAGACCCTGATCCGAGCCTTCTAAACTTCAGTTGATTGAGGGCTTAGAGCCAGGAACATCACCCGAAGCTTTACCCACAGTTAATTTGATTAACAACAACAATTCCACATCAAACAAATCCAAGCCTAGTCGCATTCCCATCTACATCTGTTCTTGTCAATTTGGTCTCTAATCTGTTAATTAAACACTACTACTTACTCGATTACATCTGGGGATTAAAAGCCCTATGTTTATTTCGGTAAACATCATCAAATTGGGGTTCAATTTGGCTCAAATCGAATCTAGGGTTCATGTGTTTTGGGGAGTTCTTTGAAATCATGTTTTTATAATTTAAAAACTATTTCATAACGCGGCTAAGGCCTTTGGTTTACTGGTAAGGAGTGGGCAGTGCGGATTTGAGGTCCCGGGTTCGAACCCGAGGACCCTCAATTAATTCTTTTTATTTTTTTTCAAGTGTATTAAAATATGTAAAAATTTCTAAAAGTTTTTAAAGGTAATTTATAAACTTGTGTATTTTTAAAATCACTTTATTTCTATAAATTAATTTCCTAAATGGTCTAAAAATTTTATAAAACAAGAGTTATATTTAGTTTATTATTATTTATTTTTTATTTATTTATTTTTATTTATTATTTTAGGTATAAAGTCGACTCTAAATAATGATTTAAAAACCCTAAATTATTATTGACTCGAACATTATCTATATGCTATTGTTTAAATCATAAGTATTTTAAAACAAAATTTATAAAGGATATTTAAACTTATATTTAAACTTTACTATCCATGGTTTTATTCATTGCTTTATAATAAAATGCTCGAATATTATATTTTAATTAAATCAAGACATAATCAACTATATCATTTTATTTAATTTAGTTATTGAAATCCCCCAAGTATTAATTGAAGCCCTGGCTCCCATTAAATCGTTAAACTCATTAGTAAACTTAAACTTTAATGTATATATTCTTAGTTACCTTGTGTAGGATTGCGTTGGAACGTTTATTATTATTTCTTAATAATCGTCATTTTTATACTTATTGTCACGTGAGTTTCCTTGTCCCTTTTACATTTTTCACACTATTTTAGGGTGGAACATGATACTTATACATCATACACTTATAAACGTTTGAGACTTGTAAAGCACTTGCAATTCATCTTTATATTTTGCCATGGTTATTTGTGTGTTGTAAGTGATTATATGAGATACATAGTTTGTTTACAATCATTAACTATTGCTAGCCTGACGACGTCTTAAATCTTTGGGTCTAACAAGCCTATTTGGTGCTAAAGCCGAGGTATTGCCGGCTCCTGATGACGTATGATTGTTCATCATGGGAACCAAATACACTTAGCCAATCTTATATATTTGTAATCAAGTCGAGGTTTGGTTGTAACGATATGTGTTCTATAACCTTACTAATTTATAACCTATGACATGAATTGCTACTTGTAACCTTATCATATTATGTATGAAAACCTTGAAAACTCACCAACTATTTTTAGTTGATCTTTTATTTTTATCATGTTTCAGGTAATTCTCAAGTTTAAAGTGAACTTTTGAAGCTTGCATAATCTAGGACTTGGACCTAGTTAATGAAATAAAAAGATTATATTTTGTCATGTTATGTTTGAACTTATTTCATGTTTGAGACTTATGCTTGTAATGTTACCTTTGAAACTTATGAATAATACATTTGGATTTAATAATAGCGTTATGTGACTGTGAACGATCTTAACTCTCACATCTCGACGTTTCCGCCGTCAATATTGGGGTGTGACAATAATATTCAAGATTATAAAATAAAAAGTGTATGAAAAAGATAAAGTAAACAAAAAACTTTAAGAAAAAAAGAGTAGTAAAAAAATTACAGATTTTGTCCTTTAAGTAATAAGGGCAAAATATAATCATAGGGACGGAATCTGTAATTTTTGCCCTTATTACTTAAAGGACGAAATCTGTAATTTTTTTACTACTATTTTTTTCTTTATGTTTTTATTTTGTTTACTTTATCTTTATAATACATTTTTATTTTATAATCTTAAATATTATTATGTAATTATTTTTAATTTTTTATAAATTATACTTTTATTAATAGCTTTTAACTTATTATATATATCTTTTGTTTTTAAAATTTATTTATCTACTTTTTTAATTGTACGAATAAAAACTAGAGGGTTCACAATATATTTTTTTCATGTTATATAGTTTAAACTAGTAATCGGTTTTATTTTGCTGTCGCTTTTTTATTACTATTTTGGTTTAAAAAAAATTAAAAAATAGTTTGGCGTATGGTATAAAGATTTTAATACAATTTTGGTATTAAATTTTTAACTGTGCTAAATAGTTTGGCTTATGATATAAAGATTTTAATACCATTTTGGTATAAAATTTTCAACTGTGTTAAATAGTTTGGATTATGGTTTATATTAAAAACCTATTACAAATTGAAACAATTTTTTAATAAATTTTATTTTTTTATTTATTTGATTAGAATTATTACTTTTATTATTTTAAAACTATTTTAATTATTTTATTATATATACTTACTTTTTCTTACTCTTTTCTCATTCATTTGTGATTGACTTGTGTTTTTTTTCCTTCAAGTATTGTTGATCATTTTGCCAACACTATTTACCTTTTTTTAAAAAAATTTATGTAGTCTTTTTTAATTTTTACATCTGAAACAATTTTTTTATTAAAATTCATTATATATATTTACGATCAATATTATGATCAATTTCTTTTATTTATCTGTTGAAAAATTTTGTTTAGTCTTTCACATGATTGAGTATTTTATTTCCATAGTTTAAGTTTTGGATGCTAATTTTATTCAACAATTGTAAGTTTGGAGTTATGATTTTATGATATTATCTCTAAGTATGCTATAATTTTAACTAAAAATGAAAATTAAATAATTCATTTTTAAATTACACAAACTAAGAATTAAATATACTAAAAATTAAAATTACATTAAAAAATCAAATAACACAAACAAAGAATTAAACAAGTGATTGTAGATGTTAGTTTTTTGATAAATTAAGGGCTTCAAGTAGCATCTTTATATGTCGAGTCATCTTAATGGATCAAAATGAGTACTACAAACGTGATTAAAAATATTATCACATTGATATGTCATTTAGGATTTTTAAAAAAAATTAAAGATGAATGAGATAAAACGAGGGCTTCAATTAGCATCTTTATGTGTCGAGTCATCTTAATGGATCAAAATGAGTACTACAAACATGATTAAAAAACATTATCACATTGATATGCCATTTAGGGTTTTTAAAAAAATTAAAGATGAATGAGATGAATATACATTATGATGGGAAATTTTAAATATAGCCGTTAGAAAGCTAGATATTAAAAATAAATTTAAATTAATTAAAACTATTTAATTAGAGTTAAAATAATTTAATAAAAGTTAGTGGTATTTTATGTGTTACATATAATATATATATATATTATATATATAATGAAAAATATAATAAAAATAAATAAGTTAAATAATATATATTATATAAAATAAATAAGCAAAATAATCAACTAATAAAAATAATAAAAGAAAAATAAATAGAATTGAATAATAAAAAAACTTTAACACTTACAAAAGTAGTCATTTATAAATAAAATGATAATAATGCACTTGACTTAACATAATTATTAAACACAGTTGGTAAAAATGACGTATTACGTAATAACTTTTTGTAAGAAATGATATTGAGTGAAAGTCATTTTTTAAAAAATCCATTTCATAATTTTCACCAAATATAAAGGATGAAATTTATAATTTAATCAAAATACTAATTAGGAAAACCATCATCTCTCACAACAGCCACCACTAGCCACCACTGCTCACTGACACCACCTCCTCCTCTCTTGCTTTCACAACCATCTGGTGATGATGTTGGTTTTAGTTTTAAAATTTTATTTTTAATTCATAATATTTAATTGTTTAGTCGTTTGAGTTAAATACCTAACTGTCCCTATAATTGTAAGGGAGTTAATTACATAAATGACCTCTTTGTTTATAATATGGTTTTTATAGACGAATCACTCTATTTTAACAAAAAAAATACGTAAATTAGTGTTAACATCTAAACACATTACAGAATAAAAAGATTTAACCCAAACATGTTACTTAAAAAAGTTAATACCAAAACCTATTTTATCATCAAACTACGTTGACTATTTGTGTAATTAACTATAGTTTTTAAATCTAAACATAGTGGTTTCAATATTGTATTCGGTTAGACTAAAATGGAAAAATCTTAGAAAGCGTAGAAAAAAATCTTAAACATAAGATCATTATTGTGTTGTAGTTGAGATTCATATAAAGAAATATTGCTAAATAGCTGTACATTAGAACCACTTAGAAGGGTAAAATGAAAAAATCCTACTATTTAAATTTTTAAGAAACTCGAGATCTTTTCTTGGATTATTAGAGCAAAACACAAATTTATGGCGATTAATAGACCAAAGCTAAATTATTATAATCATCATTATTATAATATAAGAAAAATAACAAAACCAGTGATAACATATCATCGCCAAAAATCAGAATTTATTCAATTTTAGTTTTTCTATATATTATTTCAGTTCACTAAAACTAATAAGCTGCTATTACAAAAGAAAAAAAATTCCCTGTATAAGGTTTTAGAATTACGCCTAATTTTACATCTAATTTTAGATATGTGGTTATAACTTAGATTACCTGTTCGCGTTTGAAACTAGATGATATGGTTCAATACATGGGTTGGTGTTTGATCATAAATAACCAAGGAAAATAAGAAAGAGTATTTAATGAATTAAATTTTTAGTGAATCGTACAGTTTCCAATAGTCAATAATTTTATTATTAGTTGAAGCCACGCTTGGTACTTTTAATTACCAAAGCCTATAACTATAATAACGCGATAAGCCACGCAATCTATGCAACCTCATGTAATATTGCCTTTCACAAGTTTTTATAAAGACAAATTAAACTAGAATATCTCTTCCCCATCATAGCCCATGACATTCTAATTATAGATCTTCTAAATAATTTAGAAGATATAGACATGGTCACCTTTGAATCGTGACACAAATTACATCCTAACGAAGTCGGTGCATCATTAGGAGATGATGTCTAAAATGTTCTAAGCATCTCTCAACTTGAACTGCTTTGAATTCATGAGTTGTTATGTATACTCCATCATATCTTCACACCTACTTAATTGCTCGAAAATTTCAAAATTTAATGAATTATCATTATTGCATAATGAAACAAATATTGTGTTTAGATATGCTTTAATCTACTCCGATTAACAACTAGCATGATATAAAACATCAACCTCTTATATAGAGGGGATACACTTTACACAACACATCATGATGTCTTCTTAAGACGGCATAATGGAACAAAAACAATGATTCCATCCTTTTCATGTTAAAATAGCAACTAAATATTAACATGATCGATCATAAACAGCACATGCATTCATGAGTTGGCTCATCTTTCAATAAAAGCTTGTAGTTTAATGATATCAAAGTTAAAAATGTAACGTCCCTCTAAAGTCTCAAGTGGTGAGGGTTTAAATCTCATAATAACAAATTTTGATTGGAAAATTTGTTTTTCACAAATAAGTTAGCTCATGTTTCTATTATGAAAATATTTATTGAAAAAGGATGGATTCAAAAGTTTGTTTACAAGAAAAAGAGGGTGTACTCATTAATTTTAATAGAAATCCGGAACTTATATATGCATGCATGAGTTTATTTATATATAGAAAAATATTAAAACAAAATTAGTTTAGCATTCAAAGTATACGAAGTTATCATGTAAAAAGGATTTACACTTGTATGATAATTTAATTTGTGTGATAATCTTTCATGTATGATAATTTCTTTCACAACACTTGCATGATAATTCCATCCTTATGCGATAATTATCATTTAAGTATTAATCCTTTTTACATGAAATTTCATCCTTACTTTGTACACTTTGTATTGTATTCTAAACTTTATAATGCATGCATGTAAAAACTTTGCAACATGATGAATGTTGAATTTGGACTCTCTAACTCTGAACGCACTTTATTGTCTTCAACCACCAACCATAATCCACTTTAATCATTTTCAAATTCGTGGTTATTCGATATCAATGTGGTGGGGTTACAAACTGTTAGCAGTTCAATTCAAATGCCAAGTGACTTGATATAACAAAATCGACATGTAATGAGTCCGAGGTTAGGGACCCTCATTTTACTTTCCATACGCACACCGACATAAACCGAAGATAAAGCATAATCTTCAACGTCACATTAAGATATTCAAGGTTTGCGCTTTGAATGTGTGGTTAATTAGCAAACCCGAATAACTATAGGTATGAGTATCAGAAAAAAAAGTTTAATAGTGAAGTTTATGAATTGAAGTATGCGATACTCTTTAAGAAAAATGAAATATGTTGTATAAGCTTAAGAAAACACTCGCGATCCTTGACTCCTTGTATCATAAATATTAGGTCCTAACTAAGTTGGGATTATGTTGCCGCAAGGACACATGTACGACCAGGTTATCTAGGCCAACTCTGGTCATAGATAACTAATGGGCTGTTTGATTTTGGCTGACCCAGCTGACCTGGCTGACTGAAGCCGGTCAGCCCGTTTGTTTTGTAAAAATGCTGCTGCTGACCGAGCTGACCCGGCTGACCACCCTTTGTTTTGTGGCTGACCCGGTCCTTATTTTTGGAGATGCTGACCCAGTCATTAGATGGGACAATTTGCAAACAGCCCCTAAGATTAAGTTTAGCCTGTGCAAAAACCTTACTATCGGTTCAGAAAAACAGTCAATCAAATATAAAATGTGTAAAAAAAGCATTTACACTTTAGCCCGACAGCTAAGATTTAGTCCGATTTTTTTCAGACAATTAAGATTTGAGAAAAGTTTAAATACAAAGGGAACATTATGTAAAAAGTATGAGAAACAATCGCTGAGTGATATGTGGCATATTTTTTAAAATGGAAGAAGTGTTTTTAGGAAGTCTAATTTATTAAGATGAAGGTGTGGGATATATATATATATATATATATATATATATTGACTTTTCTGTACGATTGAGGTTTTCAAACGATCGAATTCATCTTACATCAATTTCAATCGTTGAAGATTTAAATGTACAAAGTTTCAGCTTACATCAATTTCAATCGTTGAAGATTCAAACGATCAAATTCATCTGTTGAAGATTGCTTTACATCAATTACTTCGCCGATATCGACGATTGATCATCAGTTTGGTACGTATGAAGACGATTATATACTGTAATTGAAATAGTATGTTAATTTTCGCATCGTAATTTTGTCGTTTGGATCATCATTGTGTCTATACTGTCTGATTTCTGTGATTTTGTTGTTGATTGACATCATCATTGTGTCATAGATATCATCATTGTGTCATAGGTATCATCATTGTGTCTTTTTGTTCGTCATTGTGTCTTTTCTATTGTCATTGTGTCTTTGTATTGTCATTGTGTCTGAATAAAACAATTATTGTGTCTATACTGTTAGATTACTCTGGACATTATCAATATGTTGTTGAACATATTTTATAAATATCAGGTGAGTCTCTATATGTTGTGTCTTTTATGCTGTTATGTTTGTTATATGAATTTTGTTATTGATTGACATCATCATTGTGTTTTAGATATCATCATTGTGTCTTTTTGTTCGTCATTGTGTCTTTTGTATTGTCATTGTGTCTGAATAAAACAAATATTGTTAATCAATTGGTTACGAACAAAGACGAGTTGTGTTTATCTTGATTATTTGAATAGTTACAAGTCTAAGTTTGCAGAGTTAACTGGAGGAAGCGAACGAAATGAAGCAAAATTCCGTGTACCTGTTAAGCAAAAGACAAAAGGTAGGCCGAAAAGAATAAAGTCAGCTCATGAGTTAGCTATCGAACAAGCAGGAAAAAAGTTGAGAAATTGTGGGTTTTGCAAACAACCTGGTCACGTTATACGCAATTGCAGTTTATATCTTCAAAACATTAAGGATAAACAAGCTTCAAGCACCTCAACATTGATTCTATGCCTATTCAAGATAGGATTTATTATGTCATAAGATTAATTGTGTCATTATATTTATCGTGTCATTATTTTCATTGTGTCATAAGACTCATTGTGTCATATTTGAAGAGTTTTGTTTACGTTTGATTTTGACGATAAAAACAAGTTACCAAAATACTATTGTGTAATGTAAAGCAACATATAGCAACAAATATTAACATGCCAACACATAGCAAATATAACACATGCCAACATACCAAATTACTTGTTTCAAATTAACATTGTGTCAAACTACCATTGTGTCAAACTAGCATTGTGTCAAACTACCACTGTGTCAAACTACCACTGTTTCAAACAACCATTGTGTCGAACAATCATTGTGTCAAACAACCATTGTGTCAAACAACCATTGTGTCAAATTACTTTTTTACCTCTCCACCTGTTAGCAGTTTTCCACTTATTTACATGTTTGTCACCGCGTTTTTTTGAACCATTGATCTATTTAATGAGTTGATCCAATGATCAGAATTACTTCTCACCCTTTTTAAATATATAGCATTTATAGCATATACTCTCTCTTAAAATTTAGCCAAATATTTTGCGCATGACAAAAATTTAGCCTAGTTTTTCTTTAGACGACTAAAATTTAGCTTTTCTTTTGCATACGACTAAGATTTAATCTATATTTTTTTCAAAGAGTGAGTGGTCATTTTGGTAAAAACATGGGTCCACTTAAATTTTTGGTGATTTTTGTTTATTTTTATCGGGTTTGGTTCAACATGGTACAATCACCCCATATTTTTTATATTGAATAAAAAAATGATTTTATTTACCGATGATAATTAGAAAAGCTAACCAACATCCCTATGGAATTACATAAATAATATAGGATCCATGATAGTTTTAACTTACCATTCATGTTACAAATCCAGAGAAAAGAAAAATGGGTTTCTATGATTGTGAATGGCTAACCAACTAAGGAATTCAGCCCATCTAGAGGACTCCATCAGGGGATCCTCTATCCCCTTTTTTATTTATTATTGTAATGGAGGCACTACATGTCAGTCTAAAATGTGCAAATCAGTGGGTATCTTCAAAGGAATCAAACTCCCCAATAATGGCCCTGTAATATCTCATATCTTGTACGTCGATGATGCTCTCGTACTGGGTGAGTGGTCTACTCTCAATATAAAGAATTTGGGTAGAATTCTAAGGTGTTTCTATTTAGCATCTGGCCTTAAAATCAATTATAATAAGAGCTGTGTTTTCGGAGTGGGGACCGATGATATCGAGGTGGATACAGTTGCAAAAATGATGCATTGTATAAAAGGTGAATTCTCATTTGTATACCTTGGTATTCCTATTGGTGCAAAGATGGGACATGTAAGGAATTGGAAGCCGGTGATTGATAAGATATAAAAAGATTGTCAGAATGGAAAGCTACTACACTATCGTTTGGGGGGAGAATGGTCCTAGTTAAGGCAGTCCTGAGTAGCATTCCTCTGTATTATCTATCGTTATATAAAGCTCCTGTAAAGATTTTATCGCAGATTGAAAATTTAAGAAGGAATTTTTTGTGGGGTGGGGCTACGAATGCTAAAAAAATTAAATGGGTTGCCTGGAATAAAGTGGTGGCACCTAAGGAAAGGGGCGGCTTAGGCATTGGGTATATCAGAGACTCAATTTAGCTCTGTTATCCAAGTGGAAATGGAGATACAAGGTGGAAAATGAAGCTTTGTGGGTAAAAGTAGTTACCGCAATACATACGCAGAAAAGGAAACATCTTCAATTCCCTTGTAATAATTATATTTCAGGTGTTTGGAAGCAAATAATTGATGTGGAAAATGAGTTTATAAAAGAGAACATTAGCATTCAAAATTTCATTAAAGGGAAACTAGGGGATGGAAAGGCTATTAATTTTTTGTCCGATTGGTGGATAGGAGGCGGTACATTACAAAATATGTGCTCGGAGCTATACAAAATGGAGAAAGAAAAATATTGTAAAGTAGCAGACAGAATTAAATTGGATGTAAATGGAGTGACGTGGGTGTGTAAGTGGAAGAAGGGAGCTTGTATGTCATTGGTACAATCGCAAATCAGGAACCTGGAGGACATGGCACAAGATATGTACGGGGGACATACATACGACAAATGGCCATGGATGGGTGACGAGTACGGAAAATTCTCGGTTAAGGCTTTTAGAAACCTTTTGGAAACAAATAGAGCTCCGGTGGATTTAAATCCTTTGAAGTGGTTGTCGTGGATCCCGTCTAAAATTCTATGTTTTATTTGGCGAGAAAGGATTAATGGCATCCCTTTAAAGGAGGAGATAATAAAAAGGGGAGTAACACTGGAGTCCTCGGAATATTCTCTCTGCTTCGGAGCTAACGAGTCAACAGAACACATTCTATTGGAATGTCCATTTGCAGTTAATGTTTGGAAACAAATATTACTTTGGTGTATGAAGAAAATAAAGACCGTATCGTCACTTAGAGACATGTTGGGATTCCAACATCTGTCAGGTAATGAAGGGCATAAAAGGCTGTTTTAATGATATTCATGGAATCATGGCTACTTGTTGGTTCGTTTGGAAGGCCCGGAACGATTTGATTTTTAATTCTAGATATTCGTCGGTGGCAAAGGTAGTTGAAGAGATAATTTATAACTCATTTCTTTGGATCGTTCACAGGGCAAAAATAAAGGAGTTATCATGAAGCTTGGCGTAAATTTCTTTTCATCGTTTCCCGATGTAAGATGTAATTGGTGATGGGTCTTAGCATCTTGCTAATGTCCTAATAGGGTTTTGTTCATTTCGGATATCCGAATTCGGATATCCGAAATTTCGGATAGTGAATTTCACTATCCGAATCCGAATCCAAATTTCGGATTCGGATTCGGATATCCATTCGGATATCCGAATTCAAAGAAATTTTGTATTATTTAATAAATTTTATAAAATATAATAATTTTTATTAAGTTTTTTATCGGATATTCGAAGTTTTTTTATTAAAATGTCTAAATATCTAAAAATATCCGAAATATATAATTAATATTTAATATTTTAAATTTTATAAAAATATTTTGGATATTTCGGATATTTTGGATATCTGAAATATCCGAAAATTCTGAAAATCACCATCCGAATCCGAAAATTCTAATATCCGAAGTTCGGATATCCGAATTTTCGGATATCTGAAATTTCAGATATCCGAATTTCGGATTATCGGATATTTCGGATTCGATTTCGGATTCGGATATTTTTGAACACCCCTATGTCCTAGTAGTAATAAAATTTTGTTGTTCAAAAAAAACTTATATATAAAAATCTCACTCTTCAATCATTTAAACTCCGAGAGAATTTAAAGAAAGCGGTAGAGGATAGTAGAGTAGAGTAGCAGTGATAGTGCACAGCGGTGGTGCGGCGATAGGTCGTGGTCGACGAAGAAACATAGTCGTTAAATGATTACTCAACATGGTTGTCATCGTGGTAATCAACATTTAATAAAATCTAGTGTTCTATGTTGTTCTTAGTTAAACTTATGGTTTCTGCTTGACAATTGAGCTTTGACTGTAATTACACGTTTTTTATTAAGTTAGAAAGTTTGTTTATAAATAAAGTTGTTTACTGAATTATCAGTTTTTGTCAACTTGCATTATGAACTTATAAGATTGATAGGCAATTTGATATAGTCAATTAATAACATTATGGTTGAATGAGTGTTAAAAGTTTGATTATTTGTTTTATGTTAATCAAAAGTTAAAATCTTGAGAATTGTGTTTTATCAAACCCTAGTTCAAAGTATCAATTGTTGATCTTGCGTCATTAAAAACCCAAAAGTGATTGTTTCTCATTAATTATTAAATTCATTGCAAAGATTGTTGCTCGTGAATTCATCCAAAGTTTAAATTTTTAATCTTGAAATTTGTGTCTTTGAGTCAATCGAGTTTATTCGTTAAACATTTTTTTACTATTTCACTGTAGATACGGCCTTACTTACCCTAATACAATAAAAATAGATAAGACTGTTATATAAATTGTTTTTGATCGAGTCTCAACAACTAGATCAGATACCCACATTACCCTGAACCCACTCCACTTGACCTTACACACATAGCATGAACCGAATAAAATTGGTGGTGATAACCGATAAACATATCATATCACTAATGTCTCTTTTTCATAGTAAAAAGACAAAAGATAGCATTCAAACTAATAATGTAATTTTAATAAATAGTTTCGAGCAAGACCTAGTGGTGTACAAACCAGTTTTTTCCCCAAACCGGTTTGGTCAACCAAAATCAAAACCGGTTTGGCCCTAAGTCGGTTCGGGTCTTAAACCGGTTTCAGAGCTAAAAAAAACCTTAACCGGTAAAACCGGTTTGGGCACAAACCGGTTCGGTTTGATTTTTTTTTACCCTGCACGTTTCGCCTCTGTTTGGGCGTTTCACCCCTCCTTGGGCTCATGGCCCTTCCTTGGGCGCATGGCCCCTTCCTTGGGCGCATGGCCCCTTCCTTGGGCGCATGGCCCCTGTTTTTGGGCGCATGGCCCCTGTTTTTGGGCGCATGGCCTCTTCCTTGGAAGTTTAAATAATTTAAATAACATACAAGTTTAAATAAAACATTATTATTAATAATTTAAAGTGAAACATACAAATAATTTAAACAACATAGAAGTTTAAATAATATTTATTTAAAAACTAAACAATTAGCTTAGTCGACGATACTTGTAGTTGTACGTTTATTCTTTGCCACCAGAACCGGAGCTGCTACGAAGATACTCATAATATGCCGCTTCATCATCGATCATTCCGGTGTCAATCCGCTCTCAACCTCATCCTCGTATAATTCGCTTCGTATTTTATTTCTCCTTCAGTGAGCATTTTTCTTGTACTCTTTCTGCGGCATCCAAATAATCCTTTAGGCAAATTGACATTTCAACCGCTTAGGGAGTGTGACGAGTTCGTCTTATCGATATAACCCTGCCACTTACAGAAAAACAGATTCCGAAGCTACTGTGGAAGCTTGGAAGGTTAGTAAATCTCGGGCCATGGTGGATAGGATGGAAATTGATCTTCCTTAATGTGACAACCCTAAAATTAAGGTTAGATAAATTTAAGATACTCATACATATTGCCCATTATATGACTAACCTTTTATGACTTATGTATGTGTTTCACGTATATACATATATGATACGTATGCATGCTTGCATGCATGCACGTAAATATGTATGCATGGATTCTAATGCATGAAATTTACGTATGCATGTATTCATATGTATAACCTTTGATACCAAATGTTGTTTGATCAAAGTACCTCAACATTATATCATCAAAACATACACCAAATGAATTATGATACAACCCAACTAAACACCACAATACAAAGAAAATATCAAAAGTAATTTGACATCAAACAAAACTAAGCAAACCTTAATCATCTAAACCTCAACATAAAACAACTTAAGGCTCCAAACCCGGTCCACAAAGCAACCCGATTAGAAACATAAACATGATGATTAAACCTTAATCGGCCGAGACACCCAACCATCCATTGATCGCCACCTAGCCATGAGAACACCAAGACTGCTTCCTTGCTTGACACCTAGTGAACCTAAGTGGATTACTCACCAAAGCTAGTATGTAGCCCTTATGATTATGCCATTAATGGCAATCGGTCGATAACCTATATAACAAATATTCCCAGTCACTTCACAACCATAACACCACCATCTACTCTCCCTCAAAGATCTCGGTCACCATCACTTCATCTGAATACCATCATCATCTTCACCTTCGGTCACCATAACAAAACCGTGTACCACCATCATCTCCTACACATACTCTCGATTAAACATATCAACCAATATCTTCCAAACCATTGTTGCAAGAAATCAAGAACATCAAGACCAAGACTAACAACCGGTTTCACTAAGGGTCCGAAGATAGTATCAACCTCTTTCCATCCTCTCCTACTGTCAAAATCAAGGTTCCAACTCCTAATCATTCACTAACTAGATTTACAAGTCATATATGTGTTTAAACAAACACATATAATCAACCATTGTGATTAAAATATGAAAAGTTTTCATCAAACTCCAAATATTTCATCTTGAACAATAAAGGGTTGAAATTATGTGTAATCTTGATAAATTTGGTTAAATGTTTAAATGACTGTGATTGTGGGAATAAATATTGAAAATTTGTTAGAAAAATTATGAAATAACATTCTGAAAATTTTGGTAAAAACATAATAAGTAAAATAATTTATACAAATTATTTAAGTTAATAAAAGGAAATTATTAACTGAAATAATCGAATCTAGTAAAATTCTAGAAAAAAAATATATAATGATTCTTATGTGTTATAAAGGCTCCAGAATTAATTTTGTAATTAAATTCCTTCATATGATTAAGATTTGTTTTTTTATATGATCTGTAAATGAAAATAAAAAGAATATATAAAAAGCAAGATAAATATTGATAATTTACATAAATTATGATATTTTGAATTAAACAGAATGTATAAATTTCGTAATTTTTGGATATATAATTATTTTTCTTGAATTTTGGAAAAATTAGAAAAACTACAGTAAATATCTACTATGAATTAATAATCAGGAAATTTATGAGGTGCTATGGATTATTAGATATGTATTCTAGAAAACTTTGAGAATTTATTAATAGCAGTAGCTACTTTTAACAATTTATGTTGAGTTTGTATTAATTTTAACAAATTATCTGAAATTAATTAGAAGTCAAAATTTATATGATTATTGATATTATCTGTTGATGTTGTTATTAACTTTTGAAAAATTTTGATTAATCATAGTTATTATTCAAAATTTTATAACTGATTTACTAAAAATTTTAAAGAAAATTATCTTTCTAACTTATAATTAATTTTATAAGTTATCGCAGGAATTGAGGTGAGACTCATAGCCTTATTTTCACACTTATAAAATTTTGAAGGAAAAGCATACTGTTTTGACTGATGCATAAGATTTTGAGAATTTACTGTCAGTTATGTTAACAAATATTAATTCGGATGTGGAACCGTTGAGTAATATAGGTAGCGCTACTTAGGAAACTATTTCCTGCACCAACAGGATAAGTGTTGTAATGCTATATTATCTGATTTTTGTGATTTATATTTGACAGTTATGAATCACCTATGTTATAAGTATGTTTGGTTGTTATTTTGCATCAGGTTATGTATTTTGTTTAGAAATTAAACATGTGATCTCACCAACTTTATGTTGACTATTTTGAGTATGCTTTTTCAGGTAATCATGTCTAACAATATTATGTTCTCTTTTGATGTATATAATGGCTAGGGTGAAGTTGTGGGAAAAGTGTGTGTGAATCTAACTGTTAATCTGTATGATCTTAGCCTATCGGTGGACGCTCACTTCCATTGTCTCTGAAGATGTAGCAGTTAGACTAATATGTTTTGTAATAGGGTTATATTAAAATTTTATGTACTAACATTAATGTAACCCGAACTGATATTATGGTATGTTTATGTTGATGTTTATGTTTATGTTCTTATGTGTTGTTCGCTAATATTTCTAATCAATGCGTTCTGAACAAGCTAGTCACATCTAAAGCATTTCACGCTTCCGTCGGGATGTGACACTTACCTTTCCACCAAGCCAACAAGTCAAAATTTTTAAAATTATGTGAACTTATGATAGATAAAAAGTTTGTTCCACCATACCTCCCGAGTTCACTACTCTGAGTGTTTCCACGTTGACGTTTATTACATACATCCCTTAAAGTGTTATATAAATCAAACATGGATCATTTGAATTTTTAAAATTTGCCGCATGACTTAATGAGTCATGGATTTGTGATGATTCACCATATTTTATTAAATAAACATTATATATTTTTCTAATTGTTCGTTAAAATTAGCTTTTAAAGTTTTATCATAAAATGGGTCATTAACTTCTAAATCTAAATTAGAAGTAATTTTATCAAGTAAAGTGTCAACCCCGCCCAAATTTATACAAAGGTTTAATGCAGCGGTACATATAATTACTGGAGGCATTTCTTGAAAATATTTTTTAAGTTTTTCTTTCATTGGGGTTACCATATCCGAATAAGGTTTACCCCTAAACGACATCTCATTTAATTTTGAAGTATATAATAAATTTGTTGAAGTACTAAAGTACTCGTTGGATAATAAACTCCAGAAAGACAAGTAGTTGCGGTTTTGAAATTTTGAAGCAATTTGGTTAGTTCGTCAATATGAACCAACCATATGGATGGTAACTGTTTGTAACATTTGACCCATTTTCAAATTGTAACCCGAACCGATTTTGTTCAGATTATTTATTTCAATGAATCTAATGTATCACGTTGTAGTTTAAATAATATTATAAATGATTTTATCCAAATTTTCATTCATTTAGATCATTTGAACAAATAGGTCATAAACATTTATATATATATATATATATATATATATATATATATATATATATGTATATTTACTTGAAAGTTTGAATTGTCATTTTTTTTACTAAACTTAAAAGTCTCAATAAAAAAATTTATAAAAGTTTATAATTTTAGTAAATAGATGGAACTATTTTTGAATTTATAAAATATATAAGCATTTTAGTTAGGGTTAAAAATGTCAAAAACAAAAATTGAATTATAAGCTTTTTACATAAAATGATACGTATTCAAATTTACAGGGCCCAAATTGTAATTTTCAAAACAACCACCCCCCCCCCCCCATTTTTCCCTCGTCGGCCGTGTTGTCTCCGGCCAGACCTCCGGCCGAACTCCGGCAAGGTCCAACCGCACCAAATCAAACTGTTCCAAGCCAATCAAACCGTTATTCCTGGTCGCGAGACTGACTCGAACCCATGATTCATATCATTCGAAGAATCGACTGTTATGGATGTTCAAATTCAACCGAACACCTATAACCGAAATCCTTAATCAAATTCGTAACAACAGAAATCAAATGACTTAATGAGTTGATCTTAACATAAATCTACTTATTCGAATGAAATCATGTTGTTAATTTCAATTGAAAACGCCATTCAATCACCGATGCAAATTAAAACATTCGAACCCGAAACCGTTAACTCGTTCGGTACGAAACTGATGTAATTGAACTTATATAATAGAGGGCAACGTTTCTAATCAACCTTTACAACATTTCTGTCCACTCAATTTCGACTATACATCACATCATCATCGTTTCAACCTTCATCCCTCTCGCGCGACCTGCAACTGGTCGAATCCCACATTCGAGGCAATCTCAATAGATTTTATTTGAGGGCTTTTGATCATCTGGTTGACTAGAAGCTCTCTGTGCAATTAATTTGATTTTGATCAACAACAACAGCTCGAATCAACTACTCACCCGTCGTGACCTAGTTCTTCTTTTCTTTATCAATTCCATCGCAATTCAGGTAATTGGATACATTATTACACTCATATATTCATGTTAGTCGAAATCCCTATGCTCAATTCGATTATCAACATCAATTTCTTGTTCAATTTGATCATTCTGCGATTAGGGTTTATGTGGATTTGGGGGAAATAACTAATTATTGTTTTTAAGATTTAAAATTGGTGTTTTATCAGATCATGGGCTTCTGCCCAACTGGTAAATCACAGCCCTCACCCAAAGAGGACCCGGGTTCGACCCCGGTCCAACACATATTTTTTTTAGACAATTATTTTAATCATTTTAAATTCTAGAAATTTCTAAAAGTTATTAAATAAAAAATATATATATATTTTCTTAATTAACATTTATTTCAGAAATTATTAATCAATTTCTCAAAACTTTAAAGGTAATATTTTTATTTTAAAATCTTTTAAAGAATGTAAATGTTAAAAAAAAAACCATTTATAAGTCTTAAATTGTGTAAACCTGTCTAATAGTTAAATACTCGTTCAATCATTTTTAACAAGACAATTCATAACTAATTATTGAAATGAAATATTTCATTATGGATAATAACTCATTTCACTAATTAATCATTAGTTATATTTTTTTAAAAAAGTTGTATTATTCAATTAATTTATTTTGTTCAATCAAGTTATTACATTTTATTGAAATCCCAAACCCAATCAAGAACCCTAATTCATACATAAGTTGCTCAACCATTATTATTCTAACAAAGAGAACGTCAAAACTTAGGTTGAACCTCGAGGAGTTTCCTTGGTGTCACGTCTATCATTCTAATATTTCCAACACGCTTATAATTATCAAGTGAGTATTCATTGCCCATTTTACATGTTTATTATTTGGGGAAATCATGTGATATCATACGCAACCATGGTTATTCATTTTTATTCTATTTCATACTAATTTCAATTCATTACGTGTTATGTTATTTACTTGCAATTATGTGTTCACATCTAGATAAACTTGATAACATGATCATTAATTCACACAACCACGGTAACAATGATAGATCTATTGGTTTGACAACCCACCCCATTTGTTTAGTCGCGAGGTGATTGAAACCGGAAACATACATCCTATAAGGCTTCGTCTGTGGACCGAGTCAATTCAGTCAATAGGTTTGATCGTGTTGTTTGTCATTTATGATACATTGTTGCATGTTAGTTATAACATTACCATGTGAATTGAATTGTTTTCAAGTATTCAATCAAATTTTGTGTGTGTTTAAACCTGTGATTACTCACCGGCTAATTCTTTAGCTGACTCGTTACTTTTTTCACATGATTTCAGGAATGCTATTTAGTGGAATTCTCTCTGCTCATATAGGATTGGACCTAGTCAAAGATAAAGAAAACAATATTATATTTCATGGTTTTATTTTAATTGCGTTGTAATGTGTGACTTGAATGACATTATTCAATAAATAAATGGTTATTAAATGTTATTTCAACGTATTTATTACCTTGTGCTATGAACAATCGATTCACATTCGTCCGCCTCGATGATTCCGCCATCGGTCGGGGTGTGACAGATTGGTATCAGAGCCAAGGTTATAGGGAATTAGGTTATTAGAAATGGAATGACCTAGACTATAACTAAGTACCTTTACACATGAGTCCTCTCATGTATTCTATATGTTTAGATAGGGCTTGTATGTGTCACTTATGTCTATTATGTTTATATGATTATCACATTCTCTTATATCTTGATTCTTACCTTTCACATACAAATTCTCAAATCATATTATATGGCATTATGTGCCTAAATCAATTGTTTTCAAATATTAAATTTTGATTTGTTATTCATGGTTTTCAAATCTCGTCAAAGTCCGTGTCACATGACTGAGAACATGCAATGCTGGAAGAGTGGGATACCTGTATCTTAAGGTGTTCTGTCTAGGCAAGGTATTCATACAACTTTAGTACCTTACCTGGGAACCCTCGAGATGAGTATTCGCTTATAGGTACGCATGTCCTCGTTAAGGTCGTGGTGGACACAAATACTTTGATAAGTCAACGTATTCGCTTTGGTTTGCGAACTGAACATTTACACTCATAACCTCTCATTGTTATTTTAAACAATCTCATCAACGATTTTATCATTTTGAAAGTTTTAAAACCCCATTACCCGTTTCTCATAAAGGTTTTTCCATACAGCATGTCTTCCCGTCAAAACCGCTCCCGATCTAGAAGTTCTGGCCGTAAGATTGCTGCTATAGTGGCACGTGAAGTTGTTGCGGTCATCCCAACACTGCTTACCCATTTGAATCAAGGCAACAACGTTGTTCAAAATCAAGCTGCACCAAACCCTCCCCGAGCTTGTACTTACAAGCACTTCAGTTCTTGCAATCCCACTAAGTTTAGCGGGACCGAAGGAGCCACTGGTCTTTTACAGTGGTTTGAGAGTATCGAGAACACTTTTCTCAATAGTGAGTGTCCCGAGAATCTCAAGGTTCGCTATGCTACAAGTGTTCTTCAAAAGAGAGCACTCACTTGGTGGAACGGGAGAAACGAACCCGTGGAACTGATGCTGCCTTGGCATTAACGTGGGATGAAGTCAAAGAACTCATGACTCGGGAATTCTGTCCAAGAAATGAGATCAAGAAGTTAGAAGCTGAGTTCTGGGACTTAGCTCAAGAAAGTGGAGAAAATCTAGCTTACACCAACCGATTTCATGAATTGAGTCTACTTGTTCCCCACTTAGTTACCCCATTATCCCGGGCCATTGAAAAGTACATCGGTGGTCTACCCATGAAAATTCAAGACACGGTGCGGGTAGGAATCCTGCAACTCTGGAAGATACCATCCGGTTAGCTGCTCAGTTAACTGACAATCATGTCAAGGCTGGAACCCTGACTAGGAAGGGTGCTAAGAAGGTGCCCGAGAAACCCTCAGCTGAACCCCCTAAGGAGGAAAAACCTGAACCTTCTCAAAACAAGAAGAGGAAGGTTAAATCCCAAAACTTTGCTGTGGTTACCCCTACTGTTCCAGTTAATCAAGTCGCACCAAGCTACCACCAGTCTCCAACAATCAAGTCCCGCAAATAAACCTTACACCGGAACTTTCCCACAGTGCGATATTTGCAAGTACCACCACCCTGCTAATGCACAATGCCGTCGCTACACCAACTGTGGTCGTTTCGGTCATACTTTCAACGTGTGTAAGAGCGCAGCTAAGACTCCAGCTACCGCACCTGTTCTTCAACATCCTCCTGCAATTACTCAGGGTCGTGCATGCTATCAATGTGGTGATCCGAACCACTTTCGCAATCGATGCCCTCAACTTGTCAGCACGGTGCCTACGGCTCAAGGACGTGCTTTTAACATCAATGCTCATCAAGCGCAAACCAATAGCGATGTGGTGAACGGTATGTTTTTAATCAATAATCATTATGCTTCAGTTTTATCTGATACCGGCGCCGACAAAAGTTTTGTGTCCTTAGAATTTGAGCCCTTACTTTCTAGTGCACGGACTAAGTTGAGAAAACCATTTACGGTAGAGATAGCCGACGGGAAACCTATCACAATCGATTCAATTATTCCAAACTGTATCCTTAGTCTTAGCGAGCATGATTTTCCTATCGATCTCACACCGATGCAACTTGGAAATTTCGACATCATTATAGGCATGGATTGGCTATCTAAGAACCATGCTGAAGTTGTTTGTTACGAGAAAATCATCCGGATCCCTCTTGCGCCCGAAAAGGTGTTAAATATTTATGGAGAAAACCTTCCAAAGGCCTTCGACTTATGTCATGTACCAAAGCTCAAAAGTACCTTCGCAAGCATTATGTGGCTTTCTTAGCACATATCGTGAAAACGAATGAGAAGTCAAAGAAAGTCGAGGATATTCCGATCATTCGTGATTTTTCGAAAGTGTTCCCCGATGACTTAACTGGACTCCCTCCTGTTCGTCAAGTCGAGTTTCGTATCGATCTTGTGCCTGGTGCAACACCTGTAGCAAAATCTCCATATCGTCTTGCACCATCTGAGATGCAAGAACTTGCTAGTCAACTTCAAGAACTTTCCAATAAAGGTTTCATTCGACCAAGTTCCTCACCTTGGGGAGCCCCGGTATTGTTTGTGAAGAAGAAAGATGGCTATTTCGTATGTGTATCGATATCGGGAGCTCAACAAGCTTACTGTTAAGAACCGTATCCTCTACCAAGAATCGATGATTTGTTTGATCAACTTCAAGGCGCTTCATACTTTTCCAAGATTGACCTTCGTTCTGGTTATCATCAACTACGAGTGCATGATGACGACATTCCCAAAACAGCCTTCCGTACAAGATATGGTCATTACGAATTTCTAGTCATGCCATTTGGTTTGACCAACGCACCAGCTGTGTTCATGGATTTAATGAACCGCGTGTGTAAACCATACTTGGACAAGTTCGTGATCGTCTTCATCGACGACATTCTGATTTATTCAAAATCAAGATCCGAGCATGAACATCATCTTCGTTTGATTCTTGAACTATTGAAAAAGGAGAAACTATATGCCAAATTCTCTAAGTGTGAATTTTGGTTGAAGGAGGTACAATTCCTTGGTCACATCGTAAATGATAAGGAATTCATGTGGATCCTGCAAAGATTGAGGCGGTAAAGAGTTGGGTGGAACCTAAAACTCCCACTGAGATCCGTTCATTCCTTGGCTTGGCCGGCTACTATCGGCGCTTCATCCCAAATTTCTCAAAGATCGCTGTGCCTCTTACTGCCTTGACCCACAAGGATAAGTCTTTCCAGTGGGGACCAGATCAAGAAAAAGCATTCCAAACACTTAAACAAAAGTTATGCAATGCTCCAATCTTGACCCTCCCTGATGGAAATGATGATTTTGTTGTTTACTGCGATGCTTCCAAGCAAGGTCTTGGTTGTGTCCTCATGCAACGAGGAAAAGTCATAGCCTATGCCTCAAGACAGCTCAAAATCCATGAGAAAAATTACACAACTCATGATCTCGAATTAGGAGCTGTGGTTTTCGCACTCAAAATCTGGAGACACTATCTTTACGGCACCAAGTGTGTTGTATTCACTGATCATAAGAGTCTTCAGCACATTTTCAATCAAAAAGAACTAAACATGAGACAACGGCGATGGGTTGAGTTACTCAATGACTACGATTGTGAAATTCGCTACCACCCTGGAAAAGCGAATGTCGTAGCCGATGCATTGAGTCGTAAGGATTATGTCATACTCCAAAGTGTTACGATTCAATCCGAACTTAAAACTCGAATTCTCGAAGCCCAACACGAGTCAGTCACCGAGGGTAACATGTACGATGAAATGTCATGCGGCGCTGAACTTCAATTGGAAACAAAACCTGATGGTTTGTTGTATTTTCTGGATCGTCTTTGGATTCCTAAACGCAATGATCTTCGAATCCTCATCATGAGCGAGACTCACAAAACTCGTTATTCCATCCATCCCGGTACGGATAAGATGTTTATGAATCTCCGTAATCAGTATTGGTGGCCCGGCATGAAAAAGGATATAGCTTTGTATGTCCAAATGCCTCACCTGTTCAAAAGTTAAAGCCGAACATCAACGTCCGTCTGGATTACTTGTTCAACCTGATATTCCAGTGTGGAAGTGGGAAGACATATCCATGGACTTCATTACCAAATTGCCTCGAACCTCTAGCGGTTATGATAGTATTTGGGTCATCGTTGATCGATTGACTAAATCGGCACACTTCATACCGATTCGTGAAGATTTTCGAGTTGAGAAATTAGCTCGTATCTATATCAATGAAATAGTCAGCCGTCATGGTGTGCCATTAAATATTATCTCCGATCGTGATGGTCGATTCATCTCCCATTTCTGGCAAAGTCTTCAATCGTCTTTGGGAACCCGACTCAATCTCAGCACAGCTTATCACCCTCAACCGATGGGCAGACTGAAAGAACAATACAGACTCTCGAGGATATGCTTCGAGCGTGTGTCATTGACTTTAGTGGCTCTTGGGATTCTCATCTACCGTTAATCGAATTTTCATACAACAACAGCTACCATACAAGTATCCAAATGGCACCATTTGAAGCTTTGTACGGTCGCAAGTGTCGATCTCCCATATGTTGGTCTGAGATAGGAGATGCACAAATCACCGGTCCTGAACTGATTCAGGAATCAACCGATAAGATTCACAAGATTCGTGATAACTTGCTGGCTGTTAGAAATCGTCAGAAGCATTATGCTGATAAGGGACGGAAACCCATGGAATACAACGTCGGTGATCTCGTACTCCTAAAGGTATCACCTTGGAAAGGGTGATCCGTTTTGGGAAGAAAGGGAAGCTAGCCCCTCGTTATGTGGGTCCATTCAAAGTGCTTGAGCGTATTGGGAAAGTAGCTTACAAGCTTGAACTGCCTCAAGAACTCAGCAACATTCACCCAACATTTCATGTTTCCAACCTCAAGAAATGCCTTGCTGATGAGAACCTCCGCATTCCACTCGATGAAGTTCAAATTGATGAATCCATGCACTTTATCGAAAGGCCTGTGGAGATCATGGACCGTGAAATCAAACAACTCAAGCGTAGCCGAATACCTATCGTCAAAGTTCGTTGGGAGTTTAAACGTGGCCCAGAGTTCACTTGGGAGCGTGAATACCAAATGAAATCCAAGTATCCTCATCTTTTTGTCTCAGCCTCCTCGTGATCAAATTTCGGGACGAAATTTCTTAAAGTAGGGAGACTGTAACATTTGACCCATTTTCAAATTGTAACCCGAACCGATTTTGTTCAGATTATTTATTTCAATGAATCTAATGTATCACGTTGTAGTTTAAATAATATTATAAATGATTTTATCCAAATTTCATTCATTTAGATCATTTGAACAAATAAGGTCATAAACATTTATATATATATATATATATATATATGTATATTTACTTGAAAGTTTGAATTGTCATTTTTTTTACTAAACTTAAAAGTCTCAATAAAAAAATTTATAAAAGTTTATAAATTTTAGTAAATAGATGGAACTATTATTTGAATTTATAAAATATATAAGCATTTTAGTTAGGGTTAAAAATGTCAAAAACAAAAATTGAATTATAAGCTTTTTACATAAAATGATACGTATTCAAATTTACAGGGGCCCAAATTGTAATTTTTCAAAACAACCAACCCCCCCCCCATTTTTCCCTCGTCGGCCGTGTTGTCTCCGGCCAGACCTCCGGCCGAACTCCGGCAAGGTCCAACCGCACCAAATCAAACTGTTCCAAGCCAATCAAACCGTTATTCCTGGTCGCGAGACTGACTCGAACCCATGATTCATATCAATTCGAAGAATCGACTGTTATGGATGTTCAAATTCAAACCGAACACTATAACCGAAATCCTTAATCAATTCGTAACAACAGAAATCAAATGACTTAATGAGTTGATCTTAACATAAATCTACTTAATTCGAATGAAATCATGTTGTTAATTTCAATTGAAAACGCCATTCAATCACCGATGCAAATTAAAACATTCGAACCCGAAACCGTTAACTCGTTCGGTACGAAACTGATGTAATTGAACTTATATAATAGAGGGCAACGTTTCTAATCAACCTTTACAACATTTCTGTCCACTCAATTTCGACTATACATCACATCATCATCATTTCAACCTTCATCCCTCTCGCGCGACCTGCAACTGGTCGAATCCCACATTCGAGGCAATCTCAATAGATTTTATTTGAGGGCTTTTGATCATCTGGTTGACTAGAAGCTCTCTGTGCAATTAATTTGATTTTGATCAACAACAACAGCTCGAATCAACTACTCACCCGTCGTGACCTAGTTCTTCTTTTCTTTATCAATTCCATCGCAATTCAGGTAATTGGATACATTATTACACTCATATATTCATGTTAGTCGAAATCCCTATGCTCAATTCGATTATCAACATCAATTTCTTGTTCAATTTGATCATTCTGCGATTAGGGTTTATGTGGATTTGGGGGAAATAACTAATTATTGTTTTTAAGATTTAAAATTGGTGTTTTATCAGATCATGGGCTTCTGCCCAACTGGTAAATCACAGCCCTCACCCAAAGAGGACCCGGGTTCGACCCCGGTCCAACACATATTTTTTTTAGACAATTATTTTAATCATTTTAAATTCTAGAAATTTCTAAAAGTTATTAAATAAAAAAAATATATATATTTTCTTAATTAACATTTATTTCAGAAATTTATTAATCAATTTCTCAAAACTTTAAAGGTAATATTTTTATTTTAAAATCTTTTAAAGAATGTAAATGTTATAAAAAAAACCATTTATAAGTCTTAAATTGTGTAAACCTGTCTAATAGTTAAATACTCGTTCAATCATTTTTAACAAGACAATTCATAACTAATTATTGAAATGAAATATTTCATTATAGATAATAACTCATTTCACTAATTAATCATTAGTGTTATATTTTTAAAAAAAGTTGTATTATTCAATTAATTTATTTTGTTCAATCAAGTTATTACATTTTATTGAAATCCCAAAACCCAATCAAGAACCCTAATTCATACATAAGTTGCTCAACCATTATTCTAACAAAGAGAACGTCAAAACTTAGGTTGAACCTCGAGGAGTTTCCTTGGTGTCACGTCTATCATTCTAATATTTCCAACACGCTTATAATTATCAAGTGAGTATTCATTGCCCATTTTACATGTTTTATTATTTGGGGAAATCATGTGATATCATACGCAACCATGGTTATTCATTTTTATTCTATTTCATACTAATATTCAATTTATTACGTGTTATGTTATTTACTTGCAATTATGTGTTCACATCTAGATAAACTTGATAACATGATCATTAATTCACACAACCACGGTAACAATGATAGATCTATTGGTTTGACAACCCACCCCATTTGTTTAGTCGCGAGGTGATTGAAACCGGAAACATACATCCTATAAGGCTTCGTCTGTGGACCGAGTCAATTCAGTCAATAGGTTTGATCGTGTTGTTTGTCATTTATGATACATTGTTGCATGTTAGTTATAATATTACCATGTGAATTGAATTGTTTTCAAGTATTCAATCAAATTTTGTGTGTGTTTAAACCTGTGATTACTCACCGGCTAATTCTTTAGCTGACTCGTTACTTATTTCACATGATTTCAGGAAATGCTATTAGTGGAATTCTCTCTGCTCATATAGGATTGGACCTAGTCAAAGATAAAGAAAACAATATTATATTTCATGGTTTTATTTTAATTGCGTTGTAATGTGTGACTTGAATGACATTATTCAATAAATAAATGGTTATTAAATGTTATTTCAACGTATTTATTACCTTGTGCTATGAACAATCGATTCACATTCGTCCGCCTCGATGATTCCGCCATCGGTCGGGGTGTGACACTGTTTGCCTTTCCACGAGTTAACAAACTATTAAGAAAGGCTATTAAACTATCTTTTTGTTCAATAGCCTTTTCAAACATGTTACACGTAGAATTTCATCGTGTTGGTTACTTCTTCAATAATGAACCAACCTGATGGATGGTAACCGTTTGCCTTTCCATGACTTACCAAACTATTAGGAAAGGCTATTAAACTATCTTTTTGGTCAATAGCCTTTCCAAACATGTTACACGTAGAATTCCATCGTGTTGGTACGTCCCAATTCGGACCAAAACATTTGGAATTTGCGTCTTTACAAAACTTGCGATATCTAGTATATTTTTAGTTATTACTAAAAATGTCACGTAATATTTTTTAAACTATCTTTTTTCGTTTCAATCGTTCTTAAACCGTCTTGAACGGCTAAGTTTATGATGTGCGCAACACATCGACTATGAAAAAACATACCGTCACACATTGGTTTATATTTTAATTTTATATGATCGATCGCGAGAGTGTCATTTAACGCATTGTCAAAAGATATAGAAAATATTTTATTTTCTAATTTGTACATTTTAATAACTTTATCCATAAGAAAAAAATGTTTTGACCGATGTGTGGTTAATCAAACAATTCAAACGCAATCGTACATTTGATCATTTGCCACGAATCGGATTCAACCCAATGTGCGGTGACACAAATGTACGAGTCCGGTGAACCGTGAGGAGTCGACCAAACATCACTATTTAAGTTAACACCGGTATGTAAATTTTCAAAACAAGATACTAATTTATTTTTAGCTTTTTTCACATTTTTAAACAATCTCTTCGAAGAGTAGCATGACTTTCATTGGTGTAACGTGGTTGTAGAGTTCGTTGAATGAGTCGAGTCAAACGTTCATTGTCGAAATGTTTGAACGGCAAGCTTTCTTGAATTACAAAATACGCCATTTGCGCCCGAACTGCATCAACGTTATAAGCCCAAATATTTCCTTCGTTTGTCATCGAAGCTTGACCTTGAGATGGTTCAGCTTTCAACGCCTTACAATATTTATTTGCAATGTCATTTCTCAACGTTGTGTTTGCATCTTTTTTGAAAAACTTATGGCAAAACTTGCAACGAGCCTTGTTCGGACCGCTTGCCATTTGATATAAATCGTAATTGCACCATATTTCGGGGTTCCTATTCGTTGGAAGGATTGCTACCACCACGTCGCTTGAAGACGCAGCACAAGCAACTGAAGATTGAGCACTTGATGAAGCCATTTGAGAGAGTTTTGAGAGAGTTTTGAGAGAGTTTTTTGTAAGACAACGAAAGTATTGAGCGTTTTTGCGATTTTTAAGAGTAGAGAGTGTTTTAAGTTGTTGTGATTCAACCAAAATATCCAATACATATATATACTAACCTAATGGGGGTATAATGGTAAAAAACACTCAAAAAAGGTCAAAAAATTGTCCAAACAGTCAAAAAACGGCTATATAGCCGTTGGGTAACGGCTAGTATGCAAAACCGGTTTAAAAACCGGTTTGGGGCCGGTTTGGATACAGGTTTGGGGGCCGGTTTGGGGGCCGGTTTGGGAACCGGTTTGAAACCAGTTTCAAACCGGACCGGTTTCTAACCGGACCGGTTTCTAAACCAGTTTGAAGCACCAACACCATAAACCGCATAGGAACTGGCGGTTTGGGCCGGGTTGGAACCAGTTTGGGCAAAAAACCGGTTCCGGTTTTTTTGGCCGAACCGGTTCGAGAACCGGTTTTTTTGACCACCTCTAGTAGGACCGAAAAGTACAGTATCCAAAACCAAATGATTTTATTTCAGATAGAAACTAAGGGGCTGTTTGTTTTAGCCTCTTAATGGTTCATATGTCTGAATGGTTCAGCATTTAATGGTTCAGACTGTTTGTTCCGTGACCAAATGTCTGAATGGTTCAGACATTTGCCTCTAAATGTTTAAGCATTATACTAATACTGAATGGTTAAGACCTTTTATCTGAATTGATCAGATATTTGTCTTTGAATAGTTAAGCGATATACTAGCTATTAATGGTTCAGACCTCTTAATGGTTCAACACTTAATGGTTCAACACTTAATGGTTCAGAACTCTTATTAGTTCAACACTTAATCATTCAAGAATTGTCAAACATCCCCTAAGTTGAATTAGAACTTTAGTTACCGGATGTGCTAAATAAAAAAGGTTATTCAATCCATCTAACTGAATAATATTAGTCTGTGACCTCGTCTAGTATTCTCAGTGATTTTCTCTTGTAAAAATACTGTAACCATAAATCATTATAAGTACAAGTTAATTAGATGATTTAAAAAAAAATAGTTAGCCAAAAAACTTGAAAACATTAAAATAAGATAAAACTATGAGAGTTTTTAAAAGTATAATTAATAACAAGTTTAAACTCAACCTAACTTATATAATTTATGTTTTAAATGGCCATTTTTTATCAGAGAGCAAAAAAACTAGCAAGATGCTAGAGAGAAGTACAATGCAAGAACTAAAAAGAAGAGTTAATTACATAAAAGGTTCATGTGCTTAAATATGTGAAAGAAATGAGGGGGGAGAGAGGGAGAGGTGTGTCGTGCTGTGCCGTGCTGTGCCGTGGAGTGGCGCGGCGCGACGCGACGCGATGTGCTGTGATGTGCTGTGATGTGCTGTGATGTGCTGTGTTGCGGTCACCTTGATGCGACGCGATGCGATGCGATGCGATGCGATGCGATGTGATGCGATGTGATGTGATGTGCTGTGATGTGCTTTGATGTGCTGTGATGTGCTGTGATGTGCTGTGTTGTGCTATGCTGTGTTGCGGTCGCCTGTGGGAGGCTGTTGTGGTGAAGTGGTGGTTGTGAGGCTGCCCAAAACAGGTTGAAGATGGGGTTGGGATGGAGTGAGATTTTGTAGGGGAAGGAGTGGAATTCATAGGTATATATTTAAATCATTATTTTTTGTAATAGTTAGGGGTATTTTGATTATTTTACTAGTATTTAACAGAAAAAAGATAACGGTCATTCATAACGTAAACTTTTTATGTTACGTTTTAGCAAATCATTGATCTAACCTTGTAATTTTGCAAATTTGAAAAAAAAAACATAACTAAGCACAGTGAACTTTTATGAAATTAGCTTTGACAAAAAAAAGTTAAAACCAATATTTTCAATTTAAAATTTCCTTCTAATTTCCTCTAGTTTTCAATTGGAAGAAAAGAGAGTGATTTAATTTCTCCCCGAACACATTTCTCTTCCTATTGTTGAATTATTTCTGGCTTCTCACTTTCCAAATTGCACTATAACTTAGTGTAGAAGATAGCTTGAATCAAATATTAGCGTGACCAAACTAAACCTTGTTCTCCGTACCGTCTGCCATTCGCCATCTTCCTTCGCCATGGATGCCTTATCTACACCAGAGAGTTTCTCCTGGGGTATTGGAAGCATAAAAGCTATGAATGTTTCTCTATTAACAAAGTGGTTATGGAGGTATCAATCGGACCAAAACTCATTGTGGACTCGGGTAGTTAAGGCGTTACATGGAAGTTCCAAATCCACTCGGAAGTTTCCCGTAAAGAAAACCAATCAAGGTTCTTGGAGAGGAATTGTCTCGGTGATCGACTACCTAAGTTCAATAGGACTCGATTTCTTCTCAATGATGTCATGTAAGCTGAGGATGGATCAAACATTCAATTTTGGTTTGACGAATGGACAGGACTTGGGTGCCTAAAGGAAGCATTTCCGGATCTTTTCCTCTTAGAAAGGAACAAGGGCTGTTTGGTTAAAGACAGGTTGGTTAGGTCAGATAATCTTAATATAAGCAAATGGGAATGGAGGAATCCCCTAAAATCTGTCTCGGAAACGAATCAAAAGGTAGCTATAGAGGAAATGCTGAAGAAAGTAGCATGGAAAGAAGACAAAGATAGGTGGTTTTGGGAGATGGGGGAAACTGGAAGCTTCTCTACAAATCTTATAAGGAAGCTGATTGAAAAAACAATCCTTCCTTCTAACCAATGTAATACGAATTAGGTCAGTCTTCTTCCATTAAAGGTTAATCTAATGTGTTGGAGATCCGCTTTGGGTAAAATTCCGGTGAAACAGGAGTTGATCAAGCGTGGGATTGTAGTTAATGTTGAATGTCCAATGTGTGGCTGGGTTTCGGAAACCGCTAACCATCTTCTATTGCATTGCCCGTTTGCGACGAGGGTGTGGGAACAATTAAGGAATTGGTGTCGCATCCCTGCACTTCGGTCGAGCAGCCTGATGGATCTGACCAAGGAGGTTGGGGATTGGCCCTCCGATAATCGCGTAAAGAAGATTATTATGGCTATCGTATATGCTACAATTTACACGTTGTGGAAAGGCAGAAACAAGAAAGTGTTTCAAGGTGGAGAATTGAAGGTTGAAATGGTAATTGGAGAAGTTAAAACCTTATCCTTCTTATGGATAAAACATAGGGGAAATCTTGAAAACATTATTTGGGAAGCATGGTGCAAATTTCAATTGTAAGATTTTGTTTTCCATTGTACCACCTTTTCTAGCATCTTGCTAGTAGTAATAATACTATGTTTTGCAGTTAAAAAAAAACTAAACCTTGTTAAGTTCAATCAATGTGATAAATATCTAGATTGTTTAGTGGCCCTAAAATCCACCACCTTATTTAAAGCGATTAAGAGCTTTGGACAGCTTATGAGTTATGACTAACGCTGTAGGGGTGGGCGGCTATGAAGTCCAAAGATCTAAAAAGTAGTCTTAAAGCTTTTAATAATTATAATTAGTAATTAAACACATAAATAGTTTTGATAGTTGCTGTTTAATTCATCTGATAGAGGCAATGAGTCCTAGATCAACTGGTTTAGAAAGAGATATCCTATACTTTCCAAAGTGAAGGTCATAGGTTGGAATCTCATTAGGTGCAGTATGCTCCAAGTGGGCCAAGGGTTTTTCATAGTGGGTCTTTGGGTGGTGGGTTTTCCCTAGAATGGTGGCCGAGTCGGGTCACCAGCGTTGTCTGTGTTCGCGGGCGTGGGTTGTCTTTCGCCAATGGGTTTACCCGGGTGACCGGGCTTAAAAATTATTCGTTGGCCGTTTAAAAGAAATCATTTGGTAGAGGCTTTGCCTCTTAGAGTGGAGGTCCTGAGTTCAAACCCAGGCATGGTGTAATTTAGAAGTAGGACTAGGATAGATTTGCCGTTAAAAAAAAAAGTTGTTGTTTAATGGAATATATTTTGTTGTTAAAAAAATATCAAACAAATAAATAGTTTTATAGAAATAATGGAATATACAAAATTGTAAATAGTCCTTTAAAATTTATTTATTGTTTATATTTCTTTTGAATGACAATATAAACCATAAAAAAGCCAAAATATTTTTTTAGTTCTTTCTTACAAAACTAACTCTATAACTTTTTTACATAAAACCCAATTTACTTTCTAGTTTTTATCGTAAACGTCACGCAACAATTTTTTAAACATTAATGTCTCTTCAGATGTAAAATTTGAACAATATTATGAGTTTTTTTGTTGTGCTGGTGACACCGTGGGTGTTTTTAGTGGTAGGCCGGTTCAAACGGTCACGGTTAGGGCTTGCGGTCATATTTTCGCCCCTAACCGTGACCGCAAGGCCTTGCTGTCACGGTTTAGGCTGGTACTACCCGTGACCTCGTGACAACAAAACGACAAAATGGCCTGATAAAGTTAAAAAGCGGTCACCAAACCGTCACGGTTTGGCCTAACCGTGACCTCTAGGGTACCAGGTCTCAGTTTAAGGTACGAGGTAGACGTGATTTTGACAGGAGGCCGGGAATCGCGCCACGAACCGTCACGTGGAGGCCAAACCGTGACGGTTTGTGCACCAGATTTTCACCTTAAATACCTTTCCTCTTTCAACACTCCGCATCGAACCATCTCATTCGAAAATTTTTTCATTTGAGCTTTCATTCATCCAACGCTCGAGTTTTTTCAGCCTTCGTCGCTCGAGTTTTTTCAGCCTTCGTCATTCCAAAAAACACGTTAATTCGAAAACAATATCGGGTTCAGGAGATCATTATCAAAAGCCGAAACTTCCAGATTTGAATGAGGTGCCACATATCGAAGATTCGAACCAGGTTGAACTAGTATATGTTTTATTATAACTTATTATTTGAAATATCTAACCATTATCTTTTTTTTTCACTAATAATTTAACCTTTAAATCCAGTCACAAGTATTCCACTTGATGCGGTAGATCCACACTGGAGGAAACTTGATTTCGAGCCAGCGTACGTCGAGCCAGCGTACCGAGGCGGTTAGACCATGACGGTGCTGGCCCTTCTGGCGCGGGCGGGTCTGGTCAGGGCAGCGATCCGGGGATGATGGATTAGATAGGTATTTTGTTTGTATTTTATTTCTTTTTATATGTAAAAACTCGTTGTATATATATATGTGTGCAGTTTCAGTTATGATGACTTGTATATTTGGTTGTGTTTGTTTGGTTGTGTTTCTTTGTTTGTTTGTTTTTTATTTGTAATGTTGATAATGTTAATTGCATATGTTTGTTTGGTTGTGTTTCTTTGTTTGTAATGTAACTGTAAAATAACAAAACACAAACTCGTATGTTACGATTAGATTAACCGTGTGATAAAATAAAAATAAAAACAAACTAGTATGATTACATAACCGTAGGCACATTTCAATATTAAATAATGATAGTAACTCCATAACCGTAGGCACATTTCCCACTCTCATACATACACATACATACACCTATGACCTATATATACATCATTATCACTGCAGCTTTCACTACTTCAATCAAGATCATGACACATATTTGTAATCAAGGTGCATTTCAGTTGTCGTATGACATGAGATCATTAGCTACTAAAATAAAAATAAAAAAATTACTTGTAATATGATAAATTAATAATAAACACAAAACACAAACTCGTATGTTACGATTAGATTAACCGTTTTGATAAAATAAAAATAAAAACAAAATTAAAAAAAATTAAAAAATATGTTCAAAATGTCACGGTTTGGCCAAACCGTGACATATACACCTCCAAAACCCTAACTGTCACCCCATTAATTACACATTAATTACACACCCAATAATTGCAATGATCCCGAGAACCTAACGTCACGGTTAGGCCTCACCGTGACCGCAAGGTCCTACACCCGACCTAAAGGTCACGGTTAGCCCTAACCGTAACCGTTTGAGGTGGTATACCCTCAAAAATGAGCGGTGTGTGCAGAATTTCCGTTTTTTTTTTTGAACAACTTGGAATCACTAAATTCGGTTGTTTTTTGTTTATATGTACTTTTTTATATTTAGGGCATTCATAACTCATTATTTTTTCTTATTTTTATAATTATACTAAAAATTACTACTTTTTCTCTCTTCTTTTAATTAAATACTATTTTTATACATTTTGTCATTATCTTTTATCTCTTCTCTTCTCACAATAATTTTAAAATATATTAAAAATTTTATAAGGGTTGAACAGTGTATTCTTAAATTTACAGATTAAAAGTAATATGTTTTCTCTTATTCACTCACAAGCACTTAAAATCATTCCATATAATATAAGATTTATATTCATAAGCTTTTAAAGAATGGGTTGTGGATGCTCTTAGAGATTCTTCATCCTCATTCTTATATTTATATTAAAAATATTATTTTTCTCCTCATTTTCAATTAAATAATAACTTTTTATATTTTTATCTTTTTTTACTTTTTCTTCCTCCTCCACTTACAGCCACTTTCAAAAGTAATAAAAAAATTATGAGCAATGTTTCCTAAAATATAAAAAAACATGATACAACCATCGTAAATTTTCTCAATCCCAAAATATGAGCAATGAAATTGGTGTAATGTTTAAAAAAAAATACAGCTACTTCAGAAAACCAAACAAAAAGCTACCAAATAAGACAAAAGAGAGCAAAGCAGACATACCAATTTCAAGTTGTTATAAAAACTGCATTTTTATTTAAAATTAGATTTTGGAAAATTGTAATAAAAATATAAAGTATTAGGTTTTCATATGGGAAAAGTTGTTGAGTGAGTAGTGAGAATAAACAAAAAGTATGTACTTTTTAATGTACAATAAATCATTGAGAGACTTTGAAAAAACATAAAGTATTGTTAGTTTTTTTTATAGTATTTAACCTATATTTAATATAAATAAACTCTAGCAAGATGATAGATATTAGTACACTAACAAATGTAAAAAACATGTCAATTCTGTAATACAGAAAACATAAAAACAAAAACGGCACCAATTAAACCAATCTAATAAGGATGATCTAGTACTACATTTTATCCAAAAGAAAGATCAAGACTTAACCTCCTCTAAAATAAACCCCGGATGATTGTTTGTCTTATTAACTAACGGGGTTAACTCTTAGTTAGTAAGGGATCGTTGGAAGAAAATAAGCTTAAAATTAAAAATGTTTATAAATATTTTTTGAGTTGGGATTATTTCAGGTAATAAAAAATTGAAATTATTAAAATCCAAAAATCGGATGAAATGTCAGTCACTCTTGCTATAAATTTCCATGGACCGGGTATGCTAGCGTGTTCTTACCGGGATTGATTTTCGTTTTTTGTTTGATGTTATTATGAATTGAGAAGATGAATCTTGCCTATAAGCTTATGTTTCTCTTTTATAACTCCATCTCCATTTTGAAAGTGTTGTATTCGATGTGTAAATACTTCCCCTACCAAACATGCACATCACCTCTACACCAGGGGACATTTTGACTTTTGAGGGAATAAATATTCAAAAAGAACAATTTGAGAATTTTTCCTTCTTCAAGCAAGAAAAACCCAAAAAGCACAAAAGTGTCACTATAATGTTAAATCGTTAAATATAGCTCAATAACATTGCTCATTATATGTGCTAGGAGAATATATACCTTACGATGCTCTTCTATGTGTAGTGATAGACCGGAAATATTATTAGATGGTTTTTCGTTTGAAGACGACATTTTTCTTTTTAAATATTTTTCCTATTCTTCTAGTAAAAAAAGTAAAGTATAAAAAAGTTACCTTATATATTAAAAGCGTACTATAAGCTCCACATTTTTCTTTCTAAATTTATTTCAAATTATCCTAGTAGACAAAGTAAGAAATACAAAAATGTCCTATATATTAAAAGCTAACTATAAGCTACAAATTAGAGGTGACAAATAACCGATTTAACCGAAACATAACCGATATAACCGCATTAACCGAATCAAATTAACCGAACCGAACAATTAACCGACTGGTCGGTTAAGCATAACCGATTAACCACACATTGCGGTTCGATTTCGGTTTTGATGTGCAAATTAACCGCATTAACTGCACCGAACCGAATGTCAATTATATATAATAATTTTACAATACTTCTCATGATTTTACTAGAATTTCATATATTCATCCTTTTTAATTCACATTTATGAAAATATATTTACATAATAGATTCCGTTTTGTATAGAAGAAACATCATAAACAAACAGAAGCAATGGAAAATGCGCGCACATCTTGTTGTATGCACACCCCGACTTCAGTTTCGGTTTTTGCAAGACCTTAAAAACGAATCATATCATGCACGCTCTTATAAATTGGTCCAAACTATCCTAACAACAATTTATTAACCGTACACACCCCTGGAGGTGCACAAACCTGTTTTTTATTTTTTGGAACCGGTTCGGGTCCGAACCGGACCGGTTCCAGGTCAATGTTTAAGAGCCCGATTTTTGACCATGAACCGGTTCGGGTTGGAACCGGTTTTGAGAGTGAAAAAACCAACCCGGTTGGAACCGGTCCGGGTTGGAACCAAACCGGGTCAGGTCTAAGAACCGGTTGGGAAAAACCGGTTATTTTTTTTAATTTTAATAATATTTAAATTATATACAATTTAATTAAAAATTAGTAAAGTTGAATAATTAAAAAATAGTAGAGTAGATTAATTAAAACAATAGTAAAATAGATTAATTAAAACAACTAAAAATATATTTTTATTGAGTGGTGTTTTTTAAAATTATATTAAAAATAAACTTAAAACTAAACGCTTAAATCATTACGAAAAATAAACATTAAAAATTACAATAAAATTAAACTAAAGAAAACAAAAGATCCATATTACAAATACAAGTTTTTTTAATTTACTCGTTTCCGTCGGTTTGTGTGTCAATGCGTTGAGACAAATCATAAGCGAGTTCTTCGTCGGAGAGCGGTGACGATCGTCCGGTTTGTATTTCTTGTTCGTGTATTTCTTTTTCAATTGGTATTTCTTCTTCAAAGTTTGTCTTGTCTTCGTTCGGCCGCATCTAAGTGGTCTTTTAAACAAATACACATCTCTAGCGATGTTGGAGTTAGTCTTGTTCTTCTTATCGCTAAAACCCTGCCACTAACACAAAATGCAGACTCCGAAACTACCGTGGAAGCTTGGACGGTTAGTAAATCACGGGCCATAGCGGTTAGGACTGGAAATTATGATTCCTTTCCTTTCCACCATGTCAGAATATCAAACGACAAAATTCTTCGGGAGTCATAGTAGATAAAAAATCGGTTCCCATATGCCTCCCGAGTTCGCTACTTGGGGTGTTACCCATCTGACGTTTACTGTTTTCATTCCTTAAAGTATTATATAAACTAATCATTGGGTTTCTACTTGAGCTCGACGAACTCAATTCCACGTTCGATGACCGGTGGATGTTTGATGTTATACCATATTTTTCAAGATAAATATTAAACAATTTTTTTAAAATATCATTAAATTATTGTTTTGCATTAACATTAAAAAATGGATCCTTTTTATGTAAATCTAAATCATAAGTTATCTCATCAAATAAAGTTTCTACCCCCGAAGCATTTAAGCATGGGTCTAGTCCGGCGAAACACGTAAAAACGGGGAGTAGTTCGATGAAATATTTTTTAAAATTTTCTTTTATCGACGCCATCATTGCTGAAAACATTTCATTTATTTCTTCATATTCACTTAAGTTATGTGTCATTAAATATACTTGATGAAGTGTTAGACAACTTGTCGGATAATAAACCCTCGATAATTTTGTAATTGTGTTTTTAAAAAGCTCTAAAATTGAGTTATTTCTTGAATATATTCCCAACCCTTTTACGGAAACGGAACAACCCGACCCCGCATCGCAAGACCATCATGAAAACATGAAGCGTTTCTTTTTGTCGCAAAGCAGTATTAAACATTTTCCAAGTAGAATTCCATCTAGTCGGGACATTCCAATTTGATCTTAAACAAATAGAATTCGTATCGTGACACATTTTTCTATAATTAACATATCTTTTTCTACTAGTTTTAAAAACGTCACGTAACATATTTTTGAAAGATGTTTTAAAATCTTCAACTTCAGGAACGCCAAGACCATCTTGCACAACTAAATTAATAATATGTGCAACACATCTTGAATGAAAAAGTACACCGTCACAAACCAGTTTATATTTTATTTTTAATTTATCAACGGCGGATGTGTTGTTCGAGGCGTTATCAAATGACATTGAAAAAATTTTGTTTTCTGATTTATATGTTTAGATTACAAAGTCTAAAATTTAAAATAGATTATCACCTGTATGCGGATATCCAAATAATTCAAACGCAATCGTACGTTTCATCATTTGCCATGAACTTGGATCTATTCAATGGACGGTGACGCAAAGGTACGATTCCGGTAAATCGTGTGGGGCGGACCAAACGTCGGTAGTTAAGTTCACACCGGTTTGTAAATCTTATCAAATAAAACCTTTAAATCATTTTTTGCTTGTTTCCAAAGATTTAAACAATCACGTCTAAGAGTGGTGCGACTTACGTGAGTGTAGCGTGGTTGAAGAGTTTCTTGAATCAATCTTGTTAACCGAGGGTTATCGAAGTAATCGAACGGTAATCCTTCTTGAATTACAAAATTTGCCATTTTATCTCGAACCATATCTACACTGAAGTTCCAAACCACTATCGTTTCCGATTGATGTTTGGCCTTGACTCGGTGTACTTTTCAAAGACTTGCACCATTTGGTCATATGGTTTCTCAAAGTCGAGTTTGAATCCGACTTGAAAAACGAACCACAAGCCTTGCATCGAGCTTAATTTTGACCATTCAACATTTCGCATAAGTCGAAGTTGCACCAAATCTCTTGGTTTCTCGTTGTTGGAAGAATTCTTACAATGGTAGCGACACTTGAGGATCCACCGGTTGGAACGGATGATTCAGAAGCCATTATATAAAATTCAAGAGATTGAGAGAATAGAAAGTAGAAAGTGAGGGAGCGTTTTTGTGTTTTTAAGCACGTTTTTGAGCTTTTGAGTGTTGTTGACTAAACCATTACACCCACTACATATTTATACTATCATATAAGGGCAAAATGGTCCATAAAAATTGAAAAAAAGGTCAACCCCCCCCCAACGGTTATATGACCGTTTGAAAAAAAAAGTTTTCTAACGGGTCGAACCGGTTCCAAACCGGTTTTTTTGGACCGGTTTCAAAACCGGGTTGGATCAAAACCGGTTCCAAACCGGTTTCAGCCAAAAATATAAAACCCGGTCCCAAACCGGCGGTTTTTTTCGGGTTGGAACTGGTTTGGGCTAATATTGGTTCCAAACTGTTTCGGTTCGGTTCGTCGGATCGGGTCGGGGACCCGGTTTGGCTGTGCACCTCTATTAACACCCCTACTACAAATGAACTTTGAAATTTTGTTTTATTTATCACAAAAGTTTGGTATATTAACAAGATGCCCCCGCGTCCTCTTTTAATTTCAAGTTAATTTTTTTTTTGACCACATAAGTATAGTTTTTACACGATGAACCCTCATTTCCGTAAAATTTTAGACAAATCCTACATATACTGTGGACAAAGAGATATTGAGTTTATATTGAATGTCTTACCTCAAATATCACCCAACATATTTTTGGCATATTGATTATGGATGAAAGAAAAAAAATTCATTATTTTACGTGCTTGAGCAGGAGTAATCTAGGAATGGATGACTCATTAGAAAGTTTTCATCCAAATAAACACAAACAAATTTGTGACACTCTAGTGGATTATATTAGAGGTATGATTGGTCAGATGTTACAAATAGTATGAGAGTCACTCATGTGTCATTAGTGATAGTGGGGCAAACCTCATTGAGGTTGGTGAATACCAGACGGTGTATAAACTATAAAGGGTCACCTTAGACAAATCTCACATCCATGATTGGGATAGTAGGGGAGATGATGAGTCAATAAGAGGGTGATTGTAGCACTCTAGATAATTCTCACATTAGCCTTGAATTGGAGAGATGTTAGGTTCATTTGAAACGTCTTGTCTCAAAGTTAAGTGTGCATAGATGGCAGCAATCAAAGGATGAGTGACCCTCGTGGAAAGTTTTCACCCGAACAATCAGAATCAAATCCGTAAAGTTCTTATGGGAAAGAAGACAATATCGATGATACGAGGGATCGGATGTTACATAAAACAATGTTTGTGTTCTTTCCTGTTGGCTAACTTGAGTCGACCTGTCATAAAGGCAAACCACTTTAATCTTATGAGTTTTAAATAGTAAGCTATGGTGACCAAGTTTGATTTTATTCAAATTTTTTTCTGCAATTTTTAAATATAATTAATGTGCATAACTATAGAAGGTCTAAGCTGATATACCATAACCTTCGTTTTGATCTCTCATCTATGAATCTATGAAAAGTTAATATATTTGGACATCCTGCCGCAATACGCGATAAACACCCCTAGTTAACATAAACAAAGAAGTTAGTAAAGTGACGCAGGCAAACCAAAAAGAATAACAATCAATGTAAACAGTCAGTTTATCTTAATCAATCAGTTATGAAAATAAATAATTTGATATGATTTTATAAAAAGAAAAGTAAACATAACGTATAATAATAAAGAGATGAAGCAACTAGCAAGCATACTATCATCATGTAAGTGTTTTTAACTTTTTACACTATTTTTCTAATATTTATTCTTTTTTACTGAGCTGATAGTGGGTTGAAAGAAAGAATGAATAGCAAATCCACTTGTTAATGATTACTATCTTCTTTACTTTAATAGCTGATGCTTAGTTTTAACAAATAAAGGGATTAGATGTTTCGTGGTCAATACTTCAGTGACTCTTATTTAATTAATCGTAAACGCTCTGATATCATTTTAAAAACATATTCTATGGAGGGACAAATATTAGCATTATTCTTTTCTGCAAGGGAAACCAATTTCTTTTAAGATAAGTCATATCAAAGGTTAATAATTTATTAATGTTTATCAGAAACAAGTACTTGCGTTTGTAAAACAAACAAGAAAAGTACACAAATAGATGTCTTGAACTCGGACACGTACTCTTTCCAGAATCAAAACCGTAACTGACGACTATTACTTAAGGAAATAATGCAATGATAAACGTTTTTCAGAAACATGTACTTGCGTCATTGTTGTATTTGTAGAATTCATAAACATCAGAATCATAGGTTTCCCATTGGTTATGGGATGTTAAAGCGGTCCAATGACATCATTAAGCCATGACCATGGTGCCCACACACCAGGTCTAGTCAAATCAAGGAATCATATGATGATTCCCACATACACACGATTGTTGGAAAACCATATTCCAACAATCATATTGCTTGTTAACACTCGAGAGACTGTGACAACAGTTACATGCACCAGTTAAAGCGCGTTTTTAGCAATTTCACATTCATTGTTCTGGATTCAGATTGATTTCCAGTTTCAACTCCATCACGTCCAACACGACTTCTAAATGAATGACCTGATGACCATCAAACAGAAATTATCAAAAGTAAAACACGAAGCAATAATAGTTAGTAACTGGTTATGTGGTTTTGAGTCACCTCTTTTATAGATATGATGGTGACATCCAAGGCCTGAAATATGTCACTCGCGTACCAAGTGATGTGATTTTGCGGTTAGTGGTCACCTCAGAAAGTGATTCGGCTATCTGCCAATTAACCGTTTTACTCGGAACCACTACCCTGAGCGAACTGAGAAGGATGGGTACTTCTCATCTGTCCCAAAAACGGTGGAGCGACACCTGAAAGAATCATAATAAATACTGAAAACAGAAATAGAAAATGTAATATCTAAGTTCATTATTACTCAAATGCCCTTAGCAACTGAGCAAAAAATCTCAAGAACTAAGCAAATAATGGCCAAAAGTTTTTGATCATTATTTCCATGTCATCATTGCAGGGGGCATTTAGATATAAGTTTTGAAGGTGATCGCGTGATTGTGGTGCAAAACATTATCCAAAGTAACGTAGATGGCTAAAGGAAAAAAGACCTGCCTGTAACGTATGGTGACGGGGACAATGGAACAGTTTCTGTGGTTGCGCCACTGACAATTGGTCTACTATACGGCAGAACATGAGGACCAGGTGCTACAATTCCCCGAACCGCTCTATGCTCGGGGCTTCCAAGAGCAGGAGGGCCCATTTGCCCAAACGGAAGAACATTTGTGTTTGTGGGTCTCGGTATGCCAAACATCTGAGGATTGTGTTGCAACTGACCCATGTATGGATTATATGGAACCTGACGGAAAAGAATCACAGCTGGTTAACTATGTGGATGTTATAAACTATGAGCAGCAGAAGATTCAAGCTATTCACCTGATGTAAGACATATTCAGGACCATATGGTGGATGCCTATCAAAATCACATTTGAATTAATACAAGAGAACATAATATAATTTAAGTACTGGGTTTTACATTTTTAATTGTACCCATCTGACCCATTATCAATAAAATACAACCGAAATGACAGTTTTTCAAAGATATTTGTATAACATAGCAAAAACGACAGCATAACCTTACAACTGACAATCAAAAACTTACACATGGATTTCTATATATCCCTTCTCATTGTTAAACTAACACTTCTTATTAAGGGTAATCCTACTTCTTTCTAATTCTCCTCACTTGTCATAGTATAGAGGAGCCTTACACTAATTCAGTTCAATTGAAATATTTCTTGGAAAATAACAAGCTGGAATGAGAGATCGGCAAGAATGTACAAGAAAATGCATACAAAGCAAATATTTGGATGTAAATGAAGGCAACGCAAGGTTACTCGTAGACTTTGGATAATCGTTGATAAGATATACTGAATAATAACTAACCCATATAAGGAATATGGGAATTGCTGATAGTTGTAAGGAACGGATGTGCCGTAACTCGAGCTTCCGACAAATGGTGCCCCTTGAGGACTTCCAATGTAAGGTACTGCCGGTCTCAGGCGTCCTACAAGTAAAATGCAACTAGAATATTTACATTATATGATCAGAAAATGATACTGGTATTCTCATGCATGTTATCCGTTTTCTTTTCCTTGTCAGTGTATTGCTACTAAAACAGAAGGCAAAATAAAATGATTTTCCATGTAACTTGTGAAAATTGCATTTGATCTGGAGGTTGAATACAATCACATGCAGGGGTAAAAACCTGATTGATTTCCAACTTAGACAAGAAGGTGATGCACAACACTACAACACACATCATATGTGTGTCATAATTTCTTTATTTTTTTTGTCTAAAAAAGTGTTGATCATACTCCGGTTATCACGAACAATCAAATATAACCCCAAAACAAAACAAAAATAATAAACAATAAGATTCTTAAAGAGGTGGGGTTACGAAGAAAACGTGAGTATCTCCAAAAGTGTGCTTAAAAACAAAAGCATACCAGCAAATTCAAAAAATAAGATGAATCAAAGATGCGATTACTAGGAAATGATGCTTCTTTCAAGATATGCTATCAGGTTTGTACTGTGTATTTGTATTAGGTTGTTGTATGGCTACTGCTCCTTATATGTGTCAGTAGAATAACATTGCACAGCTTCTCTTTAGTGTGACTTCAGCCTCCTCCTTCCCAGACACCCCCCCCCCCCCTTATCCCTCCCTCTCCCTCTCTCCCTTTCTCTTCCTTTTATATCTGGCCTCCCTAATAGCGACTCTCCTTTAGAGAAGCAATATCATAGATTTCTTTATAAGGAAGAGATGCTCACACTGAATGACCTTAAAATATTAGACATGCATGCACTCATCCAAATTCATCACTGTTTGATACTTCCAAATTCCATAAATACATTAGCCTATGTACAGAACTGCAGATGTAGTTAACCGGATAAAACCAAAGAAATAAGCTACCAAAAGGTAAAGGTGGGTGGGGACGACCAAGTGATGCCAGATTACAGTGTGCCCTTCTACCATCAATAACTGGATTAGGATCAGCACAGGCCCTATTTGCGGCTTCAGCATTGCAACATGTTACCTACTCAACAAGAATTACCAATGACTAGTTACTGAAGGAGACATAACCTCAGGATCAAGGGCGGAGGATTGAAGGGGCCCCGGGGGGGGGGGGGGGGGGGGCTCCCTCTTTTTTTCATCGGTAGTTTTAAACTTTAGTCCGGTAGTGTAAATTTTTGGCCCGGTAGTATAAATTTTTATATAAAACTGGAGTTCGCCCCCCCTAAAAAATTTAATTTTACCCTCACCCCCCTTACAAGAATTGTCACGCTCCGCCCATGCTCAGGATGTATATGAACTTGAAAAGGAAAACAAACTATACATGAAAGGACATGAAATATACTAACTTGAACCACATGATCAATTGTATTTTGATGGAATATATCAGTTTTTCACATTTGACAGAGATTTACTTAGCCAGTGTATTAGCTATCTGGCATAAAGGCCTCCTACAGTTTGCTCATACATGTAGAGAGGGAACTCCGCCGTCTGAATGTAATCCGTGGATGGGCCAGAGAACGAATAACGCCTTATGGGAAAAAAAATATATATGATAAACATTTACTTTACTCGTTTGCAAAATTTCAGCTCGTTCATAAGTTGACCATCAAACATGCATATACTAATGTCATTTAAAATTTCACACCACGCCTATATCATGAAGAAAAAGTGAATATAAATCGAACGAATTTGTGGCCATTACTAAACAAACACAACTACACAAGAATTTCTAAGCTTAATTATTTTGCAGTCCAAAATAAACAAACCCATATTCACAGCACAAACAAGGGAGAGGTTCCAAGCTTTTAATCAAATCAAGATTCTGCCAAATGCAATTGACATGGTGTTATAATGCACATATATAAACATAGGGGATAAATGCATCAAACAAATTGGTTAAATGCAGTAAACAATAAAAGAAACATCTACAACCATCTTTATCGAATATCAGGGTGCTTAATAGGAAAAAGTTAAAAAACACTCACAAAGCCATAGCCTTTTGATCTCCCTGTATGCTTATCAATAATAACAACAGCTTCTAAAATCTCCCCAAATTGTTCAAAGTAACGACGCAGTGTGTCGCTGTTAGTCTCCCATGCAAGCCCTCCAACGAACACCTTCGTGTGGGTAGTGTCCCCAAATGGATAGTTCAGGTGCTGCAAACCTGACCCACTTCCTCTAATCGGCTGATAAGCAGCTCGCATATACAAATTGTATCTATATACTTGAAATCAGATGCTAATTTCAACTGTTTGATGTCACATAGTGATAGAATTGGGGGAAACCCTCGTAGAACCCTAGATATTCATGATGAGAAAGAATCAGAGTGTGGAGAAAGAATATGGAGGTATTATGCAAGCGGTGATGAAGGGGCTGCATGGGATTGGGATTGCTTATTTAGAATGGCTTTTTAACTTTAACTTTTGAAAGGTGAAAAGATTAAAATATCTCTTCAAAAGTCAAAAGTTAAAAATTTTAATCTTTAGTGATTTTTAGAGGGGCATTTTGATCTTTTCACCCATTTTTGGCTTTTTCATCCCTCCAAAAATTAAAAGTCACTCTAAATAAGCAATCCCAAACAGCCCCGAAGGTTGATGTAAAAAGAAGTGACTTTTTTTTCCTGTAGTTTCGATTTTCATTTTATTTTTAACACTTAGATTTTTAGATAATCACTAAACTATCCATCCTATTAAGACTAGAATTAACGCTGTATTCACGGAAGTGGAAGGAAAGAAAAAATAGTTGTGTTCCATAGTTTTTTAATGAAAGGAAATGGAAGGATTGTTAGAAATTCGTGTTCCCGAGTTTACTTAATAAAAGAAATGGAAGAAAATGAAAGAAAAATGAAGGCTAAAATCAATCCTTCTATTTTGGAAGGAAATTGAGAGAAAAGAAAAGAAAGAAAAGAAAGAAAATAAAAGAAGAAAAGATAAAAGAGAAAAGAAGATAAAGGAAAATAAAGTGTTTCCTTTCTTTTCTCTCGTTAAGTAAACTCGGGAACACGGCGTAAGGGTGTTTATCAGTTCTGCTTTTCAGTTTTGAAAATTTTTAAGCACAAGTGCATAACATAAACCAAACTGAATCATATTAGAAATATGTTTATCTGAACCGGTTTCGTTTTCTTTTTTCGGTTACGGATGCGGAACGTTTTTTGTTTTTTTGTTTCGGTTTTTTTTCACACCCTTAACTAGAGTTGATAATTTAGGGTGTGCAACTGTGCATAAATCGAAATAATTGAATCGTAACCAGAATAAGTGAAACACTGAAGCGAACAAAGTTCAATGGCTTTGGGTTGAAGTTTTTCAAAAACTGAATTCTTGGTTTCTGACCGAAAACATTAACAAAAGACAGAAACCAACCGTAATACGACATAATCAAATTGTACCCGTAACCAAGCCAAACAGAAAAAAGTGACTCAAAGCCAATCGAAGTTCCTATATATAATATTATATTTAATATTTTATCATGTAGTAATAATGTACATATATTATGTTTTTATTTTCATGCGGGATGTACTAGGGCTGTTCACGAGCCGAGCTAAACCGAGCGGACCTTTGCTCATGCTTGTCTCGTTTCCAAACCGAACCGAGCCGATCGTGTAACATCCGTAAAATTTAATATTCGTTTAATTAATGAGAAGTAGTGTCCAGTCGCATGATTTATCATGCGAATGAATCTCAGTCGCACGCCTTACCTGTGTATGAGGTTCAATCGCACGATTAACAGGCGTATGGGCCCCAGTCGCATAACTCTCAGTCGCCTGGCCTTCATTCGCCCCTCCTCCAATCGCCTAAGGCGGTTAAACACTAAAATATTGAATATATTGGTATATGCGTGCAGAAGAGATAAGCACACATACACATACCAAACATATACACATCCCGTACACTTCCTGAACTCGAACAACCTTCGAACCTTCAATTGATCAACGATTTTGGCTCCGTTTTGGTAAGTTTCGCTTGGCACGGATCGATCCTTGAATGCATTAAGCTGTGTATGTGATTGAAATTGATCCAAAAACATGCTTAAATCTAAGTTTTGATTCAATCTTTCGTTAAGTTGAAATCCGAGAATTAGGAACCGAGTTTTTGTGGAATTTTGGTAAAATAAGGACCCAAAGCTGTTGTAAAGGATGTGTACATGTTCTGTATTGAATATGACATGATCTGAATGGTTAAAACTCGAGTTATGGATCAAAAACGTCAAGAACACAGCTGCTGATTCGTTGCAGGAGAATGAGCCCAGTCGCATGACCCATTCGTGCGAATGAGCCAGTCGCGTTGTCCAACCGTGCGACTGAAGTCCAGCCGCATGAGCCAATCGCACGAATGGAGGTCATTCGCACAAACCCTGTTATAGCTCATTCGCACCTCTAGCGTATGGTTCATTCGTACGATTAAGCAGTCGCATGTTCAGTCGCACGAATGAGTCCATTCGTATAGCCTTAGTCGCATGAAGTGATCTGTTAGGAATTGACTGGACTAAGTTAGGGTTTATTGCTTTAGATTTGAACTGAAGAGGAGAGTTTTAGCTGCCTAGTATATTGGATTAGTATACATCTGCTGAAAGCATTAAGGTGAGTTTTAATTGCCCTTTTTATGTGTTAATGCTGTTTGACAATATTGTTTGACAAAATCAGGCACTGGCATGCATATAAATAAATAAATATGTGAATAAGAATTTGGAAGTGGTAAATTGTGGTGAATGGCGAGGTGGAGTTTTGACCCACCAACTATAGACGGAGTTTTGACCGTCAACGCCAATTATAGACGGAGTTTTGACCCGTCAACGCGTGAGGTGGAGTTTTGACCCACCAAAATAAATTTATAAAAAGAGGTTCATAATTACCTTGTGGGTATTCGATATGCATATCAATACTGGAACAAATAATTGGACCAATGGATGTTTGTGAATTACTCGATGTTATAACAGTTGATAAATTGTTATTATTGAAATATGGTGTTTGTTAGAACTCACCAGTTTATCTGATTTAGTGTTTATTTTCTTATGCATGCCAGGTAATAATAGAGGTGTTCGTGATGGTGCCCCACAGAGTTAAATTCCTGTTCCGGTGTATAATACTGGCTAAAATGTTGGGTTTTGGGAGAGATATACATGAAGTTTGATAAAGTTTTGAAATGTCGGTTAAAGTGTTGTAGTACTTGTCAATGATGTAAACAATTTTTTTTGTGTAATGTATAAAAATTCCGCTGTGTTTGTAATCTCTGAATTGTTATAATAACCCAACTCGTAGCACCCTCCTTATTATATTATTATGAAATTGAGGGTGTTACAGATCGGCTCGTTTACAACCGAACGGAAAATCGAACGAGCATTTTTCGAGCGTTAAATTTTCAAGCGAACATCAAGCGAGCGCAAACGACCGGTTTAATAACTTAAAAATCAACTGCATTTCATTACATAATACTTTAATGGATGACAACACGTTTTAGCTGACGAAGAAGCTAGCTAAGTCTGTAGCCGATAATGTGGAGAGCATATTGCAGATAACGATGACGGGAGAGCGGGAGATGGTCGAAAAAATATCTTTAAACGGTTTAGGATTTCACTTTTATATTAAGTGTCGAATTCTTTATTAGGTTGATAGATTAAGTATGCATAAATATAATTATATATTTGTATATAATGGGTCAAATCTACTAGAGCACTACGTATAAACTATATATACATATTAATTCCATCCGAACCGAACAGAGCGGACCTTTGCTCGTTCTTGGCTCGTTTACAAACCGATCCGAGCAGATCGGCTCGTTTACAACCGAGCAAAAATTCGAACGAACATTTTTCGAGCAAATTCCGAACGAACGTCGAGTGAGCGTCGAGTGTCGAACGGTTTGAACAGCCTTAAAGATCACATAGTTCAATCACCACCATCAAAGTAAGATAATAATATATATATTGAAAAACGCAAAGCTGCTCCTACTTGGTCTTGAACCTAAGACCAAGTTGTTAAATCTGCTTGTTACATTCTCTTATTCAATTAACTATAAATTAAGGCTTTGGTGGTTGTTTTCTTTATATGTTTAACTTTAAGGTTTAGCTTTTAAGGTTTAGTTTTAGCATTTAGCTTTTCGAGTTAACTTTTAACGTTTAATATTTAGCCTTAGGGTTAACTTTTACGATTACCTTTTAGCATTTAACATTTAGTTTTAATGTTTAAGTTTGAAGATTTAATTTTTAGCATTTAACAATTATATCTTAGCTTGTGCATGTTTTTCTTTGTTAGAAATGTGTGGTTGAAAAATATTATTTTCTTCCTATAAAAAATAGGTTTCCCAATAAACTTACCCCTATATGTATACATACACATACAACTTTTTAACTCTATCAATTATAAACTATATAATTTGTTATTACCAGTCTGAAGCTAGCGTACAAGTAAAGGGAAGTATATATACTCTAGTTTTCCTTATTATAAGAGCCTATATACTTGTTTTATGTCATGAAATAGTTTGGGTAGTCCTAGTACAAAAGTGCAAGAAAGTTTATAGGTACCTTTTGTTACCTGTAGATAGCAATTAGAGATCATACAAGTTGTCAAGACTTTTTTAGAATGAAATTTGCTAAGTACCTTTTGTTACGTATAGATATCGATCAAAGATCATACATGTTAAGGCATTTTGGAGCATGAAAGTTTACTAGGTATCTTTTGTTATGTATAAACATCGATCCCTGACAGTACAAGCTTTTCGAATGGGGTGTAGGTGGTTCTAAATGGTCTTCGGAAGTGGAAGGGGCTTGTATCAAAGTGTCGGAGTTCCACCAGAAATACAATGTTTTTAAAACCGGACCAGACAGTGAACCGGACGCCTTACCGGTCTGCTGGTCGGACCGGTTCAACCGGTCGGACCGTATACAAGAACCGGATAAAATTATAATTATTTTTTATAAATATATTTAAAAATTACAAAAAAATAAAAAATATATATAAAAAAACCGGTTCAGCCGGTCCGGTTCCCGGTTCAACCGGTCCAGTTCCCCGTCCGACTGCCGGTTCGACAGCTTTAACCGGTCTGACCACTGGTTCAACGTTAAACCGGTTTTAAGCACCGAACCGGACAGGACTGGAGTCCGGTTCCCGGCCCAACCGGTCGGACCGGCCAGTCCGGTCCGGTTTTCAAAACCATGCAGAAATCACGATAGTTGTAACAAAATTAAATTTCCAATCCAAAATTTAATTCTTACAATTATTAACTTAACTTTTATTAAAATTTAGGGTTGAGTTATACTAAAAAGGATGTTTAATCTAAAAAGTCTAAGAATGATTCTGGACTTGACACGTGTCCTTTTATCGTTTTAAAGAGAATGATATTTTGATCATTGTGTCAAATACGTCAACTCATTGTGTCTTTATACGTTCATTGTGTCAAATATCAGTTTATTATGTCATATACTTTACATCATTTGTTATGTATATTAATCCTTGTGTTTTACGTTTTAGATCATTTTATGTTATTTTTATTATTGTTTTTATAGATTATAAACTTGTTATCTATCATTGTGTTTTACAATTAAAAGACATAATAACATACTTTCACCAATCTGGTTTTCAAAACTTATAGTGTTGATGATAACACAATGTGTTATTTTTATTATTGTTTTTTAATAAATTATACAAACTTGTTATTGTTTATTGTGTTTTACCATTAGAAATACACAATGATGTTATTTCAACAATGTATTTTCCAAAACTTATATTATTCAAGATAACAGAATGATAATCAAAAGACACAATGAGAAATTGTGTTATTTTGTTATTGTTTTTAATGTATTAGGCTAATTAGTTATTAATTTATTATTGTATTTTACATATTAGATATGCACAACAATGTTATTTCATCATCATATTTTTAAAATTCATCATTGTAAACACAATAGTATTCAAAATTAATACAATAACCAACAAAAAACATAATGAACTGCATTAAAAACACAATGACGAGATATGAACTTAAAAACATCAAACTTTTTTTACCATTTTATATAACAATACTATACTCGTTTTAAAGATAAAAAAACTTATGGTGTAATTTTTATAAAAAATACTGTTGTATATAAAAGTTATGAACATTTAAAAAAAATTAAGGAACTTGCAAAAAGTCAATAAAAATGACTATTTCTAAAATACCTCCCTAACAAACTTTTTCTTATAATTTGATTTCAACTATTGATTAGGTTAAGATTACTTCTTAGATTTTTTATTTTTAAAAGACTTTTTATTCGAACTTTTCTTTAAAATTTATGGGTGTCTCAAACTTCTAGCCTATATAAACCTACAAGACAAGGCTAAATCAGCTGGATTTTAACTTTAGAGCGGTGTCTCATAGGGTTTTCATATATAGATACAAAGTAATAGATATGATACTTTGAGAAGGATTTAGAACCAATAAAGATATCTTCTGCTCCGAGAGCAAAAGATTATGTCAGTTGTAAAAGATGTGAATCATTTTGCCAAACAGATTTCACAAGCGTTAGCTTCTTCTTTTTTCTTGTTTTCTTTTTTGGTATGAAACGACCCACAGCATGGTATAGCATATTATTAATACATTACTGAACCCCTATTTAGTCATTTTTTTACCACCAAAACATGTGCCTAAAAATATCTCGGCTGAAACATAAAGGGCAAGGTCTCATAATGCATACATTACTCACTAGTCACTACTATTTGCTTATGCAACTATGCATACACAAGTTTAAAAACTAAATTCCCAAAATAAAATAAAATAAATCACAAGATTCCTAATAAAGGGTTAGGGTTTGGTTGATTACAAAACAAAGGTGTAATGGGATTTATCTCCAAGTCATATTAGCCATAGCTCGTGGATTACTGATGGTGTTGCTGTGGTCGAAAGGGCTCCCGAGTCCTCCACCTGATGACTCGCTGTGGGGAGCATTAACGACTTCAGCCTCGTTACTAGCAGCTACTCCTGTTCTTGTTTGTTTCTGACTTGCAGGAACAAAGCTGCCTACAATCACCTGTAAAACAACCAAAAGAAAAGGAATAAGATCATCTCATGGTTTAAATGACTGATGATAACATGTCTCAACAAAGTTTTTAGATCAATCATATGTAGATCCACGTTTCTTTTTGTAGTTTTAAAAAATTAATGTGTTAAATATGATTATCAAAACAAAAAGAACTCAAACTGGGACCAGTGGAAATATGTGGTTAGTTTTCGGTAGTTTTATGTTTTCTGATCCAGTTATAGGTACCGGATATTTTCAAGTAATCAGTTCTGTTTATTCCTAAACTGAACAGGTTTTTTTCTAGGACTTCTTGTATTTTAAACTTGAAACAACAATTTTACATGGGAGTGCAAAAATCAGTCCAGATATACAAAACTAAAGAACTGGATAGGTACCGGCGATATGCGGTTCCGTTCTCAGTTCTAGAGCTTTGAAAAAACGGTTCCCGGCCTCCCGGGTGAGTTTTCCATTCAGGATATTTCAAAAAAAAAACCTGTTCAGTTTGGCCAGGTTCGGTACCATAACCAAACTGATTTTTTTTTTCTAAAACTTCTTATTTTTCAAGCTTGAAGCTAGTTTTAGATTTACAATTTTCAAAATAGAAAACCCTCAAGTTCTAATTCAATTTTTGATCTGGTTTGGGACCAGGGCGGACCTGGAGCAATGGTAAGATTGCTTCCATGTGACCTGGAGGTCACAGGGTCAAGCCCGGAAATAGCCTCTTGTAGCAGGATGCGTACATCAGGCCCATGTGGCCCTGACATCCCCCAGACCCACGCATCCAGGAGGCTCTAGGACCGGATATGCTTTTTCTGGTTTAGAACAAAAGCAGTACTAAACGGAACCAAAACCACTTTAGATTTGTCTGGCTCTTGGTCCATTATTCCTAATTTTCTGGTTCCGGTTCAGTACAGATTCAGCTGCACCTGAGGAACGACAGGAACCGCTTTCTATGGTACGGATCAAAAGGGTCACCTCTACTTTCTAATTTCATTATTCAGAAAGGGGAAAAGAAACCTGAACAGGTGAAGCAGCAATTAGGAGGCCAGCCACATTACCACCTAAAACACGACCATCTGGACCAGACAGTGCCACGCTTAACCCACCCGTTCTACTGCGTTGACCATCAATCTCAGACACCATAAATGAACCAGAAAGAGATAGGATCTCAAAACTTCCCTGCATTATTGCCAACAGTATAAATAGCTTTTACACGCCAAAATTTAATGAACCTACATATCCTGGGGTGCACAATTCAACCGATTTAACTTGAAATTCTAGTAAAAGGGAAACGGGTCAAACAGGCTGAAAGTCACCCGAAGTGTAATTTCAATGCTTGCAAGCATTTTATTCTTAAAAAATGAATTATTGTAATAACATGGCTTTGTAATCACATTCAACACATTAACTATTTATAAGACACGGACAAAAAGATGTTTGTTGGCAAACCCGACATGTCTCTCGACCCACACTACAAACATCTTGTTTCAAGCAGACTTGTTTAACCCATCACATTACCCATCTCCACTTTTCCACCTCTAGCATATTGTTTGCTACAGTTCATCTGGTTGAGGTGAATGGAAAAGTCCAGAAACACCTAGACAAACCTCATATGTGACAGTTCCACCAGATGTTGCTGATTGCCTAAGTGTAACATTAGACACGGCACCATTTGCTGACAGAACACACAGAGCTCTAGTGCTATTCTGTGAGAACCACATCATATTTACCAACACATCCTGTGCAAAAATAAAAATAAAAAAGAAATTATGAAACATGTTAGATGGTTCTAGTTTTGAAATTGGAAGTAGTAAAATTCTATAGTGCAATAAAAGCAAATTCTACTGTGAGTGTGAGACAGATGTTACATTCTTACTTGAGACATTAAACATGTAACTGGTGAACATATGCAAACTGAAACTTAATTTCCAAAAATGATATCGCAAAATCGCAAATTGACTTTTTCTATGTGGTGTTATCTTATGATACTTGTTAGCTAGTTTTTGTTTTGAACACTTGACGCAATTTATCATTGATTTTGATTTATTTGTTTTTACTTGTATTTTGTAAACGGTGTAGGTGTACATGCGTAACTAAGACCTTGTGAACAACTTGTAGCCACATGGACAATATGGAATGATGAATATAGACGGGTTAAAATAATACCTTTTTGCAACAAACTCGTTACTGTTTAAAATTAATTTTAATAAATCACTTGAAGTTTAGTTTTTCAAATACAGACAATCCTATATGCCTCTTAATAAAGAAATGTTAATGCTTTACAAGCCATTGCGTCTTTTTTTGTCACAATGTCAAGCACCGTCAAATGCTTATTACTGCAAATTCATTATCTCCGATGCACAATAATAATTTTTATCTACTCTGATATGCAAGTTAAATAGCAAAATTATACACGTGCAATTGTGCATTAGGCAATCCTAAAGAAATTTAGTAATGGCTTTTAGTAACATAAGATTTAGTTAAAGCTTTTTGTAACAAGTAAAATTGTTCATGCTGCGTCATCAATTTCAAGAATGATGTGTAGTATTCAAATAGGTAAACATTAACGGACCACACCAAAGAAACATAAAAGGGTCACGGATGCACCTCTCCAGGTTTAACATCAAGGATATGCGGCATGAACCCCACTCCTGGTGAACCTGCAAATGTTTTTTTCCACATAATAGGTAATTCTAATGACATAAAGTTCTGCAGTAACCAATAAACCAATCACTCTCTAGTGTAAGTCTATAACAAAGAATAAAAGAATGCTCAAAACAGAATTATCCACTCACAAATGGTGTCTTTTTTAAGAGGTGAACCTGTGAATTGTTAAATGTGGTGCCTTCTTTTTAAGAGGTGACAAAACTAAATTAAGTTAATGTGATCCAGACAAAGATATTAGCCGTCTTATTGGTGCCGAATAGATTACGCACAAAGGGCCAACACAAAAGGTTGCGATTAATGTCAATTGTATATTTGTAGATTGTCCTATGGTAACACATAATTACATAAACAAGAGCAGGATAAAGAAAAGAAACTCATGTAGAAAAAGTGCATCAAAGGGTTCACAGATCTGATGGTAGCACATAAAGTGAAGTCACAGAGCACTAACTTCAATCGGCAAGAATATTGAACTAATAAAATATTAATGTGAACCCGCAAAGTTTAAGTTTTTCTCATACTTAGCTGACATACCTATCAGTCTAATCCAAATGAGTGTTAGATTTATCAATCAATTGAAGATTGTGCCGTATTAATGTTGCACAAACCATGTTGATTTGATAGAAAATTAAATCTCATCAAACAAAAAGCGATTTCATCCTACTGAAATCCATACACTATGAACTCCAGTTAACAAACTAAACAACACTTAACATACCTCTAAATTTAAGGGAGTTGAACAGTAAAAGGTGGTTTTCAGCATCCTATACTCGTTAATGCATTTAACTTTTGAACTTTAATAATGTAGGCATCTACTCCAGCTTAAAACTAGTTTGTCAGAATCAATAAGCAAATTTATCGTGGATTTTATGCTGAGTTTCATACCTTAAAGATACCTCAATTCTCTTTAAGTTTTTTAATAAGAGACCAATAAATTATTCTAAAAAGGTTCATGCCCTATAATCATTTCACCAAAGTATGCAACATACATTATAATAGAAACAAATAAAATAAACATAAACTTCGATCCCAAGACATAATATCAATCTTATTCAACTAATTCACTAAACAATTGTCGATCATGGCAAAACTTAACAAACATATACACGTTGCCTAGATTTCCTCAACCATCTAAAAACTAAAAAGATGTAAAAAAGTTACAGAATTTAAGAAACAAACGAAACAATAAGATAATATCATACCTGAAGCAGCAGGATGTTGCTTATTTAAAGAACCAGGTGGTCTCCCCCTCGGCTTCTTCACAGAAGACAATGCCGGAGAAGAGAAACCGCTAGCTCCACAGGCAGCCGGAGAACCAGAAGCCTCCGGCGCATACTTCCTCGGCCTCCCTCTCTTCCTCTTCACTACGCCACCGCTTCCGTTGACTCCGGCCGCCACCACCGCCATAGAGTCATCTTCAACGGCGGCGGCGTTAGGGTTGTTGTAAGTCGGTGAAATGGGTGTTTGATCAGTGGTGTATGGTAATTGCATGTTGTACGCCATTGTTGAAGCTTCGTATGACATGATTTGTTCGTCTGCTGAGGGAATTCAAGTTGATTCAACGAAATTCATTCATCAGCCCTAAATTTCACCATGAAAGGTTGGAACTTTGAAGGGGTCAAGTGATTTTGAATTTTGAATAGACCCGATTCTAATCTCTACACACTCGTTTTTCTTTCCTTTTGGAATGCTTTTTTCATATATTCCTCAGTCATTCGTGATTTTCACTCCATAACTTTGAGATATGTTTTTCACATAAGAAGAATTTTGTAATTAACTTTTACCCGAATCACGTTTAAAATCGAATGTTCGATATTTAAAATTTCGGATAGTGAGTTTTAATATCCGAATTCGAATTCAAATTTTTGAATATTCGAATTCTCAGATATTTCGGATTCGGATACGGATATTTTTGAACGCTCATGAATATCCGAGTATCATAATCGTACGCATCTATTACTCTATTGATGTGGTCTCATACTCGTTAAGATTTTTTTTCTTAAAGGGCAAATGTACGAATTTACTTCGGATGATAGGTGATAACTTAATCGAATCCACCTATCTGATTTCCAGTTGAGACTGCACTCCCAACCACCTCATACTCGTTAAAGTATCTATCCAGTAATTATACTAATGTTAAAGACCAACCCTTTTGGTGTGATCGGAACTACTGTAGCTAAAGGTACATATCTTAAGCCCTTGGTACACCTTTCTTATGCGCATCCTTTTTGTACATATTATAATTATAATCTATATTAAAGACTTTGGTCGGTGGCTACAGTGCCACCGACCCTCCTTAAGGAAACCCTAATCCCCCTCTGCCAATGGATCCCACACAACCGATCCCACACAACCGATCGAACACCCACCCCTCCCTCCGCGGCGCCGCGAGGTTCCTCCGCCGCGCAAGCAGCCGGCGGATAGAGATGATGGTATAATGGGAAACCACCTCTTGTGACGACGACAGTGGCGGTGGAGGCTGTTGTCGCTTCGCCTCACCTTCGTGGTTGAGACGGAGCAGGTGGTCGGTTGAAGGTTCTCCAGCTTCGAGGATGTGATCTCTCCACATCTGCTGCTCGGGGGCTCCTTGAACTTAAGCATACTCTGGAGAAGATTATCTGTCACAATTCAACTGTATGATTTTCAGATTGATTTTACATTCTGTGAATATGATTATCTGTCGCCGCTCCGGGAGGGTTCGGATCCGAATGAAACTCCGGCAGAAGTCGCCGGAGATTCGTCGAAAGTGGAGAGGTGGGGGCATTGGATGAAGGGTCAGTTGTGTCGAGCTCCAGCGGTTGCTTCGGGTTCGGGTTCGGGTTGGGGTCAACGTTCGGATCTGAGACTGCTGCTTGGTGTCTTGGGTGCGCTGCTTGCACCGGTGCACATTAGCAACTTGGAACCTTTTCCTCACCTCAGTATAAAAGACACCCCTATTGTTAGTTCTTCATTTCTCTATAGTTGGATTTTACTGTCAATATTAACTCTTGAATGTTTTAGTACTTGCTATAACTGTTAATTTTATTGTAAAAAGTAGAGAGCTTGCATTGATTTGTCTTTAATTTTGATAGTGAAAGTCAAAGGTCAACGCTATTTCTTGATTTTGAAATGGATGGAGGGGAAATAAGCTAATTGGTGCATTTTGGGGTGACCAAATTGATGATTGATCTGTAGAATTGTTATCAATTGGTGTGATTAATCGAATCGGTTAGTATCTTAAGTTTGGATTCGTAGTGAGAAGCAGATATAGTAATCAGATTTGTAGTTGCGTTAATCTGTATAATTGTTAGAAATTGGTTTGATTAATCGAATCGGTTAGTGTCTTAACTTCGAATTCGTAGTGAGAAGCAGAGATTAAGCTATTGTAGCGATTAAAAGTAGTATTAAGGATCTCAAGTAATTTCATCAAAATTAGGTTATAAATAACTCAAGATGAAGCTGTTAATTGGATCATCTATCACTAGCTAGATTTTGGATCTGCAAATCTAGAATCAGTGTTTAACTCAAAATTATTGAACAATTGATGTTGTAGAAGAGTAGAAAACGATGACAATTGACATCATCTTCTTTAGGTATTGGAATTTTCTTCCAAATTTTTTTTTGCTAAAATTAGGCGCAGTGCTTTTATGAGATCTATTTAGTAATGCATTGACTTAGAGAGAGAAAGAGTAAATTTGAAGATGTAGATCACAAGAAAGCAGATACCAGATTTAAGCTCATGTCTCACTGATTGTGTTGTGTGAATCTGTGTTTAACTATTCAATGTTAGCTTTGCATGGCCTATGTTTGAGGCAGGATGTTGAGATGAAGGTATACGGAATTTGGGTATCTCAATTATTAAATCTCCTACCTTTTCTTTTGGAATGATGTTTCTGTGAATGTGTATTGATTATTTTTTAGCCTTCTGTGTAGATGGTGCCGGTGGTGGGTTTTCTGGTTGTGGTGTTCATCGTGGTGGGATTTGTTGGTGGTTGCGGTGGTGCGTTTTCCGGTTGTGGTGGCATTTCGCATCCCTATTGTTGCCGTTGGCTGTCTTTGTCCTTTTGAGATGATCTCCTATTTTGGATATCTGATGTGTTGACATCGATGATGCTAAGCGAATGCTTATCTGAGACTGTTGTTTGTTGTTGTCGATGATGATGGACATGTCTTCATCCGAGACCATTGCCTATCGTTTATCTGTGATTTTTTATGAGAACCGGTGCCGGTTGCCTTGGCTTGGCATTCATTTTCGTTATGCAGCCGCAACCGAGTATCAGTTCAATTATTGCTATACGTGTATTAGAAAGTATTCTCGGTTGGTTATCTTATTATGTTGTGAGGTAGTTGTTCATTGATGTCGATGATGATGAACGAGTCTTCGTCTGAGACCATTGTTTTCGATTCAGTTATGAATTTATATGAAAACCGGTAATAGTTTCCCTGCCTTGGCATCCACGGTCGGTGTGCAACCACAAGCAGGTCTCGGTTTAACGATTACCTTAGCGCCGGAAAAAACTGTTAGATTATGACTATGATGATCAAAACATAAATCTAAGCCTCGGTAAGAGAAAAGGGGTTTGTTGTGTTTCAAGTGGGTTTTCTAGGTTTTGGTGGAGGTGTCGGTGGCGGTCGACGATGATGATGAATATGTCGTTGTCTGAGTGGATCGAACGAAGGTTGAAACTTACCGTATCTTGGCGGGGTAATTTCCGGAGGTTTCGCGCTGGAAATTGGTGTTTCTACCGTTAAAGCAGCCGTGATGTTTGCAGCCATAGCGGTTTGTTCATCTTTGTTCTGATTATCATTATTAACAGATCCGAGCCTTATTTTATTCTTTTCATTGTTTTCCAGTTTGTTTTTTCGGATTGTAATTACAATATATGTTGAAATCGATACTCTAGAGACGCGATTCATATTCTGTTTCTTTTGTTTGGGAAGGAGGTTCCGGCGAGAGAGACTGTTGTTGATCTCTTGCCATGTTTTTTCAGGTTATGTTGATTTTCTTATGTGGGTTACTTCACGATGAGTACCTATTCATCTGAGATGGATCTAAAAGGTAGTTGTAAATGTGTACTCCTGTTAACTGCAATCAACAATCAACCACCAGTAGCATATCGGAATATTTGATTGACATGCTTCCCGGTTGGCACGTTGAAGATTTTCTTGATTCTCCGGCGAACTTCTCGAAGGTATGTCACCGTTTATCTATTTTAAGTTTAATCAACAGTTTCATACACCCTTTTGATCCAATTGAAGAAATTGCAGGTGGGTGACAACGATCGGGGGCCAAGTAAAAGGCTTTCCTTAGGTTCCGAGTATAAGGTTTTACTCCAATTTACAGGTTTGTACTCTCCGTTTTAATTCCCGGTTTGTGTATCTGGGTTTTTGTCACGTCCAGGATGCTCCCGGAGGTCTCTCTTCTTCTCTCTCTCACGTTTATTAGCTTTATCTCTATAATTGCGATTTACTGTTGTACTGTATGTGTCTGTGTGTATGCACGTGTATGATTTGATTGTGGTTATGCGTTTATTGTGCAAGCATATGTCTATATTTCTAAAGAATTGTAATGTGTTTCTATATGTTAATGTAATTGAGTAAAAAGCTATTATGATTTAGGGCTATTGGTGAAATTTAAGGATTAGTTTCTGGGAGAGTTAGAGTGGCTGTAAGATTAAGACCACGAAACAGCAAGGAGCTCGCAACAGATGCTGATTTTGCTGATTATAGTTTATGGGTCAGCTTGGTGACATTGGTTGTGGGTCAAAATGGGTGACATTCGTTATGGATTGAAACCATTGATATTTGGATAGGTCAGCTTGGGTGATATTAGTTATGGGCAAAAATGAGTGATATTGGTTATGGCCCAAAATGGGTGATATTGGTTATGGCTTAAAATGATTAAAATTTGGTATGGGTAAACATGGGTGGTATTGGTCATGGGTCAAAACAGGTGGCATTGGTTATGGCTCATAACAGGCGCATAAGTTATGGGTCATAACGGGTAGGATTAATTATGGTCAAAACGATTGATATTTGGTTTAGGTCAAAAGTGGTGGTATTGGTTATGGGTCAAAAAATATGGAATTGATATGGTCAAAATGAGTGATATAGGTTATGGGTCAACTTTGTGGTATTGGTTGTGGGTTAAAATAGGTAATATTGGTTAGGGGTCGAAATGATTGATATTTGGTATGAGTCAGCTTGGGTGATAGGTGATATTGGTTATGGCTCAAAACTATTAAAATTTGGTATGTGTCAACATGGGTGGCATTGGTTATGGCGTATGGGTGAAAACGGATGGTATTGGTTATAGGCCAAAATGGGTGGTATTAGTTATGGGTCAGTATGAATGGTGTTTGGTATGGGTCAAAGCGGGGGATATTTGGTATAGGTCAAAATGGATGGTTTTGGTAATGGGTCAAAATGAATGGCGCAGGGTAATTCAGGTGGTGGTCTTGGAGGCAACATGACCAGATATACAACATACAACCATTGACAGTCATGCATCTTCAATCGGGTTAGTTTGTTATTGTGTAGTTTTTATGTTTAGTTCTGTTTAGTGTAGTGGTTTAGCCAAGTTGTAGTAGCTTTCTTTCACTACTAATCTCATTATGTTGGATTAATAGAGTTGTTAATTTTGAATATACAAACAACAAATCCCGCGGCATCGCGCGGGTATTTTTGCTAGTTGGTATTTTAAGAGAGATTGTGCATTTGTTGGTGACCGGTGGCATGGAGGAGGTGGTCGCTGCCCCCCATTTCCGTCTATGGTGTTGGCAACATTTCAGATTCCGATTAGATTTGGTCGGTGCATGGTGGTGATGCCTACAACTACATATCAACTTTTTTGCGTGAGGGAAAGTACTATTGCTAAAGTCGGCCTTTCGTTGCGGCCTTTCATTTCAATATCCAGGTGGATCTGTGGTTGTTGTTGTTCTGATCGTGACGTATTGTCGAAATTCACCCTCATCATCGCCAGCCCTGTTATTACATGGGTTGCCTTGGCAGCGATCTTAGGATTTTTTTAATCTTCGTCGAGGTTGTCGATGCCATGAACATGTACTTTAGTCGTGGATGTCACCGGAGGCCCACTATAACCGTCTTGGTCTCCGATCCATTGATCTTTGCTTTTACGGTTGTTGAGCCTGGTTACAGAAGTGATGCTAGCGTTGGGTGTCGTCGGTGGTCGTATGTGTACTCCTTGGCGATGTCTGTGTCGGTTTTTCATGCTGAAATCTTTGTGATTATGATGTTGAGGTTGGGCTCATCTGAATCTTTGTCATATCATTCACTCACAACCACTCACAATGATTTCCTATAATATAAGACACACACTCATATAAAAATAGACAACGGGTTGTGAATGCTCTAAGAATTTGAAGGAAAAGAAATACAACAAATTTAAAACCTGGTCGAGTTTATCCGATTCATCGGGCAGACCGATTCAAATAAAAACTTCCCGAATTCCTAGTCTAACTGGTCAATCAAGTTAGAGGTGTACTACTTCCTGACAAATATGAAGTTCCTACATGAGATGCGGTACACATTAGACTATATCCTTAAATTAAACATTTTTTGATTATACATGTAAGTGACAAAGTTAAAATATATGAGTTATATACAACTAAAAACGTATACTTTAGAATTTTGCATATTCTAGCTATGAATAATAAAATAGGTCATTAAAGGATATCCTATGACAAGTGATCTACCTCTTAATCAAAGGATTGCGAGCTTTAGTGCAATAAGATGCAGCCCGCAGAATGTGATAATTTATATTATAGTAGAATATCATTTCGTCGCTCACGTTTTCTTGTATATGTATTTATGTCTTTCAATCCAATTTTTTTTTTATTTTGCCAATTTCAGTCACTATATTTTTACCAAACATTATCATTTTCATCCACTTCAATAACACGTTAAAATATCGTTAAATATGAAGGTATTTTTAGTATTTTTCAAAACCCCAATGATTCAATCAAAATAAATTAATCAATTAATATTCAACTAAAATTAAAAAACACATGGAGCGACTAGGGAGATTGGCGCTTCGATTTAAAAACTTCAATTAACTCTAACTTATGTTATTCGATTGAGGTCTGCTATGAGATTTTAATTAATATTCACGTTTTGCTTGAACGTGTTTTGTTGTTTGATTAAGGTCATGTTGTGGGATTGAGATCTGATGTTGTCACGCTTTGTTTTATTAAGGTATGTGAATGTGAATGTGACAACAACAGACCTCAATCAAACAAAACGTGATAACAATAGACCTCAATCGAATAATGGTACACGTTTGAATAAAACATGAAGATTAAATCAAATAATGGTACACATTCGAACAAAACGTGAAAATTAATTGAAATCCCACAACAGACCTCAATCGAACAACATGTGTTAAAATTAATCAAAGCTTTTAAATAGAAGCGCACAATCTCACTAATCGTTTCATGTATTTTTAAGTTTTAGTTGAATATTAATTGATTAAGTTGTTTTAATTGGATGATTAGGGTATTGAAAATGACTAAAATACTCTCATATTTAACGAAGATTTTAACGATGTTAGTGGAGTGGATGAAAATGACGACATTTGGTAAACTAAAACGACTGAATTGGAAAAAAAAAGTTTTGGATTGAAATAGTAAACTTAACAAAACTTAAGGGACGAAAATAATATTTTAGTTTTTATATTATAAGTTCTAGATATGACAATTTGAAAAATATATATATATATTCTATTTAAATAAAAGAAAAACATAGAGGCATTAATTATTTTTAGACTAGGTGTTGTCTACGCGGTGAACATGGGCGCTATCCACATGACCTTCCACCTTGGTCGTTCATATCACAACATGGTGGCGTGATCAAGCGGGTGTGAGGGAGGTCGCAAGGCGAGTGAGAGCCTTGATTACCTAATTCACAACAGATTCTGGCTAACGTTACATTTCACAATATTACAGGATAACCTAATAACACACGTGAATATAACCCCTCCACAACACATAGCCTTAGAGATGTTCAATCGGCTCATATATCAACTCATTCGGTTTTGAATTATGTTGGGGCCTACCTGAAAGCCAAATTGATCCGAATAAGAAATTTATCTAACCGAACCGAATAAGCCGTTTATACCGATTGAATCGGTTTTCGTCTTGCTTATCCAATCGAAAACCAAATTCACAATCAGATACTGTTTACGAACCGAACCAAAAAACCTATGGTTTGTTTTTTAGGTTATAAATACGATTCAGTTTTAACGCTTTTATTTTTTTATTATTTTTATTTTTATTTTTATTTTTATTTTTATTTTTATCGCACACTCCAACCTATTCTGTAGCATCGCTCCAAAGGGCAAATCATGACCTTGCGGTTCAAGTAAAGCGTGCTTGTTCATCAAGTTCCGATAACAAAAGTCAAACTCAATACACAATTATATATCTTCTACACACATAATAATACATATACCCCAAATTCTAAACAGCAATTACTCGTAATTCCTACTTTTTAAGCCCTAATTCCCTTCACCCACCTCCTGTTATCTGAATCTATCGCAATTGTTCAACATTTTTCGCCCTTCACAGGTCCATTCGACATCCCTACCGCAATTTTAACTAATTTTCTATGTTCTTGAAGGTTTTAATCTGCGAGATACGTATTATTGAATAAAGAAGCTTAAAATCGATGTTTATTGTTGAATAATAAAAGAAACTATCAAGATACGTACTGATTTGTTTCTTGTTTAGAGATTAGTGATATGATCTATATTGAATTGGGGTTTTCATATTTTAGTTGATACAATCATATTCATTTTGATATTGTTGTTCATTTTTAGATAAATATATCTGCTGTAGGAGGTTGGTTGAGTCCCACAAACTGAAGTTTTTTTTTGTGTGTTTGAAGGTTTCTGGCATCTAGAACCATTTTGCATCCATTTGGTTGTCATTTCACCATGGCTACAAGTAAGCTAACTCATACCTTCTCTGTGCTACTTTTCATTTATGTCAATGATGTTGTTTAGTTGTCGTTTTGCTACATGGGCATTTGGTATTTGACATGTTCATGCACATTTATAAGGTTTAATGGCTCTTATTTTGTTTGGTGAATGCACCTTTCACCTTTAATAATGGTGGTTTATCAGAATTTCATGTGGTTATGATGTGAGAAAAAGTTGTGGACCTTCAAAGATTATAATAGAAAGCATGTGACCTTTTGGCCTGTTTGATTAACTACTTCTTAGTAAGTTAACTTAACACTTGGTCTTTTTGCTCAATTGTAGCTTATTTTTCGTAATGTTGGGAATCAGAGATGAAATTGCACCCAAAACTTTATACACTTGATGTTTGACGGATGTAGGGTACTCTGGTGTCAAACATCACTTCCATCTTTTCAAGATCAATTCCTAGCTCAGAGATCAAGAGCCAAATAGCTTCCTTCATTGCTTATGTTAAAACAATTTACAGCATGCTGTAAAAATTGCCTTCCAAAGATGCCCTGGTGCACCTGCAGTGCTCACATCTCTGATCTCACCCTCCATTGACCAAAACCGTTTGTATAACTTTATCATCAAATTCTTCACAACCAAACCTCATATCGTGATTGCAATTTCTATCTCTCAACCTCAGGCCCTAATCAAGGCTATCATACCACTTGTTTGAAATCAGAAATGAACTCGCTCAACAGAAGACAAAATTAAAAAGATGATTTAAAGAACTCTTTATTGATGAAGTTGGGAGAGCCCCATTAAAAATTACAATGGAAAAAGGACTGAAACAGGAAATAAGAACTCCTCTCTTCCTACTAAACCACATTCCTCGCTTTATTATCAACTAATCTATTAGTAACATACATTAGCAGCTATACCTCCTGAAGCATTAAGCCTTTACACTTAACACTGTCCAGATTACACACTACTCAATAAAAACCTAACAGTTAGTACTTATTTCTGAAGTTTAACTATGATGGTTTATAGAAAGTAAAGTTAATTCCCAAGGTGTGTGGAAATTTCATTTTGTTCTTAAGCTATTCCCCTAATGGCGCATCGGTTTTTCAGGGCTACGGTTTGAAAACTCATGTGAAGTTGGCGTATTCACAAAGCTGACCAATGCTTACTGCTTGGTAGCAACTGAAGGCTCTGAAAATTTCTACAGGTTAGTTCATGCGATAGGTATTGTAATATATTATTTATGAACACGTTACAAGAAGTTGGATGTGGGTTTGCAGCGTTTTTGAGTCCGAGTTGGCTGATGTTGTTCCTGTTGTTAAAACCTCCATTGGTGGTACAAGGATAATTGGAAGGCTTTGCATTGGTAGATACTTCACAAGTTTTATCAATATATGTTACATCATGCTCTATTGCTCTATCATCTTTGAGTACTGATTTGAGATATTCTTCTGTAGGAAATAAAAAAGGCCTTCTGTTGCCTCACACTACTACTGACCAAGGTAAGGCCATATTACAATAGTTCTATTTAAATATCCAAATAATCATATAAATTCATCAATCTCAAGATTTTAAATTCTGAAAACAATCATCTGAAATGTAAGATGTATCTCCCACTTGTGTAAGTGAGATTACATTTATTTAATCTCATTTCATATGGTTTGATCTGCTTATAGAACTTCAACACTTGAGGAACAGCTTGCCTGATGCAGTTGTTGTAAAACGTATTAACGAGAGGTTATCTGCTCTTGGTAATTGCATGGCATGCAATGATCATGTTGCTCTTACACATACTGATCTTGACAAGGTAACCACAATAATATAATGTTAGCCGACTCTAAGAGCATTGGTTTTAAAAAGTGCGAGATGCTCTGATATGCTTAGGTCCCGATATCCAGGGCATGAGGCGTTGCTCTATGTACAGCCAAATATGCTTTATGTACAACCAAAAACTGCATTTCTCCCCTCTCTTTTGCAAACCGGCTTTGTTCATCAAGTAAATTATTCATAATCTATTCATCCTTTTGGTCGCTTTTACATATTGCCTCCTTCTAGTACTTAGCGTTTTGCTAATCGCCTCGCACCCAAGGCACACCTTTTAAAACCAATCTAAGAACATATCCAAAAATATTAACTTTTGGCTACAGTTTTCTTCCTGGTAATTATTTCCTGAACAAACTCGGGTGAAATTTGTTTTCAGGAAACAGAGGAAATGATAGCTGATGTTCTTGGTGTGGAAGTTTTTAGGCAGACAATTGCAGGCAATGTTCTTGTGGGAAGTTATTGTGCATTTTCAAATAGAGGTGGGTTGGTTCATCCCCACACATCAGTTGAAGACTTGGATGAGCTGTCAACCCTCCTGCAGGTCCCTTTGGTCGCCGGCACGGTTAACCGTGGTAGTGAAGTCATTGCGGGTGGGTTAGCCGTTAACGACTGGACTGCATTTTGTGGGTCAGACACTACTGCCACAGAACTCTCAGTGATCGAGAATGTTTTCAAGTTGAGGGAAGCTCAATCCAGTGCTATTTCTGATGAGACAAGGAAGTCGGTAGTTTCCACTTATGTTTAAATCAAAATCAAAACTTACTGTTATGTTTAAATCAAAATCAAAACTTACTGTTACTTTTTTCGTGTTGTATGTTGTTGAAAGTTAATGTTTTCTCTCCTCTCTGTTTGTATACACATTTGCATGTGTTTACTTTTTGTGTTCAATTCAGTTTTCATGTTCAAGCAAATATTTTAGATAAATAAGATGCAACTCCCGGTTTATGATTTGAAAAGGCAAGTTTAACGATTTGGATCGAGATTTGAAACTTGCCATTTATGTTTATTATTAATTTTTTTACATTAAAAAATACACAAAACCATCTTTTTTATTAAAAAACAATATAATCCAATGAATATAAGATACGGTTCAAATCATGAAATTGAGTTAGCAATTTGGTCTATAATTCTCGTCAAAACCAAAAAAAAATTGTATCATGAACACTTAAAAAAGAAAAATAAAAAGAAAAAGAAAAACTAAAACAAAAACAATAAAAAGATCCGACTTGACTCGTAAAAATTATTGTGGTGCTCCAAATATACGGGATAACCCTTAGAGCATTCAAACTAGTATCTTCATCTTCATTCATATATTTACATTAAATACATAATTTTTTTACTGTCTCTTTCAATTAAATAATATATTTTTATATTTTTATTATTATATTTTCTCTAACCTTCATTCATAATCATTTTTAAAAATATTAAAAAATTTAAGGGCAATACAATTCCAATAAATTTTCTCTCCCCTTCACTCACAACCACTTATAATCATTCTTATAATATAGGACACACACTAACATCAAAATGAAACGCCTGAATGCTCTTACTCCGTAAGAACCCCCTACCCACAACAACGTGATTAAAGAGAGGGAACACAATTAGGCACAAATTTAACGTTTGTTCATGATCCCCATGGTATGATGTGTCCAATGTCCACGTTTATGGGAGATTTATCATTAAATTTAGGATCTTGATACAAAAACATCGGACCCCATGAAATCATTACAGATGATGGTTGGCCAATGCATACCATGTTGTTCGGAGTCCACATGTAAACCCTCAAGAACTGGTATCTGTTATGACCAGGGACCATCCCTCTTCTTTCTCCCCTCATCTCTCTCTCATCACTATTAACAAATCACAAAAATCAAAATTTCTAACCTTCTTTATGACCATGTGGGTAGATATGTGATAAGCCTTCTCATGCAAGTGTTTCACTAGTGCATCACTACCTGCATACCTACCATTTTCTTGAATCTTGATGAATATTGCTTTGAGTATGGTTGTTCCCAGGTGAGTTTTGATGCGGTTTTATAGAACCCTAAAGTTTTTATTGTCAAGATCATCATCAGAATGCTCTAGACACCTTACTGAATCTTTCATATATCTGTTCTTGAAGCATTATTGTACTATATGAAAGAAGTATAAGCTCCATCACATTGGTTGATCTTCATTAAGTTCATAGTTTTGTGGAATTGCTTGATTCTAGTTCTGTTTATTGATCTTTTCTTCTGAAATTGGTTTAGTCTTGGTTTTAATTTTAGTTTTTTTGCTTTTTTACATTGCATGTGTATTTGTATGCTAATCTCATCCATGAATAGCACATGTTGCTTTAGATACATATGGTAATATCAAAGGTCTGGATACATATTTTCCTTTTGCTGTTTCAAAAAAGAATAAAAAAGAGATTCAAATTATGTTCAACTTGCATTTAGATTAAACATCTCTTTGTGGAATCATGAAGGTGCAACAATCGGATCACTTTCAAGAGATCTTGTTGATGTTCATACATTTAAAGAGTGAAAATGTCAAAGGGAGCTGTGTTTGTAGCCGTTGCTGCTGCAATTGGCAACATGTTGCAAGGATGGGATAACGCCACTATCGCAGGTACATAAGATAACAAAGTAATTTCACAATTTTGTTCATAAATCTTTGATATTTTTGGTAACCATGATAACCTGCTAGGCTGGTAGCCTGCAATAGAAGCTAGATTAAAACCTAAGACCTTTGCTTTTGGCCTTTTGGGGTATCAACCTTTTAATAATCTTTGATATTTGCCATAATCTAATGGTGCAGGAGCTGTTCTTTACATAAAAAAGGAATTCCATTTAGAAACACAACCTACAATTGAAGGGTTAATTGTGGCTATGTCCCTTATTGGTGCTACAGTGATAACTACATTCTCAGGATCTGTATCAGACGCTATTGGAAGACGTCCAATGCTCATAATTTCTTCAATGTTTTACTTCATTAGTGGTCTAGTAATGTTATGGTCTCCAAATGTTTATGTTTTGTTAGTAGCAAGACTTCTTGATGGATTCGGCATAGGTCTGGCTGTGACACTTGTTCCCCTTTATATTTCCGAAACTGCCCCTTCGGATATTAGGGGACTATTAAATACTCTCCCACAGTTTACAGGTAGCATTGGGATGTGTTTAGCATACACAATGGTGTTCATTATGTCATTAAAATCCAATGCTAGTTGGAGGGTAATGCTCGGGGTCCTTTCTTTACCTTCCATTGCATACTTTATATTGGCGGTGTTTTTCTTGCCCGAATCTCCACGATGGTTGGTTAGTAAAGGTAAGATGAATGAGGCTAAATTGGTCCTGCAGGCGCTTCGTGGCAAAGAAGATGTCTCGGGTTCGTTTCTTGAACTCATTCTATTAGTGTTAGCCCCCAAACGGCTCTTTCAGTTATCTTTGGATTAAAAAATGGTTTTTTAAAGTATATAACTAGCTGGCTGTTTTATATTTCAGGTGAAATGGCCTTACTAGTTGAAGGTCTAGAAGTGGGAGGTGAAACCTCTGTAGAAGAGTATGTGATCAATGCTGACAATGAGCTCAGTGAAGATCACGTCAAAGAGAAAGACGAGATCAAGTTATATGGTGCAGAAGAGGGTCAATCATGGGTTGCTAAGCCGGTTAGGGGCCAAAGTTCTTTGTTCATGGCTTCACGTCAAGGAAGCATGGTTTCACACATGATTGATCCAATGGTGACTCTATTTGGAAGTGTCCACGAGAAACAAATGAAAACGGAAGCATGATATTTCCAAATTTTGGAAGCATGTTTCATGGAGAACATAAACCCGAGAACTGGGATGTTGAGAGTAATCAAGAAAAGGGGAATTTATCTGGGGATGAAACTGATGATAATAATGTAAAAAGTCCATTGCTATCGCGTAACTCAACAGGTGGAGATAAAGACATGATTGCCCCCGTTTCAAGGGCTAGTATGTTAAATGCGGTGCAACCAGGCGAGACGACTAGTGCCATGGGGATTGGTGGTGGGTGGCAGTTGGCCTACAGAAAGACTGAAGATGGTAAAAAAGCTGGTGGGCTTCAGAGGATCTACTTGCACCAGGAGGGTGCTGGTGAGTCCAGACGCGGGTCAATTGCTTCACTCCCTGTTCCAGGTGACGGTGATGCGGTTCGAGCCTCCGCTCTTGTCAGTAGATCAGTTCTCTGTTTAGATGATGCAACGGGTCAGAACCCAATCCAGTCGGGTGTGATCAAGCCACCCCCATCTACCAAACAAGGGACAAGTTGGGCTGATCTTTCAGAACCTGGTATCAAACAAGCACTGATTGTTGGTGTTGGGATCCAAATACTACAACAGGTGAACCTTTTTGTTTGATTACCCATTTACTTATAATTTGGTCGATCTAGGCTGTGTTTCGTCAAATAAAAGGAGAACGGGTCAAAAAAGTCAAATGTAGCCAAAATCTATTTTTAATGCATACAACTTTCTTAATCGAGCTTTAAATTATTATGGTCATGATATTGTCTTTATAATCATATCAGCACATTAGTCATTTATGGCAGACTTGAATACATGAACAAAAATGTGGTTGCAACCCATTTTTACTCGTACCAAATTTTAAAAGTTTCAACCTTTTGACACGACACACTCATTTTGTGACCTCTACAGTCTACACTTGATCTTTAGTTTTATTTGAAAATGTTTTTATTAACGGGCTTCGTTTGTTATCTAAAACAGTTTTCTGGAATTAATGGCGTTTTGTATTACACTCCTCAAATTCTTGAACAAGCCGGGTAGGAATTCTTTTGGCTAACATGGGCATTGGTTCAGAATCAGCTTCTTTTTTGATCAGTGGTGTCACAACACTCTTGATGCTTCCTAGCATTGGCGTTGCAATGCGACTTATAGATGTAGCCGGCCGAAGGTAAATTCTATAGTTCATATTTTCACAAAATTACAAAAATGTCACACTCCATCGGTTTTGTGCAGGATGCTGCTTTTGGCTACGCTGCCTGTTCTTTTGGCATCACTCGTTGTGCTAGTTTTGAGTAATATCATTTCATTGGGTTCAGTTGTTCATGCAGTCATTTCCACCATAAGTGTTGTAGTTTATTTCTGCACATTCGTGATGGGCTTTGGGCCGATCCCCAACACACTTTGCTCTGAGATCTTCCCCACTCGTGTTAGAGGTCTTTGTATTGCCATTTGTGCACTTACATTTTGGGTTGGGGACATTATTGTTACTTACACACTTCCAGTGCTGCTCACCACCATTGGTCTAGCGGGTGCTTTTGGAATCTACGCGGTCGTGTGCACCATTTCTTGGTTTTTTGTTTATTTCAGAGTGCCCGAAACTAAAGGCATGCCACTCGAAGTTATCACAGAGTTCTTTGCCATGGGTGCGGCTAATAAGAAGACAAATTGACGAAGGAGCATGAGATCAAGAACGCGTGTACTTGGATGCTGAAAAGAATCAAATAAATCTATCGCTATTCGTATCTTAGTTTGTATTGAATTGTTTTCGCCTTCGATTTCATCTTTGTTGAGGTCATGATCAATATGGCATATCTTTGAGAATTTCGGTTACATTGGTTGTGTTTGACATATTAGACCTATGTAGGGGTGTTAATGATTAAGGTTAGCGTGTCCAATCGTTTGTTATTCCATGTAATTGGTTGGTTTATTTGTTTGTCTTTTTTAAACAAGGTCAACCCTTTATAATCCAAATCTAAAACTTAATAACTTAAAAAGTATCACAAACTCATGAAACCTAAACCTAAATCGGTTTCTCATGTCAAACATTGAACAACTACATTTGCGTAACAATTTAAATAGGGATAAGTTATACACACATCAGTGACATATTATTCGCATGTTTTATGTTAAACAACCGTCTGATATATAGACTCAGACGAAAAAAAAGTCGGTTTACAAAGCTAAAGTGGTTGTTTAAATGGAATCGACCAAACAAATATATCCATTTAAAAGGTGTTACACAACCGTCTAAATACGTCACAAAAAGAAAAAAATATTTGTTTTAAATGTTAGAATGACTAATGAGATAGATATCATATATCCAATGCACATTACTTAATTAATAGGTCTCTTTTAAATAAAATGTGATGTCTCCTATATGTTGTTAAGCGAAGGAATGATTAACATAAACATAGAATATGAAAGAAAGTATGTTAGTATTGTATAAGAACACCTAAAATAAATTATATCAGGTGTATGCTAAAAATATTTCTAGACAAGGTATCCACAATTCCACATGTTGGAGTTCCTCAGACCTGCTAGCATGTATTAATAGCTTTCTTTTGTGATGTTTCATCTCATTTAACTAGGGGTGTAAACGAGCCGAGCCGAGTCCGAGCTCGCTAAGGCTCGAGCTCTGCTCGTTTTGGTTTTAGGAAGCTCGAGCTCGAGCTCGGCTCGTTTATAGTTTTATTTATAAAGCTCGAGCTCGACTCGTTAGAAAAATTTCAAGCTCGAGCTCGGCTCGAGCTCGGCTCGAGCTCGGCTAGTTTATTGTTAAATTATTAAATTTATATTTTTATAATTACTTTTATAATTATTTATAAGCATACTTTTTATATATAACACAATATATATTATTTAACTATTTTTTATCACAATAATATATTTAATAATATAATTTATGTAAATATGTATTTATATATATTTAATATGTAAGTAAAAAATACATATATACAAAAAGCTCGTTTAGGCTCGCGAGCCAGCTCGAGCTCGATATCCTGAAGCTCGAGCTCGAGCTCGTTTAGTAAACGAGCAATAATTTGAGCTCGAGCTCGGGCTCGAGCTCGTTTAAGTTCAACTCGATTCGAGTTTTTTTCGAGCCGATCCCGAATAGCTTGCGAGCCGGTCGCTTTCTTGTTTTTTTCACTTTTAATTTCTACTTTTTTGGTGCAAGTTGGTTTGTCAATTTATTATTATTACTATTTTTACTTTTTGCCTACCACATTTTTGAAAAGAATTCCATAACCTTTTAGAGAAATTTAGAAAAGTATAAGTGATAATACCTTTTATTGTAAATATACATTTATCTTTGTCTTTTGATAACATGTACGTCACTTGTATTCCCTTCACACCCTTGTCTTTTAATTAAAACTAGTTTTTCCACAATGCTTTGTGACAGAGGTTCGGTCCGTTTTCTCACACATACTGCGTTACTTTAATTGTTATCTGCTCGGCTCATTAGAAATCATAAAATCGAATTTGGGTGGCGAAACTCAAAAACACTTAACTTTAATGACCAAACCCGAAAAAAATTAAACTTTACTATAAATAGACAATTAGTTTAGTGGCCAAACTCTACGATCTTAAACTTTAGTGGTCAAAGTCATGTGCTAGCGGCCGGAGTCCAGTCAATTTTCCCACATACAATGATGTTTTACTTTGGTCGTTACGTGTCCGCTCGTCGGAAATCATAAAATTGAAGTTTGACGGAGAAACTCAAAAATACTAAGGAAAATCATGAAACTTCACTATAAATAGTTTAGTTGTCAAACTTTAATATCTCAAACTTTAGTAGCTAGAGTAAAAAAAACCAACCAAAGGGCCAATATATAATACTAAACTCTAGTAGCCAAATTCGGTAAAAAAAGTTCCACTATAGTTTGGTGGCCGAGCTTTAAAATCTTAAAATTTAATGGCCAAAATCAAATAATCAAATCTTAGAGTTAAAAATAAAAACACTTGAAACTAATTTGATTCAAATCTAAAAGTTCAAATTAAAACTATTCATTTTCCATGTTCAAAGTCATGTGCTAGCGGCCGGAGTCCAGTCAATTTTCCCATATACAACGATGCGATACTTTGGTCGTTATGTGTCCGCTCGTCGGAAATCATAAAATTGAAGTTTGACGGAGAAACTCAAAAATACTAAGGAAAATCATGAAACTTCACTATAAATAGTTTAGTTGTCAAACTTTAATATCTCAAACTTTAGTAGCTACAGTAAAAAAAAACCAACCAAAGGGCCAATATATAATACTAAACTCTAGTAGCCAAATTCGGTAAAAAAAAGTTCCACTGTAGTTTGGTGGCCGAGCTTTAAAATCTTAAACTATAATGGCCAAAATCAAATAATCAAATCATAGAGTTAAAAATAAAACACTTGAAACTAATTTGATTCAAATCTAAAAGTTCAAATTAAAACTATTCATTTTCCATGTTCAAAGTCATGTGCTAGCGGCCGGAGTCCAGTCAATTTTCCCACATACAACGATGAGGTTACTTTGGTCGTTATGTGTCCACTCGTCGGAAATCATAAAATTGAAGTTTGACGGAGAAACTCAAAAATACTAAGGAAAATCATGAAACTTCACTTTAAATGGTTTAGTTGTCAAACTTTAATATCTCAAACTTTAGTAGCCAGAGTAAAAAAAACCAAACAAAGGGCCAATATATAATACTAAACTCTAGTAGTCAAATTCGGTAAAAAAAGTTCCACTATAGTTTGATGGCCGAGCTTTAAAATCTTAAACTTTAATGTCCAAAATCAAATAATCAAATCATAGAGTTAAAAATAAAAAGACTTGAAACTAATTTGATTCAAATCTATCAAATTAAAACTATTCATTTTCCATGTTCAATAATAGTAGAGTAATAAATTCCCAAAAAGATAGTAATATATGATTTAATTTAAACATTTATTATGTCATATTTTGTGAGTCATTTACATATTCAGTAGTCTTTAATAACAAATTAAAGTAGTGGACGTGACTAACCGAGGATTATGAGATGAAGAAATGGTAATGAAGTATGATTACTTGAAAACAGGTAACATAAGAGAAATGATACTTTTAAGAGTAAATTCCTATTTTGGTTCTTGTGCTTTGATTATTTTAACCATTTGACTATAAAAATGAATTTTCTAACAAATCAAGCCCTATGGTTTGTATTTTGTAACTCTTTTAGTCCAATACACTAACATAGTTAGATTTTTCAGTTAATTTCTAATAAAATAGCCAAAATGCTCTTGGACTAAAAAGGTTATTTTTAGTAACCTCAAGAACTAAAAATGTAATTTACTCTCTCACACAAACATATCATATATATATATATATATATATATATATATATATATATATATATATATATATATATATATATATATATATATATATATATATATATATATATATATATATATATATATATATATATATATATATATATATATATATATATATATATATATATATATATATATATATATATATATATATATATATATATATATATATATATATATATATATATATATGGGAGAGTTCCTAAGAAAACCAATAGTTATGTGAAAATTAAATAAAAACCACGAAAACCAATAACATAATTCATAAATTTTTTGTTATTTCAATTCTTAAAAGGTTATTTAAGTTTTTTTAAATGTTGAACATAAATATGAGAATGAAGAGTCTTACGTATACGTAACATTATATCGAATGAACAATGGTTACATATACGTAACCTATATGTGACGTATATGTTACGTATATGTAAAACTTTGCTATGGTTTTTCATTTGATCCATACATTTATTTATATATATACACATACATAAATATAAAGGGTAGTGATAAATAATTTGTAAATTGTGTGACCGGTTTCATTGGTTTTCTCTCGTTTTCACATAACATTATGGTATTCTTAGGATCCCTCATATATATTATATATATGAATATATATGTATGTATATATGTAAAAGATTTTTATATTTACTTTTTAAAGTTTTTACAAATATTTTTTTAATCGTTTGGATTTTAAACCGATAATGTAACTACTAAAAATATTTTTAAGTGCTTTTATACCATTTGGTTTTCTAAACATCATTTTCTAAACAATTGGTTTTTAAAATGTTGGTTTTTAAACAATTTTTAAAATCATTCATCTTCAAACCGTTCAGCTTTAAAATCTTTCAGCTCTTTAAACTTATTTTTTATAATCGTTCGGCTTTTTAAACTTATTTTTTTAATCATTCGTCTTACTTAAATGTCTTTTAAAATCTCATGTTTTTTAAATCTTTTAATTAAATGGCTTTTAATCCGTTCAATTAATTAACTGCTTACTAAATTTTTTTGCCTTATTTAAACGTCTTTTTCAAATCGATTGGTTATTCAAACACAACGAATGACATAAAAAATTTAAATAAACTAAACACGAGTAATTTTAGTATCGTAGAAGCCCTATTTGTAATAATCAAAATCCAAGTTAATCCTGGAAAAATACAAATGACGTAAAAATAGAAATCACTTTCAAGTCAACTTTTAGTGGTCGAACCGGACGGCTTACTGGTTGGCGGTCGGACCGGATGGACCGGATTTAACTATATTTTAATTATATTTATATATGTAATTAAATATAAGTAATTTATATATGATTTATACATATATTTTATAGTTATATATAAAACTTAACTATATTTGTATATACAAAGTACTAATTTATGGTTTAACACCCCGTTTTTACCCACTAAAATCAAAAAAAAAAAAAAAAAAATCGAAATCCGGTCGGAACCGAACCGGTTCGCCGGTCCAACCGCCGACTCGGTTCGAACCGGCCGGTTCAATGCTCCAAAAACGAACCACTATCGACCGGACCGGACCATAGGCCGAATCGCGGTCCGACCGGATCGGACCGGCGGTCGGACCGGCCGGTCCGATCCGGTCCTAACAACATTGGGGTGAAATGTTTAGTTTGATAATTTTCCCTTAATTTATTTACGAAATAAGACTATAATAGACTTTATAATTTAATATTTAGTTTTTTTATTTTTAATAAGGGGTATTTTGGTCAATTAACACTCATTTAGCACTTAGTTAATGGAAACCATTAACACCATTAGTCAAAAAGACAAAAACTGAAGCGATCTGTAAAACTCAGACCAATAATGAAGACAAATTAAAGATTGATACTCAAATGGATACAATTTGCAAATTAGGGACGGAAAACCGAGATTAACTCTTATATATAATATATGTTTATGTGAGAGAGTCGATTATGTTTTGGTTCTGAGGTTATTAAAATAATCATTTCAGTCCAAGGACAGTTTGGTCATTTTATTAGAAATTCTGAAAATTTTAACTCTGTTAACGTATTGAACTGAAAGAGTTATAGAATACAAACCATAGGGTTTGATTTATTAGAAAATCCGTTTTTAAACTCAAATAATTAAAATGATCAAAATACATGAACCAAAATAATAATTTACTCGTATTTGGGAAACATAAAAGCAACTTGTTTGCATAGTTATTAGAAATGATAACTCTTGACGTATATGAAATAATCGAAATATGAAGTTTGATGTCCGTGTTGTATTGAAGTTAAGGTTAACGTGTCAAGTTGTTTGCTATTAAGGCATAGTAGGGTATTAATTTAGTCTAAATTCAAAATTCATATTTGTTTACTATATAGTTAAACTGTTTATATAAAAGGTCATGTTCAATGGGTTTATCATTTTTTAAGGGGGCCTGTTAAAGGGACGCCCTCCAGGATATCCGGACGCCCTGCTTACGGGCCGTATGGTCTGTCGCAAGTCAAATCGGTCATTCAGAAACGTAATTAAAAAACGTAACGGCCCGTGAATATGATCACGGTCGTGTTTATTTACGGCCCGTGAATTTCTTCACGGCCCGTATGGAATTCGTCTTACGGGCCGTGAACTTACTTACGGGTCCTAGTTTCACTTTTAATAATTTGACGAGATATATTATTCCTCGTTTTTCGTGTAATTTTATATTTATTACGTTATTTGATATGACGTAATATTCCTCGATAGTCGTGTAAATTTGTATTTATTACATTATTTGATATGACGTAATATTCCTCGATATTCGTGTTAATTATGTGACGAGATGCAATATTCCATTTCAACTACTATATAACGTTAGTTTATAAATTCATTTCATAATTCAACGATATAAATTCATTTCATTTCAACTACTACATAAACACAATATTCCATTTCAAGTACTATATAAACGTTAATATCTAACGTTACGATGTCTTTCTGGGATAGCAACTATTTATTCGGTTCGGAATCTAACTATTACCCTCAGGAGGGTTACGGTTATTACGATGAGGCTGCTTCAAACTATCTAGGACAGTTCGCGTCCAATTACGGCGGGAATGACGGCGGCGATGACGAGGGTGATAACGGTGGCGATAGCAGCGGGGATAATGACGGTTCTGGTTCCGGTAAAAGGGTTTATACGACACGAATCAGATTATAAGATATATCATATTTAATTTTACTTTCATTTTACTATCATTTAGTAATAACTAACTAAAAATATTAAATTGATTAGGTTTTCTCATCTCGTGAAGAATTAGTTGATTGGGCAACTAACGTGGGGCGAGATAATGGGTTCGTTATTGTCACCAAACGTTCAAAAGAAATTCGAATGGTTTGGTGGTTAAAATTTGGTTGAAATGCGACCGGGGTGGTGTATATAAGGGAGCATCCACTCTAAGAAAAAGTGGCACGAAAAAAACAAACTGTCAATTGTAAGGCGAGTTTTTCAAATGAAGAGTGGGGTGCTTTTCAGCATGTGTGGTCGGTACTTATTAACTCTGAAACGGAGGACATATACGCTTATAATTACGACCGGCTTTATCGTAGATTGGTGTCCAACCATTCAAGTAAGTTTTCTAGTGTTATTCTTAAAAATATATGTATATTTACATAAAAATAAGTGCATTTTTTTAATAGGAGTGCTGATGTACCTAAAAAATAACTGGTTGGACCCCTACAAAGAGAGATTTGTGTCGGCGTGGATAAATAGAAGTTATAACTTCGGTCAGCACACAACGAACCGGTCAGCACCCTTCACGGCCCGTAACCCCCAAAACATTTCAATTTTCCAGTTTTTTTAAATATAATTTTAATATATTTAAACGAAAAATACACAAAAATAAAATACGTATTTGAATACGTACCGTAGTAAGGAGTCGGATGTATGAAATGATGAAAATACGGAGGTCGTGACGGAGTAAATCGTATGTGTGTTTTGGGGGCGTAAATGAACAAATGGGCCGTGAGGTCCTATATATTATCGGACCTCACGGTCGTGAAGGATCTCACGGCCCGTTACCAATTTATCATACGGCCCGTGACTGTTGTCACGGCCCGTTATGCTTTGTAGTTTTTAAAAACAGACCGTTTACACTACACGGCCGTATGGGGACATTGTCACGGCCCGTAAAGACCCTCACGGGCCGTATAAAACTTTTTTAAGTCTATAAATTCAGCCGCTTGACACAAACAATTCACACAAATTACTCAATACCCAAAACATGAGTGCTACAAGTGATCAAAATCCGTGGACGGATGAAGAGGAGGTGACTTTAGTAAGATCTTGTATCGAAAATTCAGGTACTATCCCGCCAAATTCAATATTTTGGAACCGGTTTCAACTCGTTTTCATCAAATTCTCGAACGTGAAGAATATCGCACCACTCGTGAACTTAGCAACAAGTGGTCTGACTTGAGAAGGAAGGTCACGACATTTCACCAGCTCTACAAAGACGTTTACAATAATCGAAATATGTTATGGAATGATACGGATATTATGACAAGAACTCAAGAAAGATATCGGGAGAAATTGGAATTTCCTTCAACCATTTTGCGGCTTGGATCTTTTATAAAGATCAAGAAGATTAAAAATTATGTGTTTTATTTTTGTGTGATAATAACGGTTTATCGTTTTTAAAAAAGTGTACTAATAAACGTTTATGTTTTAATAAATATTTCATTACTGTTCTACATTACACGTCTAGAATACAGTTCGTCTGCCATAAATCTTCAGAATCTAAAGCAGCATCCTGTAAGCTAACCTCTTGCCACTCTGAAGATCTATTTTGAACCAACCTACGCAATAACATACAAATTACAACTCCCGAATCTCGACCAATATGACCGGCGTTAGGGGGCCAAACGGTTTCACCCGATACCACCAGTTCTTCGATTTCTTCTTGTCCGGAGTGCTGCCAATATTGTATACGTGACAGAAAATGTAAAAAGTACGATTCGAATTGTACGAAAATCATTCACGCATTACGATGAATGCACCATGAATCATCACACGTATTTGGTCGGCATTCGTATGGAGAATATATACGAACTTGTAGTGAGTCCATAGAAATCTTAAAAAGATACCAATTTTCTTCGTCATCAGTCATTGGTACGTAAACCTACAAAACAATTTAATTCACGGTTATAAATTTATGATTTTTATTGTAAAACATGAAACAGTATTACCGTATCAACTTCCCATAACGCGGGATATAGACAGTCACTCCCGTCTCCATATTCGTTACCATTAACGGACCCCGAGTATATTAAGTTAAACCACTCAAATGGGAGAATCGTCCAACGATCACTACCCGGCAACTCTTCGGTTCTACGTATTTCTTCGTATCTCCATATTGTGAGTCTATTTGTCCACGCCCGAACATGCTATAAAACAACAACTTTCTAATTGTTAGAATTTTAAAATAAAATAAAATATATAAAAAAACTTTAAATCATACCTCTGTACCTAAAGACACGTTTCCGAGTAATTCACGCCAAAATTGTAACGGAATATCGGAATGACCCATGTAATACACTCTACATGTTTGGGAGTCACCGTTACGTATAAAGTGAATAATATTCTGAGACCAGTTCCTCCCGTTCTGCCAATTATGGTTATCTATTGGATCAGGAATACTTTCCACAATATCTCGTGAGTTTGAAGATGACTCATTTTGACGTCTTCTCCTACCTCCACGAGAAGACATTTTAACTGTTTTGTTTCTCACTAACCATATAACAAGTCATATATATAACGGTTTATATAGAATCTTAAATCGAATCAAGGAATAATACGTCGCGTCACATAATTATAAAATTTAAAAGCGCACACAAATCGAGGAAAGTAAATTCTCAGAAGGACAATTACGGGCCGTGAGAGAACTCACGGGCTGTTATGTGAGATGTTCACGGTCCGTGGGGATGGGATTTTACGGGCCGTTATGTATTACACGGCCCGTGAGTAGATGTTGGTGTGAAAATTAAATGTTGAAACCCATACGGCCCGTGAGGCCCTTCACGGGCCGTGACAAAAGTCAAAGGGCGTATGTTTAACACCTGACAGGGTGTTTAATTAGCTGGGGCCTTTTTTAATAGTATATTGACCAAACCTGTATGCATCGGAATTTGAATCCACAAACATTTGATTGGAAAATATACCTATTTATCACAAAACTATTCCCTTGGGAATAATGGTTTTATCTATTATTAAAAAATAAAAAATCCTGACAATAAGATAAATTTCTTTTTGCAAAATAACCCTAGGCTATTTAGTTTAACACAAACTTTTTGACTTTTTCTTAACAATAATATATTCCAAGCGATCACAGCTTGTCACATGACATGCTACTATACGATGCTTAAAATTTGCCAAAATTTTTTTTTCCTTTTATCTTTTCACCTTAGTTTCACCTGTAGGTTTGTTCATTGTTTTGAAAGTCAGACTGGACCAGTCGGTTCGACCATTTAGATCAGGAACCAGACTCTAATCCTGTCCAGTTTCATATTTAAAACCGTTTTAACGTTGAACTGGTGATCAACCCGGTTGAACTGCTAGAATCGGGAAACCGGGGTGTTGATACACTATGTTCCTAGTTTATGTATTTAATGTAAATATCTTTCATTTCTTACACATATGTAATACAAGTGCTTAAAAAAATATGATATGTGTTTTGATGTTTAATTGTCTTTGATTATATCATATTCTTATTGTAATTGGTATTATTCATATGTATGAACATTATATATAGGTTTGAGGTAGTTGTACATAGTTCTAAGTCAACTTAGAAATGTGTTCAACTTAGTCGGGTGGTTATTCATGCTAATGGACCATACTTATGGACCATACGCATGAATGAATCATTCTTATGGATCAGTCACACGACTGAACCAGGTGACTGGATCAGTCGTATGAGTGAGACATAAGATTGACTCAGTCGTACGACTGAACACTGAAATCCTATAATTACCACATAATTCGTGGAAAAATGTAACACTTCGAATACTATCATACCCTAGCCGTCCAGAGCGTCCCAGTTCGTCCATCCAACTTCATAGTTCATTCCTGATCGATTACAACTTGTTCTTAACATTTGTTTTATCGTTAGATCGATCAGGTTTTCGTTCTCACTGATTGGATCGCCAATCAAATAGAATTCCGCGATATTTGATCTGGTCTCACGCAGAATCAGTTAGTACTCTATACGAAAACGGTCCTAACAAGTGGTATCAGAGCTTAGGCTCATGATTTTGCGTGGATTCGATTAGTTTTAGTGTTAAAATTAACGTTTTTAATCAAAAGATTCATTTTTTACTTCAAAACGTGTGTTTGACGAGTGCATGAGTTAAAGTTTCGACTTTTCATCATACGGCAGATTAGGGTTCCTGGAAAATTCGTATTTTGTGTCAAAGTGTTCAAAATTCGACTTTTTTCAAATACAGTAGCCTCAGTCGCACGATTGGATCAATCGTACGACTGAATCCTAGTCTCATCGTTCATTTGCACGACTAAGCTATCCCAGTCGTTTGACCTCAATCGTACTCTTCATTCGCACGGCTGAATCCAATCGTATGATTGAATTCATTCGCATCCGTCAATCATATGATTGACTCAGTCTCCTTGCTCAATCGCACGATTGAATCTGTCTTGTCTTAAGTTTGTCAAGTTTTAAGCCATGGAAGACTACTTTGCTGTGTTCACTGCCGGCAAAGATTCAAGCATCCAGAATCTTCTTCTTCTGGAAAATAAGATAGGGAATCACTACAAACTGCCGAAGTTATTGACGTTGGATAAGTATCCACAGTGGAAGCAGCAGTTTGAGATATAGTTGAATGGTGTAGACCCTAATCTATAGACATCTATTGAAACTGGTTATACTGTACCAGTTAGTGCTAATGGGGTGAAGTTGACTCTAGGGGTATGAACGAAGCTCAAAAGGTTATGCATAATGCTAAGAAGAAAGCATATGCTCCGTTGACTCGGTCCAACCCAACTAAGCTGAAGACCGAGAATCTCGAAAATATCACTGTGGAAGTTGCCAAAGAGCACATGGATCTTCTAGCTGCAGTGGTTCATTCTTATGATGGTTAGTCGCTGGGAAGATTAGAAATTGTCATCTCGCTGATGAGGACTACGAGCAGGTGGATGAGACTGAGTTGGAGCGTATAGATAAAACCAAGGTCACATGCTTCAACTGTGGAAAAAAGGGGCATTTTAAACATGAATGCGTAAAGCCGAAGAGGACTGGTAACGGCAACCCTTTTTCTTAAATCAACCATTAAGACAAAGAGAAAATTGGGGCATCATCGAGTAAAGAGTCGAAAGCTATGGTTGCTCAGGGAGATGAAGGACAAGGCTGGTCCTTTCGATTTGTATCTGAGGGAGAATCGAATGTAGCATTAGTGGATGATTTGGATGATGGATCTGCAAGTGAGGGAGATATCATAGCTGAGCATGCACGTTCAGATATTGAAGAAGCTATGGATGTTGTAGATCATCTTGTTGAAGAAGAATTGAGTGTTGCAAACTCAGAATCTCCAGTTATCGAAGAGTCTGAATCTGCATTAATGGCTGATTCGTCTAGTTCCGCACAGGTACACTCTAAAGACGAATTGTTTGATAAACATGCTTGTGATGAATGTGATAATTTAGAGAAAGCACTGATTTAAAATTTGCTAGGTTATTAGAACACAATGATAATCTGGTAAATGATCTAAAACTCTGCACTGAAGCAAACCGAGTTTTAAAACAAAATGAGTGCAGTTTTAAAGAAAAGATAGAACTGCTAGGGAAACAACTAAGGGAAACCGAGGTTGTTTCCCTAAATCAATCAAATGACACCAAGTTCTATTTAACTACTTTATAGGAAACTAAAAAGGAAAAAGCATTTTTGCAAGTCAAGATTGAATTTTTAAATAAAAACTACATAGTTTAGCTAGTTCCTCTCATATAGTTCAGAACTTAGTAAAAGAACGCAACGGCGGGGAAGGTCTGGGATATAAAGTAGTACCGCCTCCACATCCGATCCTTTTAAATACTAAATGTAGACTAATAAATAACAACCCAGTTAAGGATCATGTGATGACTACTTCTCTGGTCAGTGATCTAGAGTCCACAGGTAAACCTGTGCAGTCTGTCACTGAACAGAAGGCTACGACTTCGGAATTAAAAAATAAGGTGCTTATAGAGGATTTGTGCGAGAATGTTGAAAAGGATAATATTGGGTCGGGTTCACAAAAGTCTACTTCAGAACCTAAAAATCCTAAACCAACAAACCCTAAACGTGTTAATCATCAAAATCCTGATAAAATGAAAGAAAAAGATGTTCAAAATGTCAAAACAATTAATTTTGTTAAAGAATGTGAAGCATCTAAGAAGGAAGAGAAAAAGACCAGTCCTCGACCATACTCAACCCCTCACCAAAGTTCTCCTCAAACTGTTGAAGGGATATCCTGCTACAGTTATGGAAAACGAGGACATAGTTCTCCAGATTGTCCTTATTATTAGACACCTAAAAGAAAAATTGAACTTTTTCATGAAAAACAAAGTTTCTTTAAAAATAGATCTAATACTCCTCCGAGATACCAAAGGCAACACCGATAAGCTCAAAATGAAGTTGTGTTACCTAAGGTTAAACCAAGGAATATTAGTGAACCTAAAGTTCAAACCATAAGATAGTCGTCTGTTTACCACAAACAGGCCTTGCATAAAACTGGTTTGTGGAAAGAAAATCAAGTAATGTGTCTGATAGTGAGGACAGAAGAAGAAAGATGTGTCCTCATCCTCCGAAGGTTAGTGGGTTAAGTTCATGATATGTGATACCTTTGGGAAACCAAAGCCAGTAAAGGCTTGGGTCCCAAACCTAAACTAATCATTTCCATTCTTTGTGCAGGTTGTCCGCTATAGCGCTATCACTAATACCTGGATTATTGATAGTGGGGCTTCCAGGCACATGAATGGGAATTCGTCCCTCCTTTTCAATGTCAAGCAAATTAAAGGGGGACACGTATCTTTCGCAGGAAATAAAGGAGGATATATCACCGCTCGATATGAAGTGGGAAACGCGAAGGTAAAGTTTGACAAGGTAAATTACGTTCAGCAATTACAAAACAATTTGCTTTCTGTCTCCCAAATTTGTGATAAGGGCTTTAAGGTCATGTTTGATAACAAGAAGTGTTACATACTTAAGAAGGAGTATGTCATCCAGGAGGAGCAAGTTCTAATGTCGGCCTCAAGATATAACGACCTGTATGCCTTGGACCTTTCAAAAGCCTCCACAACTGATTCTACTGCTCTGTGTTTCTTGTCAAAAACAACTGAGAGGGATTTAATTTCCTGGCATAGGAGAATAGGACACATTAATTCCAGGAAGATGAATCATTTGGTTCAGAATGATCTGGTGGACGGAGTTACTGTCAAGAACTTCCAGCTCCCAGATTTCTATGTAGCATGCAAGAAAGGGAAACAGACAAAGAAGTCTCATAAATCGAAAAAAGTTCATTCTATCAAAATTCCTTTTGAGCTTCTACATATGGATCTGTTTGGTTCTGTCAGCACAAAGAGCATTACTGGAGATTGGTACTGCTTTGTGGTGACGGATGATTACTCAAGATTCTCTTGGGTGATGTTTCTGAAAGCGAAGTCAGAGACATTTAAATCATTCAAACATCTAGTTACCATATTGGAGTCTTTCTACAAGTTGAAAGTAAGGAAAATACGTTCAGACAACGGGACAGAACTCAAGAATCAGTTGATGGAGGCATTCCGTCGAGAGAAAGGGATTGTTTATCAATTCTCTTCTGCTTACACTCCATAGATGAATGGAGTTGCTGAATGCAAGAATCGTAGCTTGATAGAAACAGCAAAGACAATGCTAGCTGACTCAAAACTGTCGGTTCAATTCTGGAACGAGGTAGTGGCTAATGCGTGCTATACTCTTAATCGAGTCTTAGTGGTCAAACGTCATGGAAAAACGTGTTATGAGTTGTTCCAGCAACGTAAACCCAATTTGGAGCATCTAAAACCATTTAGAGCCCCATGCATGCTGTTAAAGAAAAATCAGACTGGGAAGTTCTGTGAGAAGGCAGAAGAAGGTATCTTTCTTGGCTACAGTATACCAGACAAAAGGGTTTATAATAACTCAACTGGTCAGGTAGAAGTATGGTGCAATGTTGATGTCCAAAAATACACCACCCCCTGCTGGAAAAGGACCTTCCTTCTTCTTTGACTATGATGGATTCTTTAAATTCTTTAATCTACCTTCTTCCCATTCTGATGACGAGGTGGCTACTCAAATGTTGTACGACGTTCTGAATACTCCTACTCGAGACTCGACATCCTCGGCTCCATTAGAAGGTACTTCTAACCCTTCAGGGGGAGATCGAGAGATAAGCGATCCCTTATCTGGTGATGAAAAAGTTACAAATGAGAATGTGAACCATGAGGAACAGGTACCCACTGCTGAAAGTACACCTACAGATGATCATGAAGTGACTGGAACTTCTAACCCTCATCATTCAATAGCCACAGAAACTGCACCTGTGATTCAAAACCTGGATGATGAAGTAGCAGTTCTCACAACTCCCAGAACTAGGATTAATGTGAATCATCCTGTGGATAACATCATCGAGAATCTTCTCTCGGGAGTTCAGACAAGAAATCAGCTATACTCAGCTGACTATGCTGCGGTCATGGAAAAGGGGTACATACACGATGGGGCATATCGATGTTTTTTGTCTCAAGTTGAGCCCAAGTATGTAAGCGAGGCCTTAAAGGATGAGGCATGGGTATGTGCCATGCAAGAAGAACTCCTACAGTTTAAGAAGTTAGGCATCCGAACACTTGTGGACAGACCAAAAGGTGCAAAGGTGATTGGCACTAAGTGGGTTCTTTAGTGTAAGAAGGATAACCAAGGGGTCATAATCAGAAACAAGGCTAGGCTAGTTGTTCAAGGGTCAGGCAAGTCGAAGGAGTCGACTACAATGAAGTGTTTGCACCAGTGGCCAGGATGGAAGCAATTAAAATCTTCCTAGCCTATGCATCCTTTATGAAGATCAAAGTATATCAATTAGATGTGAAAAGTGCATTTCTTCATGGTGAAATCCGTGAAACAGTTTATGTCAGTCAACCTGAAGGATTCGAGGATCCTTATCATTGGGATAGAGTTTATAAACTAGACAAGGCTTTGTACGGGCTCCATCAAGCACCTCGGGCCTGGTATGAGAAACTCTCCACTCATCTGCTGAAACATGGCTTTCGCAGAGGTATAATTAACTGCACGTTATTTATAAAGGAAAAAGATAGTGATCTACTAATGGTGCAGATATATATGGATGACATAATATTCGGTTCCAAAATGAAGCATTATGTAAAGAATTCGAATCGATGATAAAAGCTGAGTTTGAAATGAGTGCCATGGGAGAGATGAAGTTCTTTCTTGGTTTACAGGTAGATCAGACACCTAATGGAATCTTCCTGCATCAGACCAAATATGTTGGAGACATTCTTAGTTGGTTCGACATGGAGAATGCAATGGTTGCTGGTACTCCACTTGCCATGAACCATGATGTGGAACCCGATAAAAATGGTGATCTGGTAGATGCCACTAGGTATCGAGGAATGATCAGATCTCTGATGTACCTCACAGCTTCTCGTCCTGATATTATGTACGCCACGTGTCTCTGTTCCAGACATCAAGCAAAACCAAAAGTAAATCATCTGATTGGGGTAAAAATGATCTTTCGTTATCTGAAGGGTACTCTAACGCTTGGGTTATGGTATCCTCATGATGATGACTTTAAGCTAACAGCATATAATGACTCAGATTATGGTGGTTGTAAGATGAATTACAAGTCAACATCTGCGGGATGTTAGTTCTTTGGAAGACGGTTAGTCACCTGGCAGTGTAAGAAGCAGACGTCTGTTGCTCTGTTAACATGTGAAGCTGAATATGTTGCTGCTGCAAGCTGCTGTTCACAAATCATCTGGATTCAACAGCAAATGCAAGACTACGGTTCGAAATTTTCTAACACCCCTATATTTGTTGGTAATTCTGTTGCTATTGTTGTCACTAAAAACCCGGTCCAACACCCCAAAACTAAACACATCGGCATTAAATATCATTTTATACATGACTGTTTTGAAAAACAACTAATCGATGTTGTTAAAATAAACACGGATTTCCAATGCGCCAACCTCTACACAAAAGCTTTTGATAAACCTCGATTTAATTATCTATTAGAGGTTAATGGCGTTAAAAATAAAGATGATGTAATTCCAGAGGAATCAAGTTCATAGTCCATCTCTATGCTTTATTTTATATTATTTTATTTTTCTTTATTTTATTTTTTTTTGTCTTTAAAATTTCAGAAACACAAAAGATTTTCAGTTTTAGAATTTTAGGGGGAGAATAGTTTTAGTGTCAGTAATTAGTATTAATTACTTAAAAAAACGGGGGTGGGCAGATAAGCTGAGAAGCAAAGACATCAAATCTGTAAAATTGATTCAAGATTATGGAAAATGATAGTACACAGGGATCGAATTGTTTGGGACATCAAAAATATTTAAATGTTTTACAATGTTATGTTCAAAGTTACAGCAAGTTATAAGTCTGAGAATTTTAAGCAAAATAAAGAAAAAATGATAGTAAGCTAATCTGTTACATAGGTTACATAGAGAAAGTAGACCTAGGGATTGCTAGTCCATTATATGATGTGTCGGTAGATTCAACACAATAGACTAGTAGACTTCATTGGTGAAAAAATTAAAACTAAATCATTCAACAGGCTGTGGGTTTCCATCTCATCCCTGGTTAACACAATCAACTTATTTACGATAAGGGGTGAAGAGCAAAATGAACGCCACAAATGTGTACGGACGACCATAAAAATGAGCAAAGCGCATGAAAAATGTGAAACGCAATCAAGCTAATGACTAATGTTGTTGGTGCGTTATATGTAAAATAAAATTGCTCTAACTAGAAGATAGGTTGTGTGCCTCTCTGTTGTGTGATGGTACTGACCTGAGGATAAGCATTACCTAAATATTCTAGAACTCATTGTTGTTTGCGCCTCTCTGTTGCGCGATGGCACTAACACTAACCTGAGGCTTGGCATCTCTTTGAAAGTTCTTAGAATAGTTTCTTCTTGTTAAAAACCCGTAGACCGTTAAAAAATCTCCAGAGGAAAGTTGATTACCATATAAGTATGGGATCCACAAGTGCTTGTTGAAATAATAAACTTAAATAATCACCAATGTGTGTCAAAAATCTGTGTATGGATTTAGGTGGACAAATATACTGATAATCATCGTAGCTGCATTCCCCGATGGTCAAATCAATGTGTGCTACATAACAGCTCTAGCATGATTTTCTGTTAGTGATTTTAACTCTTAGATGAATAAGATTCTGTGATGGGTAAATATAACGTTCTCTATTATCTAAATAAATATAAAATGTCCCAAATGATTATATTTATGCATGTATGATTCCATATGAATCTTTCTAGATATGATGAAAATGTTTGAAGTTGTTCTGCTCAGTGGGAGAAAACGTTAAAGTAATGTTAAAATGTTTTCAACCCACCTCGAACGAAAAATACAAAAATATGTCTCAGTTCGGTTTGTTTAAATTTTCTCTTGCTTTAGGTATGTTTGTATTGAGTCGATGTTGGACAATGTAACAAGATGAAATCTGTGAATGTCATAAATTGAACCGAACGTTATTTGATAAAAGCCTGATTCTGAACTGTGAAAGGATCACGTCTGAGGTGATCACAAGGTTTTCATGTAAAATGATCACGTCTGAGGTGATCAAAAGGTTTCATTTAAAAGTATCACGTCTGAGGTGATCAAACGGTTTTCATTTAAAAGGATCACGTCTGAGGTGATCAAACGCTTTTCATGTAAAAGGATCACGTTTGAGGTGATCAAATGGTTTTTATGTAATCATGTCCGAGATGATCGAAGGTCATAATGTCATATATCAAACGATGAGTATGTGAATTAATGGAACAAAGTAAGTAAAATTCACCAGAATGACCCAATCGTACCATTGGATTATAAGTATGGGCAAGTCACATGATTGGATCATAAGTATGAGCCAATCGCATGAATGGACCATAAGTATGGCCCAGTCATACGAATGGACCATAAGTATGGCCCAGTCATATGATTGGACCACAAGTATGGCTCAATCGCATGACTGAACCATGAGGATGGCCAAGTCGTATGATAGGAAACATCAGAATGAACCAATCGCATGATTGGAAAAGGGAGTATGAGTCAATCGTACGATTGAACCTCAGTCGCACGTATGAATCGTCCGAATAGGTCCAGTCGCACGACTGAAACTCAAATCAGTATAAAAAGGGGACTCAGTCAGTCGTAGCCCTACACTTGACTTCAAATTCTCCTAAACTCCCGAATACCCAAGGACACTCTTTTCATATTTTTCCCTGTGATTTCCATCGATTTCTCCATACTAACTGATTGATATTCATCTACAGGTACAGTGAGAACAAATTCATGATACATCAGAACATATTATTCAAACTAAACCTGTCCGAATGATTTAAGACTCAAACCGAAACAGATAACCCTAAAATTGGACCTCTAAATGGACTTAAATGGGAACTTAACGGATAATGTGTGCAACAACGAGTCTATGTGCGTCGAATGAATCCAATCTTGATGTGTAAATAACTGTTTTGTCAAAGATTCAAAATCTTGGACTCGCATAATGCGTATGAGACAGGACATACGGATGAACTTCAGTCGCACGATTGAGTTAGACGCATGATTCAATCGCACAATTGAATCAATCGGTGACTCGGTCGCACAACTGACTCAACCGCATGTCATGGAACACGACTAAGCTCAGTCGGAGTCTCAATCATATGACTGAGTTCAGTCATATGATTCAATCGGACAATTGAAACAGTTTGATATGATCTGTTCAAGCTCAAATATTCTTTCTTGTTAACAGATCTAACATGGTTGTTACGTGTATTGCAGTAAAATGGCTGATAGATGGACGATGTGCACTAAGCACAACATCTGTGCTTATCTCAACACCACGTCCCGGAACGCATCATATTTCATCAGGATCATCAAGTTTCTACGGCAATCGATGATACATCGCGCCATATCTACTCCCTGCACATCTTACCGCTCATTACAGCAGGCATTCTAGGAGAATGTTGTTGTAGACCGATCTGTTGAGCCGTTTCATATTCGTAGCTCTATCTTTGGAGAGGATATTGATATTGGGGAGGATGAATTGAGGCGAGTCTTGGATCTGGGAGACGACTCGGACTATCCCATCAAACTTCATCCAATGACTGTGAGGGTATGCTTTCTGAGGATCAAGTACGCCAACGACATCAATGCCGGCGTGCTCAACAAGAGCAATATGTGCCCGCCATTCAAGTATTTGGCACATGTGATCCTCAAGTGCATAGCCTCCCGACGCGGTGGTTTTGATGAGATGAGCGACCAAATTCAGAACGTGTTTGTTGCGTTGGTGCTCAACCACCCGTTCGGTTTATCTCGGATGTTCTTCAACTATATGAGGGAGAACATCGAGGCTAAGGGGAAGGAGGGATTTTGCATGTATTCTAGGTTTCTACAACTGATCATTGACGAGAAGCTACCTCACCTGCCCAAGCTGAAGGATGATGAGGTGTCTTTGGAGGTTATGAACGACACCACATTAGGCAGGATGAAGGTGTACCGGGGTAAGCAGGTGAAGCCCCCGGTTAGGAGGTTATTTGATCATCTGGCTAACATCGATTATGTCACGCCAGCCAGAAAGAAGTGGCGCCATGACGACAGCGACTCCGATGTTAAGCCTATCATGATTCATAATGACGACGAAGATGACGATGATGATGACTAGGATCAATGGTCGAGGTGGTGGAGCTGAGGGCTCTAGTCAATCAAGAGCCACTGACACATCTACTATTCCTCCACCACCTCAGCAGAGTGGTTCTTCAGCTCCTGGTGGATCCGAGCAAGCTGCCATCCACCAGGACTCTCTGATAGATGAAGATAATGATTCTGATGAGGAGCCTCTCACCAGAAGAGTCGGTAGCAGGGTTGTGGTTACTGAGAAAGGGAAAGAGGCGGTTAGTGGACGCCAAGCTGGTGCTGAGGGTGTTGACACTGATGTCACAGATCCAACATACACACCCGACCAGCCTATCATCCCTGGGGGATCCCCGACTGTCAAGGGTCCAGGAAGAAAAGGATGGCCCAACCCTACGGCAAGAAGGGTAAGAGGCAAAGGATTATACTGATTAGATCATCCACCTCCACAACCACTACTGCCACCACTACCACTACCTCTTCCACTACCACCACTTCCATCCCAGCCACCACCACTACCATACCATCCACCACTCATGTTCCCACATCTTTCTCACCCACCATACCCAAAACCGTCCCTCCACAATCCATTCCCATTCCTACTCCCATCTACACCACATCCACTACTACATCTCACATTCCCCAAGCCGGCACATCCATCCAGTTCCCACATCCACAGGGCACTACTCTACCCACGGTTGAGTTAGAGGAACAGTTGGGGAGCCTAAATAGACTAGTGCTTAAGCTGTTGGCAACGGATGATCTCAGGGCCAACCAGCTGAACCAACCGGTGGCGGTAAATGCAGCATAGGGCAAGCAGATTGCCCAACTTACTGAGAAGAACGAAGCTCATGAGAGAGCTTTAGTTCGAGCTCACAATGCCCTACAAGCTCAAAACGAGCTAGTGCTGGCATCTGCCAAAAGGATTGAGGAGTCGGAGAAAAAGAACAAGAAGATAATGTTAAGGTTGAAGGGAACGAAGGCTGAGCCTCTGAAGATTAAGGTAGATGGATATGATGATGGTGATGATGATGATGATTCAAGTGATGATGAATCAAAAGAAAACGATGATGAGGAGGAAGCCGAGAGAATGGAAAGGGGAAAAGGGATGATGTTGATGATGAGGATGATCCAGCAGGTGATGCAACTGCATCAGTCTCAAATCAATCAGCAAAGGAGAGGTGCACTAAAAGAAATCAAGATCAAGGAACCTCGTCCTCAGCTCCTCAAACTGAAAAGTCACAAGATCAGGACAAAAGTAATGATTAAGATGTTTATGTATTTGAAACTTTTTTGTACTTGAATTATGTATTACATTAATGTAATAATGATAATTTATGTTTAATGTCTTGATTAATGATTAATGTGTGCATTGTTGATTGTTTAATCGAACAGATGAAACTCAACAGACCGATGATTATGATGTCGCTCCACTAAAGAAAATCAAGACTCAACTCACTATGATTCTTGATTTGTAAGGGATTGTGAGATGGTCTATGAGTTACATTCCAGAGGAAGGAGAGATTATCCACGACCTGACGGACGAGCAGCTCGCTGATCTGTTTCGACTAAATCCTAATGAGCTTGTGAAAGATGATCCGGAAGTCGATGTTGTGAGTGACGAGGAGCTATAAGGAGTGGATGAAATTGAGATAGAGGATGTCACGTCAGATCATTATCCTTAGTATACTGACCATGATGGCGATGTTATCCCTGATTTCGGTGAAACATTTGGCAGTGATACATTTGACAAACTGGAAGAGAAAGCTATAGAGAAAGAAGAGAATAAAGGTAAAGCCCAAGCTACAGATGCTAATGTTGATCTAAAGAAAGCTGAATGGGCTTCATGTTTGATAGAGATGAAAGCTCAACGTGAACCTCCAAAGCTAAATGCCTACACCAAATTGTACAGAGTTAAGAAACATCAGAAGGTGTCAGGCAAGATTATTAGTTGGGCTTACTTTGAGGATTTGGATATGTATGCGGTGAAACGAGAGAAAGGGATTTAGTACTTCAGATATCCACATGATCTGAAGACTCTCCCTGGTTTTGAGTTAAACAGATTGGCCTATTTAGATCTGTTGTATACCAACTCGATGAAGATGTCGGGATGGTTTGAGATGGCGTTGAATAAAGAATACCACACCAGATGGGTAAACTTCAGACCTCAGCAACCTAAGAGGTTTATTCATAAGACTGAAGTTGAACCGATATCTGGAAGTCCTATGGTTGTGTTGAAGTGGAGTCCTCCACACATGATGTCTAAGATCCCTTTACGGGAGATGCCTCAGGACTTTACTCCACACATCAAATGGTGGTATTATGATTGGAGGATGGGGGAAGCGGTCATAGTTTTGAACAGATAAGGAAAAATAGAGACTATCAGGGTATTCGACCTAATATGGCTTACCAACTAGTCAGCTGATGATGTTTATACATTATACAAGTGGCCACTGTTCTATGACACGCAAGATATTATACAAGCTTTCCAGTTCTAACACGTTATACAACTCTGCTTTACTTTTGAGATACATGCTGGAGTCACTAAAGAGGAGAAGTACAAGAAATTTCAAGAACATGTGAAGAACGTTAGACAATAGGATAAACTAGGTCCAAGGGGGAGTTTGTTGATACACTATATTCCTAGTTTATGTACTTCAATATAAATGTCTTTCATTTCTTACATATATGTAATACAAGTGCTTAATGAAATATGATATGTGTTTTGATGTTTAATTGTCTTTGATTATATCATATTCTTATTGTAATTGGTATTATTCATATGTATGAATATTATATATAGGTTTGAGGTGGTTGTACATAGTTCTAAGTCAATAATGACTCAGAAATGTGTTTAACTTAGTCGGGTGGTTGTTCATACTAATGGACCATACTTATGGACCATACGCACGAATGAACCATACTTATGGATCAGTCGCACGACTGAACCAGGTGACTGAATCAATCATATGACTGAGACATAAGATTGACTCAGTCGCACGACTGAACCTTCAGTCGTGCGTATAAATCAAACGCATGACTCAGTCGCACGACTGAACCTTCAGTCATGCGTAGAATCAAACGCATGACTCAGTCACATGAATGAACCATGCTAATGGCTCAGTCATACGTCTGAACACTGAAAACCTATAAATACCACGTAATTCGTGGAAAAACGTAACGCTTCGAATACTATCATAGCCTAGCCGTCCAGAGCGTCCCAGTTCATCCATCCAACTTCATAGTTCGTTCCAGATCGATTCCAATTCATTCTTAACGTTTGTTTAATCGTTAGATCGATCAGGTTGTCGTTCTCACTGATTGGATCGCCAATCAAATAGAATTTCGTGCTATTTGATCTGCTCTCACGCAGAATCAGTTAGTACTCTGTACGAATACGGTCCTAACAGGGGTCTGATAGGTTGAACCATTTTTTGAAATAAATTTTTAGTTTTTTAATATTTGTTACATATATTTATTAAAATAATTATAATATTATCCGGTTCATATATTTGGTCCGACCAGTAAAACGTCCGGTTTACTGCTTAGTCCGGTTCTGAATCAGTTACTTTTTTATAATTTGGTTGTATTTTGTAAGGACCCGTTCCCAGGAAGCCTCACTGTTGGTTAATCATAGCATAAAATCACTTTATAAACAAAATATTGCAGCGTAATTAAATAGACATTCATTTAAAACTTGTAGGTCATGTAGTAATCATACATTTGTCTCCCAAATAAAAAAACATTGTACTTTTCGAACAAAAGAAAAGGATTTTATAAACATGGATGCCATTCATCGAACGTCAAGTAGCTTTCATCTCTGTGCCATCCTCAATATCAACCCTTACCTACCAACTATTATGCATAAAAGTCAGCTTTGCTGAGTGAGTCCTAGTTTTAAGTAATATAATAAAATATATACTTTTCTTCCTTTTTAATGATCACACATACATCATAATATATAACATTTCTTGTGACATATCGCATCATTAAACATGTTCATTATCTTTCTTTCATTCTTTCATTATCTTTCACTTCATCATAAACGAGATTGCACACACAAGAGCCCCCTGTTGATTGACAACGAATGTCGATCCCTGTCGGTACACATAAACGCGATAGCTAACCCTCGCCAGTTGATCCACACTGCAAGGCACATGGCCTGTTCATGAATACGGATCCATTATCATTCATTAGACCCACATAAGTGAAGTCCATCATTGTCACACCCCCAAACCACGGCGGTTTCCCGCGGGTGCGAACGTCATGGTTTCATAGTCACTGATCGACCACTACATGGTTATGTAAAACATACGTCTCAAATAAGTTTAAGGTACATCATTGTTCAGAGTTAAATGTGCGGAAGCAATAGTAATAAGGTAAATTGTTTTCAAAACATGACAGATACGAAAATGAATGTCCCAAACAGCATGAATGGCCTTAAACATGAGATGATCCATGCTAGCTTAACTTGGTGCATCTTTCAATTACCTGATAAAACATGCATGAAAAATGTCAACATAATGTTGGTGAGTTCACAGGTTTTAAGTAATAATAAATAGCGTAAAGGGCCACAATACTTTCTACGATTTGATTGTTGTACATAATGCTACAAATTATATAAGCGCCGCAATCGAAGCTAGACTGTAACTGTAATAAATTGCCCCTACCCATGCCTACCTTGAGCATGGGTGTGAACAGGCTAATAATGCACCCGTTTAGACCTCTAGTCAAGGTTAGGGTAATTAACCCAGGTGGGGGTAGTCAAACCCAATAGTACTATCAATGATTACCTCGCTTTGGGAAATAAACTAACGGTCCGACAACAGGGGACTTTATATGGTAAGTAAACAACTTATATAACATGTGAAATCATTGACAAGTAAATGTGTCTAAGAAAATTAGTAATTTGCATGTAATCTCCCCAAGGAAAATAAGTAAAAATGGGGTCGTGAAACTCACATCAATTGCACGCGTGAATACTAGCAATAGTCTGTATGTATGATTGGTCTAGGAATCTCCTAAACAAAATCACAATATATTCATGAGGTTATGAGTACTAACCATAGATGGTCATGCATAACTCATCCACAAAGTTAGTTTTGAAAATGTCACTTGACTAGTTAGACACGTCGAGTCGTAAATGTTTTATTTAAATTCTTGTCTTCATATTTATCTTTCTAAAGATACATAATGTATTGAAGGTGTTTTATATTAAGTATAATGGTATTATACTTTTCATGTGTGTGTGTTTCCTTTTTACTAAATATCTCCAAAAGTTTACTTTATCTAAATATAGGCATTTGACAGAATCAAGGGGATTTTTGGGTCAGGTTGTCATCCTCTTCTCATGATACAAAGAATTTTTATAAAATCTGATACTTTTATCATATCTAGATCTATGTCTTAGGATTCCAAAAAGGTATAGCTTGTATCATGAAACTAATTTAAGTGCCTCGAAATGGTTCATGAAGCAACAGATGTCAGTGCAACATTTTTCTGTACATGTCTATGGAATTTACCTTTTTGATGGGTTAAACCCTACATTCACAAACAAACAAACAAACAAACAAACCCAGTATATCCCACTCAAGAGCAGGGTCTGGGAGGGGTAGGTGGTGGCAAGTCTTTCCTCTATCCAGATAGGTAGAGAGACCGCTTCCAAAGAGACCCCTAGCTCGATAGCAAAAGCAGTAACGCTAACGAATAAACATATAATCAAACATACGATATGTGATATATGGTATATGCTACAGCACACATCATACAACAAATATTAAAATATCACCCAAAGGAAGTATAAAATGAACAAGCATGTATCAGGGAAGCAGCAAGTTTCCCCTAAAAAGGTCCAAGCGTACTACATACACATCAGGCCCCGTAACAATTAATCCAAGTCCTTTCCTAGCTACAGGAACCACTAAAAGTCCTTAATTTTGATTCTACGCCTCCACTCACTCCTATTCACAAATAGAGCCTATATTACTTTTAAACCTAACACCTTAAGCTAAGTTATCACAGAAGGAAAATCTTTATTTTATTACTTTAAGCATAACTTATGCCTCATTCTTTCTGCCCTATCTATTCTGCCAAAAAATCAGGTTCAACACTTTAATTTGTTTGTACGTTTTGGATCGTTACTCATCTAAAAATTTCAAGGTTGGATGAGTTAGAAACTAGACATCCTAAAGTTAATGTTAGGCTTAAGAAAAGGTTCATTTGACCATGTTTAGGTCGAGTTATGGTGTCGAAGACACAGAATATGAATCTGTCAGAAAGTGTCTTACATATTTTGTTACTTTTTAAACTTTGCTAGAGCACTTTTGGATGAGTTAGCGAACATGAACACATTATGGTGATGTATAGAAGATAGGAAACAAGGTTCTAACCTTAAACAAACAAGGAGAAAGAGATGGTAGTCTTGAAATGCAAGGAAAAAGAAGACTTGATCCTTTGAACTAAAAACCCAACAAGAAAAAGTGGAGAGGATGTTGTAGGATGCTTGGAAGCTTCAAAAATCACTTGGTCTTCAACAATGGCATTTGAATCACCCAAGATTTGAAGAAAATAAGTTGAAAATCAAATGAAGTGGTGGTGGAGATGCTTTGGCTGAAAATTTAGAGAGGGAGATGAGGAGAAGAGATGTTGGGGTGGTGGTGGTGGTGGTGTATTATGCACCTTTATTTATAAGGAAGATTCATGTTTTAGGTCCACCTTTCTTGGTGCATTGCTAGAAACCTATGGTCAAGTGGATGGAAGATGGAGGTGGCTATTCTTAGAAGGGCAACATGGTGCTTTAAACAAGTGTAAAAATTGTTACACAAAATGGCATGACTACACCCTTCAAGTCAAACAAGAAGGGTTCACCTCTTTTGAGGTTGCATGGGGAAGAGAAGAAGAGGGGGGGGTAAAGGAGACGGCTTTGGTGGTGGGGGTTGGGTTGAATTTTCAATTGTTGTATAGTATGGGGTATTTGGGTAGTATTTGTGTCACTATGGTAATTTTTTATGTATTTTTATATTTTTACTTTTTACCTTTTAAAATACATACAAATTATTATAAGAAATTATATAATATCATACATTTTAATATTGATGATATGTAAATAATAACTCATTTATCTAGTAGTTGCGTTACACGCGTTTTGTCCTGGTAACATATCAATTTACGCGTTAAGGTTTTTCTTAAAATTTGAACTTTTCCAATGTATTAATGTTGGAACCTAAGATACTTTAAAACACTTTAAAGTATTTATTGACACATATATATTAATTATCACCAACGTTCTTGTGTGCTTGTATCGCGTGTAAAAATGGTAACTACGCCGAATTACCGATGCATGAGATGTTATACGCGAAAGTTTGCAATGCATAAAACGACTTCAATAATTGTAAGAAATCAAGTGTCATAGGTGTAATTATAACCAAGTCAAGACTAGGTATTGACCTGAAATTACCGGTTGTCACATACTCCCCATGTTAAAAGAATTTCGGGAGTTAGGATTGTCTGCAGATGCTAGGGTATCAAACAAGTAAGGGTAGTTGAGCTTCATTTGACCTTCGCGTTCCCAAGTAAATTCAGGTCCTCTTCTAGAAATCCATCGGACCTTCACTATAGGAATGCGGCTTCGTTTCAACTTCTTTACCTCTCGATCTAGAATCTCCACGGGCTTTTCAATAAAATGAAGTTGTTCATCAATCTGAACCTCATCGAGTGGTATAACCAGAGTTTCATCTGACAGGCACTTCTTCAGATTTGAAATATGGAAAGTGTCATGAACACTACTAAGTTCTTGAGGAAGTTTTAGCTTGTAAGCTACAGGACCAATCTTGGCTAGGATTTCAAATGGTCCAATGTATCTAGGGTTTAGCTTACCACGTTTGCCAAAACGGATGACTCCTTTCCATGGTGAGACTTTAAGTAGAACCTTATCTCCCACTTATAATTCCAATGGTTTACGTCTCACGTCAGCGTAGCTTTTCTGACGGTCACGCGCGACTTTGAGTCGGTTCTGAATCTGAGCGATCTTTTCCATGGTCTTGCTCGGGACCAGTGAGTTGACTATCGCCAACCTCTGTCCAACACAGTGGTGATCGACACTTCCTTCCGTATAGTGCTTCAAACGGTGCGACTTTGATATTGGTGTGATAGCTATTATTGTAAGAAAACTCAGCTAAGGGTAGATGAGTATCCCAACGGTTTCCAAAGTCTATCACACAAGCCCTAAGCATGTCTTTCAATGTCTGAATGGTCCGTTCGCTCTGACGATCTGTCTGAGGGTGGTATGCGGTACTCATATCCAACCATGTACCCAAGGCCTTTTGTAATGATTGCCAAAATCTCGAGGTAAATCGACTGTCTCGATCAGAGATAATGGAGATCAGTACTCCATGTCTCGAAACAACCTCCTTGAGATAAACCCTTGTCAACCTTTCCATTTTATCAGTTTCTTTAATTGGTAGGAAGTGAGCAGACTTTGTCAGTCGATCCACAATTACCTAAATCATATCATAACTGGTGGATGTCTTGGGTAGTTTTGTGATGAAATCTATGGAAATCTGCTCCCATTTCCATTGTGGAATCTCCAATTGGTGCAGTAATCCGGATGGCTTCTAGTACTCCGCCTTAACCTTTGAACACGTGAGGCACCTGCTAACATAGGTGGCAATGTCATCTTTCATGTTAGGCCACCAGTATAACTCATTCAGGTCCTGATAAATCTTATCAGAGCCCGGATGGATGGAGTATCTGGATTTGTGTGCCTCGTTCATCACGAGATCCCTCAAGTTCCTAAAATTTGATACCCAGATTCGATTCATGAAGTAGCGAGTTCCATCAGACTTGATCTCAAATTGTTTATCCATGCCGCGAAGGGATTCTTCCTTCAAATTTTGTTCCTTTAGTGCTTCAGACTGAGCATCATGAATTTGAGTAGTTAGACTCGTATGAATCGTCATTCCTAACGCTCGCACCCGTGAAGTTTTGGTTCGTTCTTTCCTGCTCAAAGTGTCTGCTACAACATTCGCTTTTCCAGGATGATAACGAATCTCACAGTCATAATCGTTTAGTAACTCAACCCACCTACGTTGCCTCATGTTTAGTTCCGTCTGATCAAAGATATGCTTGAGGCTTTTGTGATCTGTGAATATAGTACACTTGGTACCATACAGGTAGTGTCGCCAAATCTTTAGTGTAAAAACAACAGCTCCTAATTCGAGGTCATGAGTGGTGTAGTTTTTCTCATGCACTTTCAATTTTCGTGATGCGTAAGCAATAACTTTGTCGCGTTACATTAGGACACAGCCAAGTCCTTGCCGTGATGCGTCGCAGTACACCACAAAACCATCGTTTCCCTCTGATAGAGACAGAATTGGCGTGCAACACAGTTTCTACTTTAATAATTGAAACGCTGCTTCCTGCTTATCACCCCAATCAAATTTTTTTGTCTTTCTGAGTCAGGGTCGTCAGTGGTTGGGCTATTTTGGAGAAATTTTCGATAAAGCGTCGGTAATAGCCTGCCAAACCTAGGAATTATCGCACCTCATTCGGGGTCTTAGGTGCTTCCCAGTTTTTAATGGCCTCTATCTTGGATGGGTCAACATGTATTCCCTTCTCGTTAACCACATGCCCGAGAAATTACACTTCTCGGGTCCAGAAGTTGCATTTTCAGAATTTTGCGTATAATTTCTCGTTCTTGAGTAGCTTCAAGATTAATCTTACATGTTGTTCGTGCTCATCCTTGGTTCGTGAATATATCAAGATGTCATCGATGAAGACGATTACGAATTTATCCAAGTAGGGTTTGCACACTCTATTCATAAGATCCATGAATACGGCTGGTGCATTGGTTAACCCAAATGGCATGACCATGAACTTGTAGTGACTATAACAAGTTCGAAATACGGTCTTGGGGATGTCTTCCTCTTGGATTCGTAATTGGTGATATCCATAACGTAAGTCAATCTTCGAGTAGTAACTAGATCCCTAATGTTGGTCAAATAAGTCATCAGTTCGAGGGAGAGGGTACCGGTTCTTAATGGTAAGTTTGTTTAATTCTCTATAATTGATTCACATTTTAAAAGATTCATCTTTCTTCTTAACAAATAAAACTGGGGCTCCCCAGGGTGAGAAACTTGATCTTATAAATCCTTTATCTAACAACTCTTGTAATTGATTAGACAACTCTTGCATCTCTGACGGTGCTAGTCGATATGGGGATCGTGCTACTTGAGCAGCTCCAGGTACCAGGTCAATTCAAAATTTGACCTGTCTTTGCGGTGGAAGTCCCGGTAAGTCCTTGGGAAAGACTTCCGGATAGTCTCGCACGATGGTTATATCCTCGATTCTTTTCTCTTCGGTTCGCTTCTCCACTACGTGCGCCAAAATTGCATGATAGCCATTTCATAAGTACTTTCGAGCCTTAATACATGAAATGATCCTTTACATCGTACCATATTTTTCTCCTTGAATTGATATGGTCTCCCCACTCGGAAGTGGAATGCGAACGATCTTCTCACGACAAATGATTTCCGCTCGGTTTTCCGATAACCAATTCATGCCAATAACAATGTTGAAACTCCCTAGGATTACAGGTAGCAAATCTATATTGAACGTGTGATCCGCCAAACCGAGAGTGCATCCTTGTATGATTTTGTCGGTTTCGATCAACTTACCATCACTTAAACCTATCGTATACTTAAGCTAAATATGTCGGTGTAATTCGGTATAATGACTAAAACTGCTAGTAACAAAGCTCCTATCACCACCCGTATCAAAGAAAATAGAAATCGGGATATGAACTCGCTTCTTAGGCGTGTGTGCACAAAGTGCACCCTAAGGATTAGTCCGATAACTGCGGTATGACGGTGGTGGTAACGTCGGATCAACGTTATGGTGGGCATCTGTAGTCACGGTCTCGGGAATAACAGCTATAGGGGTGGGATCAGTAGGCTCAGGAGTGAGATCACGAGGGTTAGTGCCGGAATCTGGGGAGTAGGCTGTGAGGTTGAATCTGTAGGCTGGGGAATAGGTCAACTGGATACGAAATAGAGTCAACAGAACGAGGAATGGACTCAGTAGGCTCCGGATCGGAATCCACTAGGTCGGTGTCGACCGTTTGTGAGAAAGAATCAGTAGTCTCAGAATCAAGGTCGACTACCTCCGTGTCGGCTGGTTGAGGAGTGGAATTAGTAGGCTCGAGGAGGGTATCAACTCGCTCAGGGGATGGGTCAACTGGCTGGGCATCAGTGGGCGTGTGGCTAAGCTCAAGTGGTGGGTCGATAAAAATATGTGACTCGGTCACCGGAATGGCCATCGGTATCATCGGTCCAATGATACGTGTGACTCCTGGAATGAGATCCTCCTAGAGACTTGAATGAATCTTGGGTGCATGCATCCACCAATACGTGCCTGGGGGATAGCCCAAAATATCGGGATGTGGGTATGGCCTCAGTGGTGTCAGGAATGATGCCCGTAGTAGGAGCGGGGACAGTAGGAGGAGGAGGTGCAGGGGTCTCGGACTCCGTGGGGTTAGTAGGCTGGAGTACGACATCGGGCTTTGGGGTTAGAATGGCAGGTTTAGATCCTGTAGACGAGTTCAGAGATGTCTACTTATGCTCCTCATCTGTGTCAAAAACGTAGATCGGCATTGACGCAGATGACATTTCTATGACAAGGCAACACACAAGTACAATTAATATAAGTTAGGTTAATGCATAATGTACTAAGTCGAGGCAATGAGCTACGGTTATAGTCTAGGCTCACTAAATGCAACCTAATTCCCTATAACCAATGGCACTAATACCAATCTGTCACACCCCCAAACCATGGTGGTTTCCCGCGGGGTGCGAACGTCATGGTTTCATAATCACTGATCGACCAATACAAGGTTATGTAAAACATACGTCTCAAATAAGTTTAAGGTACATCATTGTTCAGAGTTAAATGTGCAGAAGCAATAGTAATAAGGTAAATTGTTTTCAAAACATGACAGATACGAAAATGAATGTCCCAAACAGCATGAATGGCCCTAAACATGAGATGATCCATGCTAGCTTAACTTGGTGCATCTATCAATTACCTGAGAAAACATGCATGAAAAATGTCAACATAATGTTGGTGAGTTCACAGGTTTTAAGTAATAATAAATAGCGTAAAGGACCATAATACTTTCTATGATTTGATTGTTGTACATACAATGCTAAAAATTATATAAGCGCCGCAATCGAAGCTAGACTGTAACTGTAATAAATTGCCCCTACCCATGCCTACCTTGAGCATGGGTGTGAACAGGCTAATAATGCACCCGTTTAGACCTCCAGTCAAGGTTAGGGTAATTAACCCGGGTGGGGGTAGTCAAACCCAATAGTACTATCAATGATTACCTTGCTTTGGGAAATAAACTAACGGTCCGATAACAGGGGACTTTATACGGTAAGTAAACAACTTATATAACATGTGAAATCATTGACAAGTAAATGTGTCCAATAAAATTAGTAATTTGCATGTAATCTCCCCCAAAAGGAAAATAAGTGAAAATGGGGCCGTGAAACTCATCTCAATTGCACGCGTGAATACTAGCAATAGTCTGTATGTATGATTGGTCTAAGAATATCCTAAACAAAATCACAATATATTCATGAGGTTATGAGTACTAACCATAGATGGTCATGCATAACTCATCCACAAAGTTAGTTTTGAAAATATCACTTGACTAGTTAGACACGTCGAGTCGTAAATGTTTTATTTAAATTCTTGTCTTCATATTTATCTTTCTAAAGATACATAATGTATTGAAGGTGTTTTATATTAAGTATAATGGTATTATACTTTTCATGTGTGTGTGTTTCCTTTTTACCAAATATCTCCAAAAGTTTACTTTATCTAAATATAGGCATTTGACAGAATCAAGGGGATTTTTGGGTCTGGTTGTCATCCTCTTTTCATGGTACAAAGAATTTTTATAAAATCTGATAATTTTATCACATCTAGATCTATGTCTTAGGATTCCAAAAAGGTATAGCTTGTATCATGAAACTTATTTAAGTCCCTCGAAATGGTTCATGAAGCAACAGATGTCAGTGCAGCATTTTTCTGTACATGTCTATGGAATTTACCTTTTTGATGGGTTAAACCCTACATTCAAAAATAGAGCCTATATTACTTTTAAACCTAACACCTTAAGCTAAGTTACCAGAGAAGGAAAATCTTTATTTTATTACTTTAAGCATAACTTATGCCTCATTCTTTCTGCCCTATCTATTCTGCCAAAAAATCAGGTTCAACACTTTAATTTGTTTGTACGTTTTGGATCGTTATACTCATCTAAAAATTTCAAGGTTGGATGAGTTAGAAACTAGACATCCTAAAGTTAATGTTAGGCTTAAGAAAAGGTTCATTTGACCATGTTTAGGTCGAGTTATGGTGTCGAAAACACAGAACATGAATCTGCCAGAAAGTGTCTTACATGTTTTGTTACTTTTTAAACTTTGCTAGAGCACTTTTGGATGAGTTATCGAACATGAACACATCATGGTGATGTATATAAGATTAGAAACAAGGTGCTAACCTTAAACAAACAAGGAGAAAGAGATGGTAGTCTTGAAATGCAAGGAAAAAGAAGACTTGATCCTTTGAACTAAAAACCCAACAAGAAAAAGTGGAGAGAATGTTGTAGGATGCTTGGAAGCTTCAAAAATCACTTGGTCTTCAAAAATGGCACTTGAATCACCCAAGATTTGAAGAAAATAAGTTGAAAATCAAATGAAGTGGTCGTGGGGATGCTTTGGCTGAAAATTTAGAGAGGGAGATGAGGAGAAGAGATGTTGGGGTGGTGGTGGTGGTGTATTATGCACCTTTATTTATAAGGAAGATTCATGTTTTAGGTCCACCTTTCTTGGTGTATTGCTAGAAACCTATGGTCAAGTGGATAGAAGATGGAGGTGGCTATTCTTGGAAGGGCAACATGGTGCTTTAAACAAGTGTAAAAATTGTTACACAAAATGGCATGACTACACCCTTCAAGTCAAACAAGAAGGGTTCACCTCTTTTGAGGTTGCATGGGGAAGAGAAGAAGAGGGGGGGGGGGGTAAAGGAGACGGCTTTGGGGGTGGGGGTTGGGTTGAATTTTCAATTGCTGTATAGTATGGGGTATTTGGGTGGTATTTGTGTCGCTATGGTAATTTTTTTATATATTTTTATATTTTTACTTTTTACCTTTTAAAATACATACAAATTATTATAAGAAATCATATAATATCATACATTTTAATATTGATGATATGTAACTAATAACTCATTTATCTAGTAGTTGCGTTACACGCGTTTTGTCCTGGTAACATATCAATTTACACGTTAAGGTTTTTCTTAAATTTTAAACTTTTTCAATGTATTAATATTGGAACCTAAGATAATTTAAAACACTTTAAAGTATTTATTGACACATATATATATTAATTATCACCAAAGTTCTTGTGTGTTTTATCGCGTGTAAAAATGGTAACTACACCGAATTACCGATGCATGAGATGTTATACGCGAAAGTTTGCAATGCATAAAACGACTTCAATAATTGTAATTAAATTGAAAATCAAGTGTCATAGGTGTAATTATAACCAAGTCAAGACTAGGTATTGACCTGAAATTGTCGGTTGTCACAATCATAGTGCTTGCAAGACTTTTCATCATCATACGGGCCCAAGGGAAACATTACTTTAGTTCCACTTTTCATTAGCTTTATCTTACACTTTAATATATAATACTTTACTTACTAAGTATACAACATATCAAGTACAGTTTACCATGGAGTATAACTATCATCAAGAAGATAGAATAACATAACACCATATAACCTACCCTCCGTAGGACAACGGGGATTCGGAGGCGGCAGCCCCTGATAACAAGTTTCTAGGGGCAGCAGCCCCTAGTGGCCTCCAAGGGGCAACGCCCCTGGCTGGGGCCGGGCTGCCAGGTCAGCGTGCAAAATTTTTTATTTTAAGGACTTTATACAACATATTTTTGTTATAGGAAAATTTATTTTTCTTGTTAAAACCTCTTAAAATCTTTACCTTAAAACCTTAGATTTACTATATATAATAGCCCCAAAAACATGCAAAAACTTTTAAATAAGGGGATCTAGAACTCACCTGATCAAAGTATATTGTTTCATGACTAAGCTTCCTAGGCTAGATTCGCACTACACAGCCTACACATAAGTCAACACTCAAATAGGTCATTTCTATGCAATTTTGCTGCTAGTTTCGCTGTCAGATTCGTTGGCAGTTTTGCTGGTACGCTCGCTGGTAGTTTCGCTGGTAGGCTCGCTGGCAGTTTCGCTGCCAGTTTCGCCAAGCAGCTTCGCACGAAAGTTTCGCTGCCAGGTGCGCCCAATTTTCATTGGAATTTCCTAGGTTCACAGGTTCTACTGGTCAACTAGGGCACTAGCGAAAATACTAGTGAAACTGTAGTTTCGCTGGGAATTCTATTAGTTTTGCTGGATGAGTCCACAGTTTCGCTGATCGGGCTTACAGTTTCGCTGATCGGGCTTACAGTTTCGCTGGACGTGCAAAAATGACGAACTAGCCCGTTTTTAACCCAAAATCTTAAGTTTTTACGTCCAAATCCTTGGTTTATCATCCATGAAACTTTATCTAACCTTTTTACACATTTTCATACGTAAAAATATGTCCTTTATGTGATTCTTTGAAACTTTTGAACACAAAACCCTAGAAACCCGGATTTGTTCTACAGAGGAGTTTAGAGGACGATTCTTACCTTGATTTGTAGCTCCTTTCTTGTGGTTTGAAGCTCCAACTTGCAGATCTTTAATACCTTTCATAATAGCACACCAAATCCTTGAGTTTTCTTCACTTTTTCTCTCTACTTTCTCTCTCTAAAAGCTTGAGGGCTAGGGTCATAAATGAGGGGATGGAGGCCAGTCATGCATGTTTAAGGGCTGATTAAAGGCCCTTAAACCCGTCAAAACTTAGCCCATTAGGATTAATTTTGTCCATAGCTCACTTTTCCTCCTTATTTATATTAATTAACCCTTATAAAGCCCATTATTATTAAATTGTTTGCTTTGAAAATTTCGGGGCGTTACATATTTCTGTACGTGAAATTTGTCGGACTTCACTATACAAAATATCTTCGAAGTAGGAGATCAATTCCTATAATCATAGAAGATTATTCAATAAGCTTTTTAGTTGCTCAAGTATTTTATATATTTTGAGTTAAATGTGTTTTTCATCTCTGAGATTTCATAGCTATTATCATTTGAGTCTAAAATGTTAAATTTATCTTTTGCATCCAAATATTTCATAAAAATTGTCATTTGAATTCATTTAATTACTCTTAATTAATACTGTTAACTTTTTTCATTAAGTTTTCTACATTAGTGGTATTTTTGTCAATACAATCAAAAAATAAAAATCAACTTTACATGAAGGGTTTTATGCGTTTAGTCTCATAATCTTGTTTGATAATCATTATTGTGATCTGAATTTACCTATTAGATAAAATAAAATATAATGATAACCACCTAAAAATAACTCATTCCTAATTTTATAAAATATACACCTTAAAATAATGTTTAAATAAACAAGCAAATCATATGACATTAACAATTCATTTGAATTATAACCATAAAAGACAAATCATTATAAAAGTATAAGAAATTATAAACATATTTCATTAACAATTCATGAATAATAATCATAAAAAAATCAATCATCGTAACCGTAATTAAACTGTAAACCAAAAAAATCTATTATTAACCAAGATGGGAAAAAGTAAAATGACTACTAAACCCAAATACATTAACAAGACAACACAACAAAATATTACCATGGGTCAAATCATAACAATAATTACTAAAGAGACTGAACATATAAAAAATTTCATGTAGGCTGGTTTTTTAGTCAAAACGATTACAATATAAAACTAGTCACATGAAAAGTTTTATGCGCTCAGTCTCTTTTTGTAATTCCAATTATGATTTAACTTTATGGTAGTATTTTGTTGTTTTGTTTTATTAATGTATTTTGGTTCAATAGTCCTAAAACTTTTATCTGTCTTGTTAAATAATAGATTCCTCTAGTTTAAAAAGTAATTATGATTGCGATGATTAATATTTTATAATTATTATCAATGAATTGTTAGTTTATTCTTTTCTTTTACTTTTTTGATGATTTATCTTTATGGTTATTATTCAAACGGCTTGTTTCATATTATTGTTTATTTATATATTCTTTGTGATGTATATTTTATAAAGTTAGAGATGAGTCATTTTAGGTCGTTATCATTATATTTTATTTTATCTAATAGGTGGATTCAAATCGAAATGGTGATTTTCAAACGAGACTGAACGCATAAAACTCCCCCTTGTAGAGTTGATTTTTTATTTTGTAATTGTTTTTATCAAAAATACAAATAGTGTAGGAAATTTAACGGAAAAAGTTAAAGTATTAATTAGAAGTAGTTAAATGGATTCAAATGATAATTTTTGTTGAACATTTGGATGAAAATGATAAAATTTAAACTTTTAAACTCAAATGTCAATTTCTATAAAATCTCAAGGATGAAAAATGCATTTAACTTAAATATTTTCAATAATTTAAACTTTTGGACTTAATTTCAATTTCTATAAAACCTCAGGGATGAACTGCGTGAGCTTAGGGTAGCAGGTTATCTCTAATCAACGAACTACGCTTGATCAGACATTAGATAAAGTTAATGTTCAAAGAGCGTGATGTCTAGTCTCGATACAAATTATTAATAAAAAATGATCATTGCATCGTAATTGTTAGTGATCATAAGCCGTATAGAATTAAGAAATTACCTTAGTGTTGAAATTAATTTTCATATTTGAATTTATTTCGTAATTTAATAATGATTTTAGTAATTCTTTTTCATAATTAAAAACAACAAAAAATGTCAAATTTCATTAAACAGTTCGTTTGCATGGAATTTCCTTTACAGTTTTGTGCACTATATGTTCATATTTTTATTATTTATTTGCTGAATTCGATATCAAAATGAGTTTTTTTATTGTTTTTTAAAAGGAATGAAATTTTAGTTATTGTGCCAAATATGTCATCATGTTCAATATATCAATTAGATTGCTAGTTTAGAATCCCGGTACTACATGTGTTGAATGTAAATATTAACATAATAGTTATTTATTATTATTTAGAAGTTATCAAAATAATAACAATATTTTTTTAAACTTTTGTCTTTAAAAATTGTTGCTTTAAAAATTTTCTTTTTAAACATTTTAATTTTTTTGAAAGTAATTTATTTAAACAATGTCATTTTTTAAATTATTTTTAGTAAAGAACTTCACATTTCATAATATTTTGTTTATGAAAACAAATTTCAAAATATGTTTTTTTAAAAATGTTATGTTTTTTAATAAAAAGAATCATGTTTTTAATTTATCAATTAATATATTTTATAATTAGAAAAAATAAATAAATAATCATTAGGATTTAATGTATCATTAAATGGCAAACTTTTATTCAAGTAACGACACATGTTTAAATCCTTGGTGGACGTTAGGATGACAATATAGAAAAATGTACATGACTTCTATACATTTTAATTTATTAGTATAGACAATGTTGTAAATATCGCTAGGCGATAGTCGGGCAGTGAGATAGGGACTAGGTATTAGTCGGGATTAATCGATTTGGAAATTTTATATGTATTTTTTTAGAAATTATACATATAATTAAGATTAGTACACTTTAAACATTAATAATTAAACATAAAATTAACCATCGAGTACTTCAAAGATCACATAGTTTAATATATAAAAACTAAAACATAGTAGTTCAAACACTTCAAAGATCAAATAGTTTCAAAATATAAAAATTAACCATTAAGTACTTCAAGGTGGAGCTGTTCGCGGTTGGGGCTGCTGCGAGAGGAGTTGTTTGCGGTTGGAGGTTGGTCGCCGGAGGGCTGGTCGCCGGGAGGGAGCCTGGTCGCCGCATGGGTGGTCGCCGGGAGAGGGCATGGTCTCAAGATTCGAAGTGGAGGTGGGGATGTCGGCTAGCGGGCTAGGGCAGTGGTTTAAATGGTAAGAATCGTGAGATTATGGTTTTAAACCCACATTCAAGCCGTTGACTGGCTTTAACCGATCAGAAAGTAGTACGCCGATTACACCGATTTGCACCGATTAATCCCGTCTAGGTCCGATTATCGATTAATTGATCTGACTAGCATTAATCTACAAGGGCCTAGGCCGTCTAGCGATTAATCACCAATTAATCGGCCGCCTAGGCCGATTTTTTGCAACACTGATATAGATTGTATTTAATATTTCTTTAATTTATGTAGTATGTTTTGAATCATTTCGCGTTATTTTTCTCATTGTTTAAGTATTATATAAATTTATTGAAATTTTATCATTATTTTTGCATATTAGAAGTACGTAATGCTATTATTTCACTAATGTATTTGATATAGACTGTATTTAATATGACACATTTATAAGTATGTATTGTGTTTTATATCATCTGTGATATTTTATCATTTTTAGGGTAAATACCATTAAAAAAACTCATGCACTTTTAGTTTTCCTCACAAAAGTTAATGTATAATTTTTTACACGTAAAAAACCAATATATTATCTATTTTATTACATAAAAGTCTCCTAACGGTTTTGGCATAAAAACAACACTTTATTATTTTTCACATAAAACTCCTATACAATTATTTACATATTAAAGTCACTCATAAGTTAGACGAACCACATAGAGGAAAAATGCAAACTAAGAAAACAATCGGTGCAAAAGTTTTTTATTTTTTTAGAATTTACGTGAATTTAACAAGTGAAGTAACTGTAATGTGTAAACATTTGTTAAAAGGTTTAATGTGAGAAAAAAAATTATGTTAGTTTTTTATGTGTAAAATTATTGAGTGATTTTTATGAGACAAAACAATATATTGGTTTTTTACATGCAAAAAATTATACAAGGACTTTTATGAGAAAAAACTGAAAGTATGTTAGTTTTTTTTATATTTGCCTTTGTTTTTAATGTATAAAATATATTAGTTGTTATTTTATTATGTTTTACATATTAGAAGTAAGCAACAATGTTAACTCACTGTTGTGTTATTTACAACTTATCTTTTTAAAATACATAATAATATTGTTCAAGAAAACATAATGAAAAACAAAAAAGAGAAAATGATGAGCAAAAGACACAATGACTTATTGATCGGGTGGTGAAAGTTCTACATTTAAAGGCTTTATTTCTGTGTTTACCTGTCAAATTACAAGAAATAGAGTTAGTTTTGGGATACTATTATGTTTGTAGGATAAATGTGAAGATTATAAAGAAACTGAAAGAAACGGAATGAAAATTGGAGCTCATGAGGTGAAAATATGTTAAAGAGAAGTTTCAAGACAATGGTAACTTAAAACTGGCATAACTTGAGCTAGGAAAAGGGTTACGGGGCCCATGACCTATCAACGAAAAGATCTCGAAAAGTTACACATGAAAATCAACTTTGTGCAGGGGGTGGCGCCACCGACGCCATTCTGGGTGCCACCGACCCCACCAGCGTCAATAAACCCAAAACTTGCTGACCGACTCCTCCTCTGACGCCTAGCCTGAAGCCAAACTGGAGCCACCGACGCCGATCGCCGCGTTTTGGTGAATTTTAAACTAATTTGAGGGGTTTTAAAGATGAATTAACCTTAGGACGAAAAATGCCTGCTTACACTTCAATCAAGGATGAAAAAGCAAGGATCTTTCACCATTCCAAAGCTGTCCAACGCCAAATTCATCCGGATTCACATGATCAATTACAATTGTGTTGAAGAATGGATGATGATGCAGGGCTAAATCAATTATGATTCACTTCGGGTGACGTGTTTGTGCAAGTTTTAATTTTTCTTTGTTTGTAACCTAGATTTGAGATTGGGTCTTGAACCCTTTAAGTTCTTGTGGATTCAATTCATGTGTGATTATTTAAACAGTTTGATTATGCTTAAACCTAATTTTGATACTCTATAACTTTGGTTGCCTTTAATCATTGTGCGTTTGATTATTAGAATTAGGGTTTCATTATTCAAATTGCTAATTGTGTAAATAAGGACCTTTAATCTTTAATCCATAATTATCACTTAAATCTTATCATGTGTAAGTCATCATTAATGACTTCTTATTAGGTTTCATTAAAAAATATAACTTTGTCAAAACTGAATCCTGAAGTGGGTTGCTTTTTCACTAAGATTGTTAAAAACTTAAACTTTTATTTCGTTAATTTGATTTTTTTTTGAATTCAATCAATCAAGCAAATTACTTTTCAATGTTTAGTATTTTTTGATTATTCGTTTCTAGTACTTTCCTATGATTTATTGTGGATGTGAGACCCTTCTCACCCTTTATTATTAAGGGTGATTAAATACTCTTTAATATATATTTTTAACAGATCACACGACATCGATCACTTATATTTTTAACTTTTTTATATTGATGCCATATTTGTTTAAAGATAAAATATGCTCATTTTATGACGTAATTTTTGTAAAAAAAATGATTTATGTAAAAGTTATGAGCGCTCAAATAAAATTAAAAAACTTGAACAAAAGTCAACAAAAGTGACTATAACTAAAATATCATTACAACAATTTTTAACTATAATTTAATCTCAACTATGAATTAAAAAAATGAATATTTAAGATTTCTTCATACACTTGTTTTATATATTATTTTTTTATATCAACCCTTACCCTAAAATACTAGTGTGTATTAAAATATATTTCTATGACAAGGCATCCACATGTTGGAATTTCTAGACCTACTAACATCTGTTTAGATGAGATGAAGTCATAACACATTACAAAAGAAAATTATTATGTTAAATTAAATTTATTGTTTTTCAATATATTATAGGCGTTTTAACACCATCCACTAAAAGTAGAGAAACATAACTAGTTTTTCCTGCTTTTCTGGCACTTAATATTTTCATTTCCCAACTTTTGATGCTAATTGGTTTCTCAATTTCTTCTTATTATATTTTATTTTTTGCCATTAAGTAGCACTTTTTAAAATAGAAATTGATAATCTTTTATTGAATTTATAAAATTATAATTGTTAGTACCTTTTATTGTAAAAAATATATTTATATCTCTCTTTTGATAACATATGTACCTCATTTTTACTCTTTCACATCCATGTCTTTTAATTAAAATATACTCCCAAAAGATAGTATTTTATGAATTAGGTTTAACATATATTTTAGTTATATTTTTATGTTATTTTACATTTTCAGTGATCTTTTTCTAAAATTTCTTAGTTTTCGTAGACTGTGTGTATTGATTTATATTAAAAAAAAGTTCAACAAAATATTAATATCAAATTAAATTAAAGTAGTGGACGTGACTAATCGATGAGATGAAGTGGTAATCAAGTAAGATTATGAAAAGCGTAAAAGAGATAATAAGAGAGAACTTTTTTGATATTTTAGAGGATAAAGTATTTTTTATTTAGTATTTTGGGCTATGTGTTGTGCGGGCGCAGGTGGGGGTACCACCTACGTGGCCAGCCATCTGGTCAGGCATACCGTGACTCAGGGGCGGGATTAGGGGCAAGGGTGGGGGTGCGTGAGAGTGGTCGCTTGGAAATAGTGCCAGTTGTTGCCTTAGTTTGATATAATCTCTGGGAAACGTATACCGACCCACAATATACGAAATCTCCCCCGTAGTTGTATGATTTTATTTATTATAATAGGGCTTTTTAGTTTAGCATTGTAATTTTCTTTAATGAAACGCCTTTTAATATTTTATAGAAGCAAAATCAATTTATAATTTGCATTTCTATTTCTTTTATCTAATTAGGTTTTTTTTTATTTTTCTTGTTGTAACTTTGTTATTTAATAAAATGTATTTTTTAAATTTAAATAAATAATTGAATAAACTTAACTTTTACCCTCTGTCTTGTCTCAAATAATGTTTTTTATCCAAACGTTTTAAAATTATAAATTTACTCCCTGTGACATGTAATCTGTGTCAGATTACTCCAAGCCATTAATATCGTTATTTTCTTATGTTAAAATAAAAGGATATTTAGGTCTTTTTATATTTAAGGAGTAATTGTGTAACTTTAATAAATGAAAGGGTTAGTTATGTAATTTACTATAAATATATACACTATCAACATCATCATCATCCATTATCATCATCATATCTCTCTCCCATGTCCATTACACCACCATCATCATCCACACCTGCCTCCACCACCCACCTCCACCGTCGCTCCACCACCCGCCTCCACCGTCGCACCACCACCCGCCTCCACCGTCGCACCACCACCCGCCTCCACCGTCGCACCACCACCCGCCTCCACCGTCGCACCACCACCCGCCTCCACCGTCGCACCACCACCTTCCATTGCATCCCACTTGTATCTCAGATCTCCACCAACGAACTGTTCAAGAAAAAAACCCACAACAAAAACCCTAAACTGATTTGGGTGTGTGGAGGAAGATGGTTGTGTACTTGTTTAGACTCAATAACTAGTCCCTATGTAAAAAAAGTCTAAAATACCCTTCTATTTAACAGAAAAAACTAACGGTGTTAGTAGGTGGTTGTTAATTGTTATGGATTATGAACCACATGGAGTAAAATCGTAATTTTGAAATGTTTGGATGTCAATCGTTATTTGCGTCAAATCACAGGGAGAAAAAGTGTAGTTTACTTTAAATAATTTAATTTATTTTAGTTAAAATTGTATTTTGTTACTTTATTAAACTAAATTTAGAAAAATTAAAAGCATTCATAATGTTTCCTTGTCTCTATCCCTATTAAATATATATAAAAAAATATCCCAAAAAAATTACATTTGATTTAAATCATGATTGAGTTAAGTCTTTGATCGGGTTATAGCTTATAACTACTTAAAAAATATATATATAATATAATAAAAAAATATTTGTGCCCCTTAAGCGAGTAAACCCTGATGAGAAGTCCATTCCACCCCTCCTCAGGGCCGGCACTGGCCGTTGATAACCCGTAACATAGCACATGGGAAATTTATTACTAATAATGTAAATAATAATTTTTTTCTACTTTGTTATTTTTGAGTTAAATAATAATAATTTGATACATACTTCTGGCTCATTCATGTGTGGTTTTGATAATTTAGTAACCTTTACACTAAAAAATCAACTTCATCAACAATTTATTTTGTGTTGTTAATGGCTTGACCACTAAAGTTTTCTAGGTGTGCATATCACCCCCTCCCCCAAATGCGTTTATAGAGACAAAAGGGGGTTACTCACCCATTTCATCCTCTGGTCTATTTCTAGAGAGAGAGGATTCATCGATGGTGTTCACCGCTTGCATCACCTCGGTCGTTTGCCGACTACACTAAGACCATGTCGGGGGCTGGTTGGTGGTTTTGTACGTCAGTGGCGGCTCCGGTGGACCCATGTATCGGCGCCTCCATGGACGGTGGTGCATTTTGTAATCGGCTTAGATCTGTCGATTTTGACGTCGCAATGGTCTATCAACCACCTTTGGTGACATCTACGTGACCGTGACATCCAGTTCTTTTCATATTTTGCTCGATGACGATGGCACATGACACATGGCACATCCAAGAGCCCTAATCTGGTTTGTGATGATGTGCTTTGTATAGAGAGAGCTTTCGGTGATCTTGCAACGTCGCGACCGCCAACCGCCGTCCATGGAAGGTGATGCATTCCCATATCGGCTTAGATCTGTCGATTATAACTCCGTCTTCCACCAAATGATGAACATGGCGTGACAAGGATGGTGGATGGTAGGTTTTTAACCTGCAACTCACCATGCAGCTATGATTTTTTAGAGTTCTGAGCCACAAAAAACTTCATTATGCTTGGGAGTTGTTTTTATTTCATTTTGTTGTTATTTTCTAGATGGTTTCATACATTTCAAAATACTGGTTGTGATAATAAAGTTTTAACAAACTTCCGCTTTTAATTTTTAATCGTTACGATGATGAAAACGGATGCATTTTACCCACGTTTACTTGGTTGTTAGGCCGGTCTGCCTCGCCGCGAAGCGCGAGGGAGAAAATAACTACTTTATTCTCAAAAGAGAATACATTATTCAATGTTAGTTGTTTCTGGTATACGATAGGTGAGCGGTGCATTTAATTATGTGTTAAAACAATGTTATTCTCCATATGTAGCCTATAATCATTAATGAGGATAGGACATTTAACTCTCGGGTTTAGATTTATGAACAAAGCATTACATCCTGTCGGTATGTTTCCAGTTTGGAAGAATTTCATAAAAAATCCCTAATATCACCTTGTAATATGTCTCAGTATCTCTTAACTTTGTATGTGTTACAAATAACTTAACTTTGTTTAGTGGTTTCTTTTTTTATTATTATTTTTTTGTAAATTTCTTCTTGCTTTGCGTCTTACTTTTAAATGTTTCTTTGGGCTTTACTTTTTTCTTTTTTTATGTTTCACTTTCAGATTTTCTTTCGTTTGATGAATGCTAATGCTAATGCACAAGTAATCGAAACTGAATGCATTATAAATTTTAACACCCACTGGAGAGGGTCTCAACGGTTTTGGTGCCCAAGAGAAACAAGACATGGGACTCTTTCCAAAGAGAAACCAACCAATTACAGCAAAACTAAACAAGAACAATCAGTTGAGCTGTTGAGTTGCTATATAAAGTAAAAGGCAACTAATCAGTAAGCATGTTAAGATTAACTTAAAAACCTTTATGAAAAAGAATCACAAGAATTACAATGAACAAGTATAGAATGAAACAAGGTACCAAGATAACTAACTCAACTAATCAAGAAAATGCAATCTTTATTTTGAAGTGAATGAATCTACATACAACGACTTCTGTTATTTATACTCAAACACATTTACACTTCTAGTCCCTCACAACTAGTGAAATTACAAAACAAACCTCCTACATACTCCCCCCTAATTTCACAACCCATCACTTAAGTCTTCAACTCCCAGCAACTCTCTCATCTCAACAAACTTTACTCTTGCCAGTGGTTTAGTTAGAACATCTGCACGTTGTAAATCTCCACTAACAAAATCAACTTTAATCTGACCTTTCTCAATACACTCTCTAACAAAGTGATACCGAGTGTTAATATGTTTACTCCTGCCATGAAAAACAGGATTTCTCATCAACTGTATTGCTGATTTGTTATCCACATACACAGTCACAGCACCAAGCTTTTGACAAGTAATTTCCTCAATAACTCCCTGAAGCCACAATGCTTGACAGGCTGCTGAGGTAGCAGCCATGAATTCAGCTTCACATGAAGACAAAGCAACTGTTGCTTGCTTCTGTGAATGCCATGAAACAATTGAGTTATTAAAGAAGAAAACATTCCCTGAGGTACTCTTCCCATCATCTGTATCAGTTAGATGACTACTATCACTATAGCCAACCAGACCTCCCCCTTCCATACTCTTATATCTCAGTCCATAATGGATAGTTCCTGATACATATCTAACCAGATGCTTCACAGCCTGCATATGTGCCACTCTAGGATTTTGCATAAACCTACTCACATAGCCAACAGCAAAAGCCAAATCTGGCCTGGTCTGAGTCAAATACCTCAGTGATCCAACAAGCCTTCTATACTGAACTTGATCTACTTCTTCTCCTCCTTCATCTTTAAACAGTTTTAATCCAGGCTCCATTGGAATTTTTGTTGCATTACATCCTTCTAGACCTGCTAATTTTACCACTTTCTTCGCATATGCAGACTGCTTGATCAGTATACTACCTCTTACTTGTATAACTTCAATCCCAAGATAGTAACACAGTATTCCCAAGTCTGTCATTTCAAATCTTGACTGCATCTGCAACTTGAACTCTCTTACTTCTTGTTCATCACTCCCAGTTACCAGCAGATCATCTACATATACCCCCAATATTAGAAAAGAACCAGGCTTAAATCTTACATACACTGCCTGCTCATGTTGACATCTCATGAACCCAATCTCTTTCAAAACTTCATCCAGTCTTGTGTTCCAAGCTCTTGGAGCCTGCCTCAACCCATAAAGAGCTTTAATGAGTTTATAGACTTTGTACTCTGCACCCTTTCTTACATATCCTTCAGGCTGTTTCACATACACACTCTCCTTAAGTTCACCATGTAAGAATGCTGCTTTAACATCTAGATGAAATACTCTCCAACCTTTCTTAGCAGCTAAAGCTAGAATTAGTCTGATTGTTTCTATTCTAGCCACAGGGGCAAAAGCCTCTTCAAAGTCAACCCCTGGCTGTTGCACATACCCTTTTGCAACAAGCCTGGCCTTATGCTTCACTATTACACCAGCTGCATTTCTCTTCAGTTTATATACCCATTTCAAACCAATTGGATTACACTTCAAAGGAGCATCTGTAAGAATCCAGGTCTTGTTTCTTTCAATTGCCTGAATCTCTTCATTCATAGCTATCCTCCACACTTGTTCTCTTACAGCTTCCTGAAAACATGTGGGTTCTTCTTCTTGTGCCAGCAACAACTCAACATCAGTCATTTCTTGTTGCTGTGCAGGCCCATAGTTGACTCTACCTTCAATTACATAATCATTCCACCTTCTGGGCACTTGAGTTACTCTATGTGACCTCCTGAGATTGTGCTCATTCATTGCTTCATTTCCATGATTATCAGGTGCTTCTCCACTACTGGAATCATTGAAATCCATTTGAGATACTCCACCACCACCTTGACTGATCTCACCTTGGCTAAACTCATCTTCTTGGACAGTGAACTCCATCCAACTTGAGTTAGAAGTACCATTAGAAGTGCCATTTCCATGACATGCCTCCCAATTGTATATTCTGTTTTCTTCAAACCTCACATCCCTACTCACAACAACTTTGTTGTGAATCGGATCATACATTCTATGTGCTTTAGATCCTGCTTCTACTCCCAAGTATACCATAGGATTACTCCTATCTTCCAGTTTTTGCAAATTTGGAGTAGTTACTTTCACATGACCCACACAGCCAAACACTTTTAAGTAAGATAGGTTTGGTTTCTTGCCTTTCAATGCCTCATAGGGAGTGGAGTTTGATAAGGCCTTAGTGTGCAGTCTATTCAAGAGATAGACTGAATGTCTCACACCTTCAGCCCACAGTTCCTTGGGTAGCTTCATGGCCTTTATCATACTTCTTGTCATATTTAGAATGGATCTGTTTCTCCTTTCTACGGCTCCATTTTGTTGAGGTGAATATGGGGCAGTTAGCAGCCTATTGACACCCGCCTTTGTACAAAACTCCTGAAACTCATGGGAGGTGAACTCCCCCCCACGATCAGACCTCAGGGCTTTGAGTTCATGCCCCACTTCTTTCTCTACTTTGGACTTGAACAGTTTGAATTGTTCAAATGCTTGGTCCTTTCTTTTCAACATGTAGACCCACATGTATTTGGTTGCATCATCCACTAGTAGCATGAAGTACCTATTCCCAGCTTGGGTTGTGGGGCTAATTGGTCCACAAAGGTCAACCGAGACCAATTCAAGTGGGTGTGAGGCTGTATATAGGGACTTTGTAGGGAATGGTTGTCTAGTGTGTTTACCTGCTAGGCAGGCTTCACACACTTGTGCAGGTGGACTTATAGTGGGTAAACCGGTTGCCATCCCTTTACTGGACATCATTCTTATAGTTTCAAAGCTGATGTGCCCAAGTCTACCATGCCATAACCATGGCAGACTTTCGGCATTCAGATTGAAACACATTGGGGAGCCTACATTGAACTTAGCCTTATACAAGCGATTTGCTGACCTTTTTACCTTCATCAACAGCTTTCCAGTCTTGTCATAAAGCCACAGGTGATCATTCTTCATCTTCACTTCACACCCATTCTCTGTAGCTTGCCCAAGGCTCACTATGTTGCTCCGTAATTGAGGAATGTAGTAGACCCCGGTCAGAAGTCTTTGTTCTTTCATGCTTGATTCGAGTATCACTGACCCTCTTCCTTTAATATGGACAGTTGACCCATCCCCGAACCTTACATTCCCATTAATGTTCTTATCAAGGCTTGCGAACATTGACAGATTGCCTGTCATGTGGTTAGACGCTCCATTGTCCAAGTACCACATTGATACCTCATCTTCCCCACCTGGGTAACTTGTGGGATGCACCTGTTGTTCATTAAGAAACACCATCTCTTTGTGTTGTGGGACGCTGACTGTCATTAGAAGAATTGGCTCATCCTCATGTACTTGAGATAAGTTCACTTCGGATTCCTTGTTCTTTGTAGGACATTCCGAAGCATAGTGGCCATACTGGTCACATTTAAAGCACTTGATCTTGGACTTGTCTTTACCCGTCCGAGTTGTAGCCTTTTGATTCTTGAACGAGTCACGATCATCCCGTCCTTTCACCCTATTTCTTCCCTCCTTTACAGTCTTGCTACTTTTATCATACTTACTCTTCACCTTTGTAGAGTTTTCAGATTCTTTATGGCGACTCTGCCACTCTGAGTATGTGAGCAGGAGTTGGTCAGTCTTGTTGGAGACAGTCTTTGTTTTCATCCCAGTGCGTTCCTCAAAGGCCTTCAACCGACCGATTGCTTCCGGTAATAGCAGGGTCTCAAGATCGACAAATTGCTCAATTGACGCAGCAATTTGTAGGAATCGATCCGGGACCGCGCCAAGTAGCTTTCTAACGAGCACCGATTCTTTAAAAGGTTCGCCTAGATCGGTGGCCTTAGAGGCAATTGCACTTATCTTCGCGACAAAATCATCAATCGAGTCGTCTTCTTTCATCCGCAGACTCTCAAATTCGTTTCGTAGAGTTTGCATTCGGGCTTTCTTAACTCGATCAACTCCAATGTATCTGGTCTTAATTGACTCCCAGATTTCTTTCGCAGTTTCACAGTGTGCGACTTGAAGGATCAAATCTTCCGGCATTGCTTGATACAGGTAGGCAATGGCCGACCCATTTTTCTTCGGATCAACTATGGTTCCCTCCGGTGGTTCAACCGCTTCCCACAGCGAGTGAACCTTGAAAATTGCTTTCAATTTCAAGGCCCAAATCGTGTAGTTCGTCGGTGTTAACATCGGACATTGGAGTGGAATTGTATAGTTCTCTTTGATCGTTACCATCTGAGTGTTCGATTGATTTGATGCCATCTTCTTCTTCGCCCTTTGATACGAAATCCCAAATCTTGAGTCGAGCTCCAGTACTTCTTTTGAATCGCCCGAACTCGATGCTTCTCTTCTTCGAGTCCTCAATCAAGCACTTGATTCAATCCTTCGAACCGATTGCCGTGGTGATTCAAGCTTTCTCCTGAACGCTCTGATACCAATTGAAACAAGGTACCAAGATAACTAACTCAACTAATCAAGAAAATGCAATCTTTATTTTGAAGTGAATGAATCTACATACAACGTACTCAAACACATTTACACTTCTAGTCCCTCACAACTAGTGAAATTACAAAACAAACCTCCTACATAGAACAATAAAAAAAATTATCTTTCTTAAACACTATTTTATGCTATATATTGCTATTTTTTTTGTAGTTTGTCACTTTTTTCTGACAAAGAGAATATCATATCATACATTTTTCTGGTTTTTTACACCAATAAAGGTTGGAAAAATCAACAAATATCGCAGTCAACACTCAGATCGATTATCAAAAATCAACAAGTATCAACAATAAAAAAATTGTAATTAAGTAGTTTGATTATCACAATCAACAGTTAGGTTAAGAACAATGAGTTGAGCTGCAATCAAAATTCAAAAATACTAATCTTAAGACGAGAGAGTTGCAACCTTGGTAGCTCGATTAGTTTCTTTAAAGTTTCGTAAAATTGAGTTAAGAACAATTGAACAAGTTTAGAGCGAAGAGTAGACTTCTAAAATCAATTAATTTTTTGAGAGAATTCTGAAATTCAAAGAGAAGAGGGTGAAGCCCGGAACCAGAATAGAAGCGATTTTGATAATTTTACCTCAATACGTTATGGATATAAAAAAATTAATAAAATTGGAGGCCATAATAAAATAGGGTTCAAAGCCTTAGCTTTATCAAATTAGGCTTGCCGGCCACTGCGGCACTATTAAAAACGGGGCCAAAGCCCTAAGTTTACGTTTCGAACCTGCAACTAGTTATTTAACATAAAGTGAGGTGAGATATGTAGAGTGGAAAAAGAATACAAAATCTTGTGTAAATATCTTTAAAGGGTTTAGTAATTGCACTTTTTAGCACCCGTATTACATATGGTACAAATTAACATAATGACTGTTATTATCAAATTATTAAAGAATTACCTTTTTAGGATACTTTTACCACATTATTAAGCATAGGCCATAACCTTCGACCTTCAATCCAATCAAAAGTCAAAGTGGAATCCACCGTAATTCCCATCAAAGCATGCGATAATATTGGGTGTGTTTCACTTTGGATATGTATGAGAGATCAAGTGGGATAAAATAGTAAGATTATTGAATGTTTAAAACCATTTGTTCTTGAAAAAATTATATTATATAACTTAATAAAATAAATAATTCAAATAAAAACCAACAAATACAAGAAGGATGATTAATTTGCAATTAGAAGGTAAACGGGATACGTATAAGAAACTTTAACATGATGACTTTATGAGCGTTTGTTCTTGTCAAATTAAACTTTATGAGCGTTTTTTTTCTTCTTCTGAAGGCGTGTAAAAACATCCTATAATGTCAACCATCCTGAATCATATCATTTTAAATATGTTTGGCCGTAGATTTCTACTCTAATATAAAAATAATATATATGTATTTGGGTGGGCTTACACTTTAACACAATATTAAATACTATAAATTACGTCATATTAACTAAAATTTGTATAAAAAATTACTAAATTAATAACAAATGAGTTTTGAAAGAAAAAAAAACTACAAAATTTTGAAAACCAGTCATACCACTATTTTGGTTCAGCAACTTCACCGATCCGACCGGTAACCAGGGTACAAATGAAAAAGATTCGAATACACAACTATGTCGGTTCCCAATTCAATAGGTTTGATTTCTAAAAATATTGTTATAGTAATCTCAAGTTTAATGTTTTCAACTGATCGTCTAAACGGTTCACTAGTTGGACCGGTTTAATAAGATTTAAGAATTGGATGACGTCATATATAAAAAATATTAATATTATTTTTATATGTCTTGATTAAAAACAAATTATAAAAATACTATATGTATTAAGGTGGATATACATTTTATCACAATATGACATTTAAAATAATTATAATATGTATCATAAACTAGTAAATTATTCAAAAATAATATTTTGAAACAAAAAATAACAAAAGTTTAAAATACGGTCCGACCACCTAGTACGGTTCAACAGGTTTACCGAGTCAACTGAAAACAGTCCAAATACACACAATCAGACCGGATCGACCGATCGATCTGGTATGGTTCTAAAAACACTGCTCAAGTTCATATCTTTAATGTATATATTAAAAATAAATATGAGTTATAACTAGTATTTTTCCCTGTGCACTGTTTCGTTGTGAAAGGAAAGGAAAGGAAAGGAGAGTATAAAACCAGAAGAAGGGAGGTGCCGAAAATCAGATCCGAGGGGTCACATGTGCACTCTACTGTTAAAAGAAACATATATGATAAAACTATAATATATATCATGTTTTAATTCAAAAGGTTATATAAAGAACTAAACCGTAAAAATATAACCCATAAACGTTGATAAAATAAACATGACACAATGAGGAACGATAATTTCTTAAAAAAGTAAATAAAAAAAATTAAAAGAAAAAAATACCAAAAGAAAAAGAAACAAAGAGGGGAGTAAAACCAAAGGAAGGGGACAAGAATCCAATGTATTTAAAACCGGACCAGATTAACAGGTCAAACTAGTTAAACTGGAAACCGGTCGTAGACCAGTTCCAATTGTGTGTGTTAGGACCAGTTACATTTAAACCAATCGGTTATCGGTCTGATTAGTGAATCGGTTGAATTAGACCAGTGGTATGACCGGATTTCAAAACTCTTTTAAATTTTTTTTAAATCTTATTTTTTTATTAAGTTAGTAGTTTATGATACACAGTGTAGTTAATTCAGTGTTAATATTATGCTAGAAGTGTAAATACATCCTAATACACATAGTAAATTGCATATTTTGTTTTGAACTGGATATATATAAATAACATTAGTTTTTTTGATATATGACATCATTCGATTCGCTAATATGGTTTGATTTATTCGACCGGTTCAACAAGTTAATCCCTAAAACGAACGGTTTAATGTTTGGTTGCGGTCGAAAGGAACATAAGTATTAAGTTGTAATATTATGTCTCAATTTAGTTGAAAAGATTATATACAAAAAGTAAACCTTTAAAAAATGGATTTTTAAAGGGTTCAATTTTTACTTACAACCACCCCACTATAGTGGGGAGTGCGAGGAGGCAAAAAATAATTAGAGATTCCATGACTATCAGAAAATGCTTCAAATTGCATTTCATTATCAATATCTCTAACATAATCGTTACAAATGGTCTTAAACTCTTTAATCATATAATCAAGGAGCTTTTGAATTTTATTGCTATTTCCTAGCCCTGTCAAACCCAACTCATAAGCTTAAATTTGGGTTCATATGGATGTTTCTAATGATATGTTAGGTCATTTTGGACATATGAAAATTTTAAAATAGATCAGGATAGATTAAATCAATAACAAAAAATTCATAACACGGGTTAGGATGGGTTTTATGTTTAAAACTAAGAGGGTTGAAATGGATTGTATGTTATCCAACTATCAATAGCCTAACACTTTGTTTTTTTTCAAACTTCAAACTTCATAATAAAGGTGAACAATAAACCGGGTTTAGGATGCGACCGATTCGGACTCGAGTTCAACCCGGTTCCGACCCGATATAAACCAACCTTTTTCAACCCACTATGAATCCATCATATTATTTAAAATGACATAATACAAACCCCAAGTTGGACGACCCCGGTCAAGCGCGACCAGGAATTGTTGATCATGGCCCGAACCAAGTTCAACCCGACATAGTTTGGATTCTAAACGTGGTTTGTGCACCTCTACTTTATAATATGAACTTTAGACCCGTATTTGTAATAATTAAAAAAACATAAAAAATTTCATTGTTCGCCTGTTCGTAAGCTTTGTCGTTTGGTGTTCTCGTCTAACGATGTGGTATCCTACTTCTACTAGCGGTGTTCACGGTTCTAAAACAATGAAACCTGCCAAACCAGTTGTCGGTTTTGTGGTTAGATTTTATCTTTAACTTTCATTCGCCGGTTTCAACAATTTGGTAATTTGCTAATATTCTTGATAGCCTTGAGCTCACAACGAGATTAAAGAAAAATCGGATCCACTCGTCGCATGTCTCCCTTGATAACTTGCATTTGGTTGTCTCCCACTTGTTTTAAGTTCATGTGATTTATGTTCATGACTTGCGATTTTGTGTCATAAATATATTTGTATAATTGTTAGTGTTGTTTTGATTACTTTCATTGCTCGTTTTGGTTTCGCTGCTAAGTCGCTAAATTATTCTAGATGTTATGAAGATTCTCTCTTAAAGTTTAATTCTAGATGTTCTTTCAACTCATTTCAACTCTCGCTCCCATCAATATCAAGTTTAGGGTAAATTTTAGAACCGAACCGTTCTGACCCGAACCCATCCTGACCCGAACTCATCCTGACCCTTTTTTCAATAACTCATTCCGACTCAAACCCATCTTGACCCACTAAATAATTTATTAAATATATTATATAAATAATATTTATTAGATATAAAGTTATGATAAAAACAATTAAATAATATGTATAATGTTATATATAAAATATATACTTATAAATATATATCAAAAATAAATATAAAAATATAAAAAATAATATTTAAATAAATAAATGAGCAGAGCCCGGGCCTAGCTCGAGCTTGAAAAAATATTTGTTGAGCCAAGCTCGAGCTTTAAATATAAAGCTCGAAACTAGTCAAGCTCGAGCTCTCCTAAATCTTCACGAGACGAGCATGAACCTATACGAGCTTTGGCTTAGCTTGGCTCGTTTGCATCCGCGTCAGCCTAAATTCAAAGTCCTAAATCACAAACAGATGGGATGTTGGTTCTACGTTTATATGATTTTTTTATTGGAAATTGGTTACGTAATAAAGAGCATGTGTGTGTGTTACAAGGCTAAGTGAGTGGAATGTTAGTGGCTCAAGCGTTGTAGATATTAAGGACTCGTGTATTTGAATCAACTTGACATAAATAACAAATTATAATATACTCTGTATCTATCTAAATATCTAATGCTTTATGAAGTTGACATCACTCAAGTCTAGAATATAAATAATTGTCATGTTCTTACTCCTAATGAATGAGTTAAGTTTAGTGAATCTTTACTTGCAAGTTAATTAAGTTGTCAAGTGAATACAATTGCATATCATAAGTTAGATGCCAACTGAATGTTTAAAATCCAACCATCATTCTAAAGTTAAGGATTTAAAACAGAACTAGGTGAAACAGGTTAAAATCGTTTGTTTATAGACAATTTCTACTTTAGATAATTTTAAAACATGGTTTTCGAAACATGATTATGTATTCATACAGGGTTTTGTCTAGTTTAACTATAACATATTATACATAAAAAAAGACGTTACAGATGCTTGACTTAGCTTCCGTTTTGCGTAGGGTCCGGGTAGAACGGATCGCTCACAATTTGATTTACGAGAAGGGACTATTTTCAACCATTTGAACCAATTGAACACATGTTCTCAAGGTCACAAAACTTGATTTGAAGATATTAAGTACTTAATAATACAATTAGTTTGTGTTCTGGTTTGATATGAAACAAATTATAATAAATACATACGACTGGAAGTCGTTATGAATAGTAATAGGTCAAACATGTGCAATCTCTTTAAGCATAAAATACAACTCATCAAAGCCACTATTAATATAATATTATAATTATTTTTATGTTTCATAAAATTCTTTAATTTTTTTTTAATACTAGTTAAAAGTTTAAAATAAGGTTAATTTTGAGTTAAAACTTAAAAAGCAAAACGGTTAAGATGTGTTCGGTTAATGGAGCGCAGCCTTCACCAACATCTTTTGAGTGGGACCCTACAAAGTCGATGGCCGAAAAGTTAATATTTTTAAATTTTGATAAATAGACAAAAAGTGGAGATGGCTTTTAATGTGATATATTCTCACTTATCTCGTTAATTACTAGTTGTTAGAGATCTTTAGAAGATTAAATTAAGTAGATATACTTATAGTGCAAAAATAACCTCTTTATTTTCTCTCCCCTTTTACAAATCACACATTTTCCTCTAAACTAAGACTTTTTAAAGCGTTGTTTAATTGCGCGTTTCTTATCCAGATCTTTTATGATGATTTTAGATTTTGTAAAATTCTTTGCTTTGATGTTACATTTGTATTTTCCGATTGTATTTTCTGTATTTGTTGATGTAAGATGGAACTAGTTGTAATATTATTTACGTTTACAAATAAGATCTTTGTGTGTTTTGACTATGAGAAAAGTAACATATTTGTTATAGTATTTTACGCTTGTGATTTTTCAATTTATAGTAAGTAGATGTCGTTTATGTTTGATAGTTTGATTTGAGTATGTTTATCAAAACAAATACAACATCCAAAAAAACATGTAAATTTAGATGCGTTTTGTAGTAATAAGTTATGATACATCGAAGGTGTAATACACACTTTTATAAACTCGCACGTCAAAACCAATTAAAATATATGCAATAAATGTGTAGAATTGGATGCATCATTGTAGGTGTGTTCATAAACCGTTCAAATCAAAGCAGACCAAATAAATGGTAGAACCGGACCAGCCGAATAATGTTTATACATGTGTCTTTTACATGTATGTATATATGCGTCTCTATATATATTATATGTATGCATAAATATAAACAATGTAAGGGCATTTCTGATAATGTTTTAATATCCACTTACTACATTGCTTACTGCTAGGGTTTTAGTGTTCTCATTTTTATTCTAAATTGTCCTTGCATCCTTGGTGCCGTATAGCGATCTAAGATGCAGTTTGTTTTTTCAGAGGTAAAATGTCTGAAGTCTGTGGATCACATCTGAACGACGGGCGGTTGTGCGACGCAAGGGGTTCGACAGGATGGGGCGTGCGACGGGTTGGGGCGTGCGACGGGTTGGGGCGTGCGACGGGTTGGGGCGTGCGACGGGTTGGGGCGTGCGACGGGTTGGGGCGTGCGACGGGTTGGGGCGTGCGACGGGTTGGGGCGTGCGACGGGTTGGGGCGTGCGACGGGTTGGGGCGTGCGACGGGTTGGGGCGTGCGACGGGTTGGGGCGTGCGACGGGTTGGGGCGTGCGACGGGTTGGGGCGTGCGACGGGTTGGGGCGTGCGACGGGTTGGGGCGTGCGACGGGTTGGGGCGTGCGACGGGTTGGGGCGTGCGACGGGTTGGGGCGTGCGACGGGTTGGGGCGTGCGACGGGTTGGGGCGTGCGACGGGTTGGGGCGTGCGACGGGTTGGGGCGTGCGACGGGTTGGGGCGTGCGACGGGTTGGGGCGTGCGACGGGTTGGGGCGTGCGACGGGTTGGGGCGTGCGACGGGTTGGGGCGTGCGACGGGTTGGGGCGTGCGACGGGTTGGGGCGTGCGACGGGTTGGGGCGTGCGACGGGTTGGGGCGTGCGACGGGTTGGGGCGTGCGACGGGTTGGGGCGTGCGACGGGTTGGGGCGTGCGACGGGTTGGGGCGTGCGACGGGTTGGGGCGTGCGACGGGTTGGGGCGTGCGACGGGTTGGGGCGTGCGACGGGTTGGGGCGTGCGACGGGTTGGGGCGTGCGACGGGTTGGGGCGTGCGACGGGTTGGGGCGTGCGACGGGTTGGGGCGTGCGACGGGTTGGGGCGTGCGACGGGTTGGGGCGTGCGACGGGTTGGGGCGTGCGACGGGTTGGGGCGTGCGACGGGTTGGGGCGTGCGACGGGTTGGGGCGTGCGACGGGTTGGGGCGTGCGACGGGTTGGGGCGTGCGACGGGTTGGGGCGTGCGACGGGTTGGGGCGTGCGACGGGTTGGGGCGTGCGACGGGTTGGGGCGTGCGACGGGTTGGGGCGTGCGACGGGTTGGGGCGTGCGACGGGTTGGGGCGTGCGACGGGTTGGGGCGTGCGACGGGTTGGGGCGTGCGACGGGTTGGGGCGTGCGACGGGTTGGGGCGTGCGACGGGTTGGGGCGTGCGACGGGTTGGGGCGTGCGACGGGTTGGGGCGTGCGACGGGTTGGGGCGTGCGACGGGTTGGGGCGTGCGACGGGTTGGGGCGTGCGACGGGTTGGGGCGTGCGACGGGTTGGGGCGTGCGACGGGTTGGGGCGTGCGACGGGTTGGGGCGTGCGACGGGTTGGGGCGTGCGACGGGTTGGGGCGTGCGACGGGTTGGGGCGTGCGACGGGTTGGGGCGTGCGACGGGTTGGGGCGTGCGACGGGTTGGGGCGTGCGACGGGTTGGGGCGTGCGACGGGTTGGGGCGTGCGACGGGTTGGGGCGTGCGACGGGTTGGGGCGTGCGACGGGTTGGGGCGTGCGACGGGTTGGGGCGTGCGACGGGTTGGGGCGTGCGACGGGTTGGGGCGTGCGACGGGTTGGGGCGTGCGACGGGTTGGGGCGTGCGACGGGTTGGGGCGTGCGACGGGTTGGGGCGTGCGACGGGTTGGGGCGTGCGACGGGTTGGGGCGTGCGACGGGTTGGGGCGTGCGACGGGTTGGGGCGTGCGACGGGTTGGGGCGTGCGACGGGTTGGGGCGTGCGACGGGTTGGGGCGTGCGACGGGTTGGGGCGTGCGACGGGTTGGGGCGTGCGACGGGTTGGGGCGTGCGACGGGTTGGGGCGTGCGACGGGTTGGGGCGTGCGACGGGTTGGGGCGTGCGACGGGTTGGGGCGTGCGACGGGTTGGGGCGTGCGACGGGTTGGGGCGTGCGACGGGTTGGGGCGTGCGACGGGTTGGGGCGTGCGACGGGTTGGGGCGTGCGACGGGTTGGGGCGTGCGACGGGTTGGGGCGTGCGACGGGTTGGGGCGTGCGACGGGTTGGGGCGTGCGACGGGTTGGGGCGTGCGACGGGTTGGGGCGTGCGACGGGTTGGGGCGTGCGACGGGTTGGGGCGTGCGACGGGTTGGGGCGTGCGACGGGTTGGGGCGTGCGACGGGTTGGGGCGTGCGACGGGTTGGGGCGTGCGACGGGTTGGGGCGTGCGACGGGTTGGGGCGTGCGACGGGTTGGGGCGTGCGACGGGTTGGGGCGTGCGACGGGTTGGGGCGTGCGACGGGTTGGGGCGTGCGACGGGTTGGGGCGTGCGACGGGTTGGGGCGTGCGACGGGTTGGGGCGTGCGACGGGTTGGGGCGTGCGACGGGTTGGGGCGTGCGACGGGTTGGGGCGTGCGACGGGTTGGGGCGTGCGACGGGTTGGGGCGTGCGACGGGTTGGGGCGTGCGACGGGTTGGGGCGTGCGACGGGTTGGGGCGTGCGACGGGTTGGGGCGTGCGACGGGTTGGGGCGTGCGACGGGTTGGGGCGTGCGACGGGTTGGGGCGTGCGACGGGTTGGGGCGTGCGACGGGTTGGGGCGTGCGACGGGTTGGGGCGTGCGACGGGTTGGGGCGTGCGACGGGTTGGGGCGTGCGACGGGTTGGGGCGTGCGACGGGTTGGGGCGTGCGACGGGTTGGGGCGTGCGACGGTTGGGGCGTGCGACGGGTTGGGGCGTGCGACGGGTTGGGGCGTGCGACGGGTTGGGGCGTGCGACGGGTTGGGGCGTGCGACGGGTTGGGGCGTGCGACGGGTTGGGGCGTGCGACGGGTTGGGGCGTGCGACGGGTTGGGGCGTGCGACGGGTTGGGGCGTGCGACGGGTTGGGGCGTGCGACGGGTTGGGGCGTGCGACGGGTTGGGGCGTGCGACGGGTTGGGGCGTGCGACGGGTTGGGGCGTGCGACGGGTTGGGGCGTGCGACGGGTTGGGGCGTGCGACGGGTTGGGGCGTGCGACGGGTTGGGGCGTGCGACGGGTTGGGGCGTGCGACGGGTTGGGGCGTGCGACGGGTTGGGGCGTGCGACGGGTTGGGGCGTGCGACGGGTTGGGGCGTGCGACGGGTTGGGGCGTGCGACGGGTTGGGGCGTGCGACGGGTTGGGGCGTGCGACGGGTTGGGGCGTGCGACGGGTTGGGGCGTGCGACGGGTTGGGGCGTGCGACGGGTTGGGGCGTGCGACGGGTTGGGGCGTGCGACGGGTTGGGGCGTGCGACGGGTTGGGGCGTGCGACGGGTTGGGGCGTGCGACGGGTTGGGGCGTGCGACGGGTTGGGGCGTGCGACGGGTTGGGGCGTGCGACGGGTTGGGGCGTGCGACGGGTTGGGGCGTGCGACGGGTTGGGGCGTGCGACGGGTTGGGGCGTGCGACGGGTTGGGGCGTGCGACGGGTTGGGGCGTGCGACGGGTTGGGGCGTGCGACGGGTTGGGGCGTGCGACGGGTTGGGGCGTGCGACGGGTTGGGGCGTGCGACGGGTTGGGGCGTGCGACGGGTTGGGGCGTGCGACGGGTTGGGGCGTGCGACGGGTTGGGGCGTGCGACGGGTTGGGGCGTGCGACGGGTTGGGGCGTGCGACGGGTTGGGGCGTGCGACGGGTTGGGGCGTGCGACGGGTTGGGGCGTGCGACGGGTTGGGGCGTGCGACGGGTTGGGGCGTGCGACGGGTTGGGGCGTGCGACGGGTTGGGGCGTGCGACGGGTTGGGGCGTGCGACGGGTTGGGGCGTGCGACGGGTTGGGGCGTGCGACGGGTTGGGGCGTGCGACGGGTTGGGGCGTGCGACGGGTTGGGGCGTGCGACGGGTTGGGCGTGCGACGGGTTGGGGCGTGCGACGGGTTGGGGCGTGCGACGGGGGGGCGTGCGACGGGTTGGGGCGTGCGACGGGTTGGGGCGTGCGACGGGTTGGGGCGTGCGACGGGTTGGGGCGTGCGACGGGTTGGGCGTGCGACGGGTTGGGGCGTGCGACGGGTTGGGTCGTGCGACGGGTTGGGTCGTGCGACGGGTTGGGTCGTGCGACGGGTTGGGTCGTGCGACGGGTTGGGTCGTGCGACGGGTTGGGTCGTGCGACGGGTTGGGTCGTGCGACGGGTTGGGTCGTGCGACGGGTTGGGTCGTGCGACGGGTTGGTCGTGCGACGGGTTGGGTCGTGCGACGGGTTGGGTCGTGCGACGGGTTGGGTCGTGCGACGGGTTGGGTCGTGCGACGGGTTGGGTCGTGCGACGGGTTGGGTCGTGCGACGGGTTGGGTCGTGCGACGGGTTGGGTCGTGCGACGGGTTGGGTCGTGCGACGGGTTGGGTCGTGCGACGGGTTGGGTCGTGCGACGGGTTGGGTCGTGCGACGGGTTGGGTCGTGCGACGGGTTGGGTCGTGCGACGGGTTGGGTCGTGCGACGGGTTGGGTCGTGCGACGGGTTGGGTCGTGCGACGGGTTGGGTCGTGCGACGGGTTGGGTCGTGCGACGGGTTGGGTCGTGCGACGGGTTGGGTCGTGCGACGGGTTGGGTCGTGCGACGGGTTGGGTCGTGCGACGGGTTGGGTCGTGCGACGGGTTGGGTCGTGCGACGGGTTGGGTCGTGCGACGGGTTGGGTCGTGCGACGGGTTGGGTCGTGCGACGGGTTGGGTCGTGCGACGGGTTGGGGCGTGCGACGGGTTGGGGTGTGCAACGGGGAGGGTGGCCTGTGGCAAGGGGGAGGGTTGCCGGCGGCGAGGAAGAGGGTTGCCGGCAGTGAAGGCGAGGGTGGAGTGTCTGGAGGCGGTTGGTTGGACGAGATGGGGGCCAGCGCGAGTTTAGGGTTCGCGAGTTGGGGGCTGCATGCACAGTGGAGGCGGCTGGCGAGAGGAGGGAGCCGACAGGAGGGAGACGGACGATGGGAGGGAGGCGGCTGGTGAGGGGTGATGGGAGGGTATTGTCAAAAGGGTTGAGAAGTTAAGAAGAGGTTTAAAAAGTGTTTTTGAAGTTATACTTTTATACATGCATCAAGAAAAACATACGCAGACGTTTTTTAATGAAATATTTCAAAAAAAAAAAAAACAGTCTGCAGACACTAATATCTGCATGTGGGTCTGCGCGACACAGACAGAAAATTCTTAACAAATGTTTTGTAAGAAAACAAATAACACCTAAATATCCTTTTGCTATCCTCTCTTCTCCCTAGACGTACAAGTAGTACTTTCTTAGAGAAAATGGTATCTGATTGGTTGGCTCATTGTGTGTGTTATTTTATACCATCAGTCCATCACCAATCTATATGTCCAAGCATAAAAAATATGTAAAGTTCAGTGAGAAGCGTCTTCAACCTAGAAAATGGTGTAACACATTTCATGACTACATATTTTTGTAGTTCACCTATTTTTTAAATATATTTACTATATACTTGAAAGTATGGTACCTAGCCGGCTAGCCCTAGGTGGCTTTGTCAATGAAATAAATTTTAAACTTCAACCCTTAAATTTCTAAACTTTTAACTTTATGCCCGTAGTATATAATATATATATGTTTTTAACTCATTAACATTTTTTATTAATTTTTATTTTGTATTAAATTATATCTGTTTTTTTTCCTTAAAAACTTATTGTGGATGCATTAAAAATTTTTTTACGTCTTGATAAAAATTTTATTGTATTCAAAATAAGATATCTTTTTTAATATCTATAGATTCAAACTGTCGGCTAATTTGATTTATCTTTATACAAAACCATCATACCATCTATTGTCCAATCATAATAGTTTAACCTTAATAAACCAGACTATAAACATCCCCTCATAATTATAAGGTGTTTCATGTTTGGACACATAACTATAAACTTATGGGTCAAGTCAAGCCAATACGACACTGCAGGAAAGGTATAAACAAATGTTTGGACGCCCTAATCTTTACATACTTGTGCACTGCAAATTATCATTCACAAAAGTCCACTAACCAAAGGGATAGGGTATGTATAATGGGTCACTAGATTTCATTTTTAATGTCCTTTTTCTCTTTACTAGCCACGTCGGATCCCCATCCTCCACCTATATATACTTCACCACACCCCTCTCATCTTCTCACACCTCATTCATACACTTTTTACCTCCATTTCAAAAAAAGGTTTATAACCGGATAAGCGAGCAACAAGTTGCGTCGCAACAAAAAAACATATTAACCGGAACCCTTCGACGTGTTATGACTCGACCGTACAGATTCCTATCCACCGTCATCCACTCATCACCGCTGGCGACGGCGGAACCGCCGGCGGCAGCCTCGGTCGAATCCGATTTCGTCTTCATCGTAGCCGCTTTACTATGCGCTGTGGTTTGTGTTGCGGGTTTGGTAATGGTGGCCCGGTGCGCTTGGCTCCGGCGGAGGCTGATCGGCGGTAGGACAGCTGGCGAACCGGTGGCGAATAAGGGAATTAAGAGGAAGTTGGTGGAGGCGATCCCGAAGTTCGCATACGATTCGACGGAGGCGAAGGTGGGAAAGGTTTTGTGTGGTGATTGTGTGATCTGTTTGGTGGAGTACGCTGACGGAGATGAGATCCGAGTGTTGCCGCAGTGCGGACATGGGTTTCACGTTGGGTGTATTGACAAGTGGCTTGGGTCTCACTCGTCTTGTCCGTCGTGTAGGCGGATTGTGGTGGTTAGTAGGTGCAACAAGTGCGGTGGGGTTCCGGCGGTTGCTGCCGGAAAAGGTTCGGTGGTGGTGGTGGTGGAAGATGAAGGAAGTTGATTGGTTAGCAACTTAGCATAGCATATATAATCGTAGTGGGTGTGTGGGTGGGTGTGGGGTTATGGTTTTTGTGTTGTAACTCAGGCTGATGCGCTTCAGAAACTACAAGTAGCAATATATGTTTTATAACTGTTTAAACAAAGTATTTTATTTATGTGCAAAAGGTCTCGGAGAAAAATCATCGAATTAGATATTTCTGAAGACACCGTGTCCTCATGGTCCGGTGGTATGACGTTTGACTCCCAGAAGATCTATCTGTACTCTCTACTTTCAACTTTTAGTTAGACGCTACGCACTTTATCACTATGAGCTCCATTTAATAAAATCTTTTGAGACTTTATCCATTGAACTCGGTTTTAAACCGATTCGATATGCTTTTAAGCCGATCCGATCCGCTCTTAATTTGATCTAGGTTTCCCCTATAGAAACATGTTTCTAATCCGATGTGGTTTAGCCATATCTAATTTCTACTGACGTTGACGCAATCTGAATCGGCTTCTAAACCGATCTGGTTCGAAAAAAATGGGTTTTGTGCACCTCCAACAATTGAGTTTAAATTTTTAGTTAATTAAGGTAATTTATTGGGTGCTTGGTCATCTGCAAGTGCTCAATGGGCTAATATAGAAAGATATCCCCTTTGCCTCTGCTACTACGTATGCTGTATTGCTTTTATATATTTGTCTGTATGCAACAACTGTTTTAACATCTGTTTGTTTATCGTCCCACCTCCAACCATACGTTTAGATTAAAACTAGTGCTTGTTCGCGACGCGCGATGCGCATCTAAAAACCAAGATTTTTGTCAGGCGCTACTGAATACAAAAAATGGCAGCTGAATCAATGTAACCAGAAATGAAAGGTTGGCTTAGAACCGAATGCAGGTTATGGCTGCAAACCAGAAATGATTGCCATGCAGGGACACTCAACACCTTTTTCGATGTATCATCACAGCCACAAAGTAACCAAGGTTAACATTTTTCAAAATGCCAACTAAAAAACCATGGCTCGGTCTCACTGAGTTGCGATTGCAAATCCGCCACGTATCATAGATTTTCGCCGGAAAAACATAACGTTCTCTATTCATTTCCAACCTCCACCTAATACATACGATAATGACGTTTTGGCTCAAACTTGGTCACAGCCAATGGCTGTAATCCATCAAAAGATGGCTGCCGCGCCAATACAACAACATGTTCCGATCATCACAGCCAGCAAAACATTATCACCCACAAACCAGATACAACGGAACCATATATCGTCGAAAGTTTTCGGGTCATTAGGTAACGCCAAATTCATGAAACCATCACAACCACGTCTCGGATGACCCTAGAGTCATCATCATCGACAACCAAAGGCAACATCCAATCTTAATGGAAACAAAGTGCAAATCTAAACTTTCGACAAACACGAATATTAATCGGTGGAATCAAAGCTAGAACATGAGGTCCTAAAAAACCATCATCGAACTGTTGACCGTCACATACCCAACATTAGAATATCAGACCAAAAATCATATCGTGACCAACAGATCATCGCCACCGAGACACTAAGATGACAGAGGCTACTGTGCAAAAAGAGAAATAAGAAAAACACAGCAAGCAACACGGCCGGTGGCGCGGTCGCTTCGACCGTCGGCACCTAGGGCACAAAACAGAGAGGTGGGACGGTAAACTCGTGCACGCAACCGGCGCCGACGACGGTGGCAGAGGGGGCAGAGGCTGCAATCTCATCACATCGATGCAACTGGGATCGAGTTTAAAGGTGTCATTCGGGTTTCAGGCTTTTTAAAAAAGTCGGCTAGTTTATTCTTGATTTATATTTAGTTTGTTGATTTTTAGACATTGACATATGTACAATAAAAAATAATATATTTTTAATGTTTATGTCTCGACTCGTTGAACCAATAATATTCTAAAACTAAGATATATATTTTATAGCCTTACGATCATGTACACTTTTGTACTTTGTTTTCCATTAGAAAAGTTCTAAATGTCATACGGCTATATTTATATGAATGTTAAGGTGATAGTGAAATTTAAACTAAGATGCTTTAACTTACGTAAATTATAATTCATGTTATAATGTATGCATATGATGATTTATGCTATAATTTAAACGAGCCAAATGAGCAAGCCAACGAACTAGCTGATTAGCGAGCCACAGGCCTAGCTTACTTTAGGTTAGGTCCAACTCGTTTACAACTGAGCCTAGCCAACTCAGCTTGTTTACAAATGAGGTTTTTTTTTCCGAGAAAACTTCAAGCAAGATATGAGCCGGGAGCTTTTTAAACAAACTTATGTTAAACAAACACCATTAAAACGCAATATAGATACCATTATTCGTCACTCAAATCGTATGGGTCATAAGAGCTGCGTGATAGGACGGAAGTTGTTATACGGGTCGTACGATATTACGAAAAAGGTAATGCAGGTCATATGAGGGATAATCATATGACCTGTATGATGTTATGTGTTTGACTGACAAATGACTAATATAACCACTAGCCATATCATACAATTGTATAGCCAATTTTCATCTTATTATATAATGTCTATGATATGGCAAACTTCGATGTTTAGACTTGATTTGACATCGTACGACCCGTATGATGTGACAAACATCCTGGCGTACACTTTTGGGGTTGGTGTCTCTCTAGCAACACCCTAATATAATCAACAAATTTTATTTTAGAAAAACTCTTTTGTTATAAAGAAAATATATGTATTATATTTTATGCATGCAACACATAATCATAGTGTGGCTTGTGAATTACACCAATAACATGGTTAATTGATTAAGAAACAGATTATTTTAAACAACAAGGGAAGTCTTAGTTTATCAAAAACACCTTTTCATTGGAAACTCAAGAACACAATGCTCTCTCACAATCGCAATATAATTCATAAACAACAAGCCCAATGTGTGTCCCATTAAAGTTTCTGGTTACAATGAAAATGCTAAAATTTAGCTAAAAACTCTACACAATCTAGAAAGATAGATAAAATTAATAAACAAGATAATTACATATTAATAAACAAAGATTATATTGAGATAAAAACAAAATAAAGTTAATCTCTTTATCTTCATCTTTCCCCCGATTTTAGGTGCATTTATTTTGGTCTAACCTAAGTAAGATTATATTTCAGGAAATAAGTGGATAAGACGCATGGAAACAAACATGCATGTTCACCAAAGTGATGAACAAATAAGATGCATAAGAAGACTAGACTCATGAATATACATGCTCAATGGGATGAATCAACAAAAATATGCAGTGAATGCAGAGAAGATGGTGCATGAAGCCATCTAAAACTGCGTGGGAAGGACGAAAGGAAAAATGAGCTTACATCTCTTGACTTCCCAGCTCAAGGGTCTTATTAATATGAAAATTTCACATATGATACGCCCATTCTTACCCGTAACCTGCCCGTTTTTCCAGGCATATATGAAGTATATCAATCCAAAATAGCTTTTTAACCTTGAAAGATTCATTTCGGCTTTAGCTCTAACCCGAACCAATTTCTTGTTTTACAACTCGGAAACAGTTTTCTTGAAAACCAAGAACCATGTAAATTAAGCCGGTTTGTTGCCCGGTTGGGTTGGGTTTGGTCAGGGATTTTGTCGGTCAAACCGATATTTATCCACCCACATGGATTAAGAATGTTTACAGAACCACCTAGCACCATAACAGACCACCCTTTCCTAAATACCTTAAGATCTAAGGCACATCTCGTGTTTTCTATTTATAAAACATACAAGAAACTCACACCCTGAAACCACAGAATCCCAAATCAACTAGTGCCAAAAACAATATATATATATAATAACAGTTGGAAACGCTGTAACAGTTGTTTTAATCAAACGCCATACTAACAAGAAACAAAATACTATGTATATATCATCCGCAAAACAATAGTAAAGTACAAGGAACGATTAGCAAAGCTTCATAAGATATCAGCATCTATACTTGGGTGTTAAGAAAGTGGAATGTAGATTAAATCTTAAATACTTACCTTGCTTTAAATCTTGTTCAGCTTTCAACTCTTAGCCTGTCATGTTGTATTCATCACCTTGCATATATGGTTGGTAACTCCCCGGAACTTCCATCTTTCCAATTATACCGTCCATTCCTGCATTAAAGATTGTACCAGCTGCTAAGAATGTTATACACATTATATAACAAAAAGACAAACTCAGTGCACAAGACTCCTGCATGCGCATGGTCCAGAGGTTGTCAGACCACTTAGGACTGATGTATGCATCAATGCATCATTACCTTACATTTCTACAAAAGGTTGTTTTCACGACTTGAACCCATGACCTCCAGGTCACATGGCAGCAACCTTACCGTCGCTACCAGATTGACCGCATTTTATATGACAAAAACGAACACTAAATATTGGTGACGCTTAAACAAGTTGTGTGACTTCATACTTACTTGGATTCGATAACATAGTTCCATAATATGACATCTGGCCCGAATTCTCCGCGAGCTTTGAGCTAGCATCAGATGGGAAAACGGGCTCCACTTTTTTGGCCCATTGATCCACAGGACCTAAATTTGGATTCTGAAAACACATGTTATCATCAGCTGTTGATGCTGAGTTCTGTTGTGGTTTGGGTGACTCAACTTCTGTTTCCACTTCAGATTCACCATTATTATTATTAGGTGCAGAGACCTGTTGTTTCCTCTTTGATCGGGCCCGCCTGTTTTGGAACCAGTTATAGACATTTGTTTCAGAGATCTGGCCATGCTGTGATAATTCAGATGTGATTTCTTTTATTTTCTGTTTGCTTGGGGTCCCGTTTCCTTGCTCAAAAAGACGCTCAAGAATCTGAAGCTGAACGGGTGTTGGGGTCCATCGTTGCCGACCTGAAAATTTATGGCCACCAGATGCGACCAACGGGTCGTTATATATGTTCCCGAGTCTAACTCCTGCAAGAAAACAATCAAGATTGTTATATCTATAGCATACTAAGACATTACAAACAAACAAATACAACATATATCCACCACTGAAGCATACTCAGACATTTTATAGTATAAAGCGCAAATTGCATAAAGTATCAAACTTTCGTAATAGTTCGCATTTAGGGCAATCTAGTAGTTAAGAGGTTTTAAGGGGCCGCATTTGAAAAAAAAAAAAGTCAACATGGTCAAGTTAGCGACACGTCAGCTACCACCTCATCATTCTCGACTGGGCAGCCAAGTCATCATCCCCAAAAGGTAAGAACTCCTTTTTCTGGGTGTAAAAAACTATTGATCCTTAAAACAGAGATCTGGCTTAAGTATGTTAGCTTTTTATGCAATTAAACACTTTAATCATTGTGTAAAGTGAAGTGTATTGCTTTTACACATGACAAAGTCATTTATATTATAAATATTCATCCTGTAAGTACTTTAAGGACCGATAATACTCAGGTTTTAACAATCTCGTATACAAGTGAATGAATTACTCAACACACCCTCATCAAGAGCATACTCAAATAAGATAGAGTCATAGTTAGAGATACCTCCATATGCATGGTCATACCATTCTCGGAGAGATGCTCTAATGGGATTATTCATGCTATTTTTATTATATTCTAACTTTTGATTGATATACAAAGATTGACTCCATTCGTACCCAAACATACTAAACCCACATTACGGAAGTGGGAAATAGAAGCTAACTTAACAAGCGTATAAGGTGTTGGGTTATACAGGTCAATCACTAGGTATGTTTGTTTGTTTATAAAATGTTTGGTTATACAGGTCAAATTTCTAAAGTACATTTATGTCTAGGAAACTAGAAAGTATCTAATCAATTGTTCTTAGATTAAACAAATTTTTGACCAAAATGAATATTAGATCATCATATGATGCTGAGCCGTCCTGAACATGACCCAGTCAATGCTTTGACCCGAAAATAATAAGTCATGATTCCAAACCACTCTACTTAAGCCCGGAATAACCATGTAAAATTTTTGAAGACTTCCATGATGACAATTTTGTCAAATACATCATTTTAGCTTAGTCTAAAGAAAGTGTCCCAAAGGTTCCCTGTGATTATTATAAGCGGCGTACACGGATGGATTGGCAGGTGATTAAGCATCATAACCTTCACCAACAATTTGTTTTAATCGATAAACAAGAGTGATTAGAGCAATGAACGGTTCATTAGTGAAAACCAAATATACTTTGCTAGAACGCACAAATGGCTATGAAAAGAGACAAAGAAAGAGCTGATGTACAATGTCTGTCTCATATGATACCTTTTCATGTGACAAAATATATAATTAATCAATATTAAAAGATCATCAAGATGCCATGATGGCAAAATTCAATGAATCAAAGTAAATTACAAAACCCATGACACCTTAATTTTAACCAAATCATTGTCAGTTCATCACACAAAGCTACATATTTTCATTCACAGGGAGACAAAAATGGAACAGCTTCAAGAACAATTCAGTGCCCTAATTACGAAATCATAACAATTCAACAAAAAACCAAACACCATTACATCACATTTCACCAAAACCCTAAATCATCACGACATCCACAATTCAAACTAACAGGGAAGAACAACCACAAGAAAGCGAAACGAAATCGAAATTAAACACGATCCAGTAACCCTAGCAACGAATTTCAAACAACCAATCACTTTCCACCAAAACCCATATGACACAATCAAGTAAAACAATCGAAGTAAACGAGAAGTCGAGAATCAACTCACAATTTTCACAGAGAGAAACAGAGACCAACCTGCAAGATCATGATGGGAAGTGAGCGATTTGTGCAAATCAACAAGCTGTTCACAAATGGTAGCATAAATCGCGATTTGTTTCCGAAGAACCTCCATTTGTTCATCAGTCATCACTTTGACAAACATCCCACCATTGTTATTGCTCCCTTCATCCTGCTCCATGGCTCCTCTGTTTTCCTTTTGCCCAATTTCAATTCTCAGATCATAGCATCAACCAATTATGCTAATTGACTACTAATAACAATAATTAGAACACATATACATATATATAGAGGGGGGGAGAGAGTGTGTGAGAGTAACAGTGGAGTAGAAGTTGAAAAAAATAAAGAATGGAGGAAAAGTGAAGAAAAAGAAAATGGCGGACAATAAAGACAAAGACATAATGATATTGGACTGCCGTGATGTGTGGCATGTGCGCATTTTAGCCTAATCACCGATCTTTTTTTCTAAATAGAATTTAGTATGTTTGTGATTTTGTCTTGATGTTAAGGTTTAACAAAACACTTGAAGAATAATTACGTTTTTATAATTGTCTTTAATCATCTTCCTATTTTAATAAAAAGGTATCTGCGATGACACGTGTCAACATCACAGTCATTCTCATCAAAATTTTCTCGCCTCTCTCTCCTATTAAATAATTACCTTAATTACTAATAATACTATTTAACATTTTTTTAGATTTAATAAATTAATAAAGAGATCTATTTATTAATATTATTTCTAAATAAACAATCTTTTTATAAAATAATAAATTTATTTAAAGCATAAGACTTTTTTTAAAAATACGAAATATTTAAAATTGGTATTTTTAAAAAGTTATTTTTTTAAAACCAAAAATAATTAAATTTAAGAGTTATAATAAGAAAATTTTTAAAAATGACATTTTTATACGGTTTGTTTTAGAACAAAACGTTTATTTATTTTTTTGAAAAAAACAAAGTTTTAAAAAGTTGATATCACTATTTTATAACTTACAGTCATTTCTAATACATAATTTCAGTAATATTATATCTTAAAATATTATTTTATAATTAATAAATTTTATTATATTAATTTTTTATTTATTCAACTTGTGTAACACACGGGTTAATATAGCTACTTGTATCAATAAGAGTTTACTTGTAGTTTCACAATTCAAAATAAATAATTATGAATAGAGAAATGTGGTTTGGAACTTATTTTGGCTTTTGTAGTATTTACTCTTTTATTGATGTTTATTGTCAGACGTTAATGATATATCATTACTCTTGCCAATGCCTTTCCAATGTTTGTAGAGACAATATTAGTAATAGGTATTTTAGGTGTATATTAAAAATATCTAATCAAATTTTAACTTGAGCCTGATATTTAATTTTCAAATAGTTATATACCAAAATGGCATAATATCCATAATTATCTCATTGATAATTTAATGCTATTGATTTGCAGATTTTTGAATTGTACACACTTTTAAGGATAGTGTGAGTAGTCAATTGAACTATTAATGATTTATGTTTTATCCCCCTACTCTAATAAAAGGGTAGTTGTGATTGCCACATGGTATATTTCTAGAGCAATATTTGCCACATGGCATCTCTATATTCTCCCTTTCTTTTATTTTCCCGCCCATTGCAAAACACATATAAAAAACACGCGGATCTAGGCTCTATCCGCTTGACCGGACCCGTTTTTACTCACCCCCTTCTTTAAGAAAACAAAACCCTAATTTCTTAAACTAATTGCTTCACCAAACAATCGTTCCTCTCTAAATCGCCGACCGTATCAAACCTCTTGCTCAACAAATCGCAGCTCTTCAACAAATAATCACTGATCCACATCATAATCGCATCTGAATCAAAGCACTTCTTCACCAAATCCCGTGTCTACCTTCATCCTAATCATAATGAATCGGTAATCCCCTCTTAAATCTGCATTCTTACTGTTCGTTTTATACATAAGTGTGCTATTACCTCTTCCGTAAGATTATCTACAATATGTGTTTGATTCTGGTGGTTATAATCTGAAGAATTTCGCCTTAATTTGTTCGACAATATTTGTGCGATGCCTTTGTAATTATGTACAGAGCCATATGTGCTCCATACATATGTAATTTTCCATAATATTTTTGGGATTCATGTCCTTTTAGTTTGTAACATCCCGAAAAGTCAAAACGAGTCATTAAGGATAGGTGGGCCTAACTAATGGAGATTTAATAAAGGAAGGAAAAAGGGTTATGGGCTAAGTGGGGTTCATGAGCAAGATTAAGACCCATAACCAGCCCTTAACCTGCCCAAGACACCACCATCTTCTCCATTTGTGCCCTAGCAACAAAAATTTCATAGAGAGAGAAAGTAGAGAGAGAAAGTGCAAGAAACTCAAGATTTGGGTCTTCTAAGGTCAAGGAATTGGAGATCTGGGCGTTTGGGCATCAAATCTCAAGGAAAGGAGCAACAAACAAGGTAAGAATCGACCCCTAAACCCTTCTGTAGATCAAGCCCGGATTCTAGGGTTTTGGTTTTTGAAAAGTTGCAAAGAATCGCATAAAGGTCACATTTTTACTTATGAAAATGTGTAAAAAGCTTAGATTTGGCTTCATGGAAGTTAAACCAAGGATTTGGACGTAAAAAGTTAAGATTTTGGATTAAAAACGGGCTGGTTCTTAGTTTTTATTCATCCAGCGAAACTGGGCCCCGATCCAGCGAAACTGTGTACTCATTCAGCGAGACTAGGAGAAATTCCAGCGAAACTACAGTTTCGCCGGGAATCTCGCTAAGACCCAGACTGACCCATAGACTTCGCGAAAGTAGGAAATTCCAACGAAAGTTGGGCGCTCAAGGCAGCGAATCTGTCTAACGAAACTAGCAGAAGTGCTGTCCAGCGAAACTGTTGGTGAAACTGCAGTTTCGCTGCAGCGAAACTGCAGGTGAAACTGCAGTTTTGCTGCAGCGAAACTGTGGGCGAAACTATGAAGAAAATGACGTTTTTGTGTATTAACTTTCGTGCAGCTAGAGTGTTTGGACTATAGCTTAAGTAACTTAGGATTGAAGTTATTTGCTAAGTTCAGGTGAGTTCTAGACCCCCTTATTTAAACGTTTATCCATGTTTTTGGGGCTATTATGCATAATAAACATAAGGTTTTCAAGGTAAGGATTTCAAGGTGTTTTAACAAGAAAAATACATTGTTCTAAAGTAAAATGTGACATTTAAATAGCTCAAAATAATTTTCGGGCGCGCTGACATGGCAGCCCGGCCCCAGCCATGGGCGTTGCCCCTTGGACCCCACTAGGGGCTGCTGCCCCTAGGACCTCGCTGTCAGGGGCTGCCGCCCCCGAACCCCCGCTGTCCCGCGGAGGGTCGGTTACGTGTTATGATGACTAGTACTTGGTATGTTGTGCGCTTAATAAGCTAAGTATTATATATATATATCAAGTGAAAGATAATACTAATGAGAAGTGGAACTTAACGAATGTTACCCCCGGGCCCGTTTGATGATGAAAAGTCTTGCAAGCACTATGATAGACTTCATTTATGTGAGTCTGATGTATGATGATGGATTCGTATTCATAAGCGGGCTATGTGCCTAGCAGTGTGGATCAACTGTCGGGGGAAGCTACCGTGAAGATGTGTACCGACGGGGATCGATCAACCGTCGGGGGTAGCGACCATGGATAACGTGTATCGACGGGGATTGACATTCGTTGTCAATCAACATGGAGATCTTGCTTTGTGTAATCTCGCCTATGATGAAGTGAAATGAAATGAAAGAATGAAAGATAATGAACGTGCCTAATGCGATGCAAGTAATGTTTGTAGTATGATGTATGCGTGCTCATTATATGAAGGATAAAAGATTATATTTTCTTATTTATATAAAACTAGAACTCACTCAGCGTAGCTGACTTTTTATGCATAATAGTGGACAGGTAAGCGCTGATGCTGAGGATGGCACCACGAAGCTACTTGGGGGGATATGGATGACATTCCTGTTAATGAAGTCTTTATTGTAATTAATGAACAAGGAATATGTTTTGTTTATATTTAAAGGACAAATGTATGAGTACAATGGGGTTTTTAAGTTTAAATGAATGTTTAATTATTTTCCGCTGTAATGTTTTGTTATTAAACTAATTTTATGCTATGAATTGCCAACTGTGAGGTTTCCTGGGAACGGGGCCTTACATAGTTTATATGATTTTAGGGATTCATGTCCTGATATTGTACCTGTGTATTTGTAGATGTTTGTAGATATACAACTTAAGAACATCAGTTGAAAAAGAACTTTATTCACACATTCTTAACACCATGATAAACAGAAACATATAAACCGTTTTTTAAACATGGTTTGGTTGAGTATCACATATAATTTGAATCAAGATGTCAATTAAAAAATGGATTTCATAGGTTCTTAAATATTTAATATGATGATGATGATTATTTGTTATCTGATTTTGTTGGGATAGGACGTGTAAAGGTGCTTCATTGTGCACTGCAGATTGGGTATATTGTCTTTTGATAAGCAACAAGTCATATATGTTGATGCATCATTTTGGGTTATGTAGATCAGTATAATACTTTGATTATTTGTTAACTTTTCTGTTTGTGTTATGTACATCAATACATATTGCTACAAAATTTGAATAACAGGACGTTAATCAATGAGTAATTTCGTTACAGTACCATAATATTTATATTTTGTTATTTGTTATTTGTGTAACACATGCTACCTCTTTAATAATTTAACTGTTGATCTTATTCATCATATTGATAGTTCTGCATTGGAGGTTTTCAATCATACCGACAAATCCTTCCTACACGTACTTCGTGATCCTTCTGCTGATGATCTTGTGAGTATCATATACATATTTAGAAATTCAGAAATACCATTCTGCATATTATACTCTTCATATTTTTAAGGGCTGTTATCTTATTTATTAATCTTTTAATTTATCAGCCTCTGCATAGATCTTTTTTCTATGTATTAGCTGCTAATGATATTAAAATCGAACCTATTAATATTCAAATGTCAAGCGGCCTTTCATGGAACGTGGAACTGGAGATTGGTGATGGTTGCTTCTTTTTTTCGAAGGGATGGAAAAATATATCTCAGCAGTTATTTCTAACTCAGGGCTGCATATTAGTGTTTGATTATATCCGCAAATCAACCATAACATGATTTATTTCTTCAGCGTTTTCGCAAAAAGCTTGAACTTCTTACTCGTGTAGCTTATCGCAAGCAAATGAAGGTTAGGTATGCTGGAACTCAGATTTGTTTATTGGACGTTGGGTACGAGACGAATGTTGCTTCCAAAAGGTTGGTTATTCACTTACAACCTTAAATCATTATAATTTTCAATATTTTCTATAACAGAAATTCCATACTCACCATTTCATCTTTTATCTTTATAGGTATGTTTTGAGAGGTTGGCCGGACTTTTTAAAACAACATGGAATTTCTATTGGTGAAATCTGCTACTTCAGGTATGTAACTACCGAAGATGTTTTGGTTGTGTCGAGGTTTGAAAATTGATATTTTGTAAGATGTATTTTTGGGTACTTCAAGTTCAAGGTTTATCCAGTTTGGTAAAAAGATTCCAATTAGACTTTTACTTTTGCTTTTTATTTTTTTGGGTCTTCAAAACTATGACCATGGTTGATGTGAATCTTTTTTAGTACGTTTTTATATAATTACCCCTATATCGTATTTTGGTTGGCTACCAACCACGCGTTTGGTAGATTAAATTTTTGTATAAATGATATTGTCATAATTAGGAATTGTTAACAAATATGAACCCCCTTTTCAGTGTAAGATTAATTTTCGATACTGCTTATATATTAAATCACATTACATGTTCATTATTTTACGGTTTTAATATAACAACCTTATCATATTTTATATTAAGAATTGTCTAAATATAATACTATAAGAAATTTGTTCGATTATTATTAAAATTGTTTTTATTCCAAATTAATATTATAATAATATTCAAAAAATATAATTCATACTGATTTTTGGGGTATACATTTTATTATTATTCTTATTGTTAAAATTATTTCATTATAAGAAGGATTTTTTAATATACTTGCATTCACATATTTGTGGACCCTTTTACTTAATTAAACCATAAAAAATTATAATTTTCAAACACAAATACTAAACAAGACAAATTACCATACCCACCATTACTCTTATTACTCTTATAAACTCACATTACTCTTATAAACTCTCAATTAACATATGTCTATATCTTGTAGCTCTAATCTCTAACTATATGTTTCATTACTACCTTAAGAATTAAATAATCCGCCTCAATTATAGGAAATCAGTTATAGCTAATAATTGGTAATTGATTAGGTTTATAGAAATTTACTCTCATTGTTCATTTGAAATATCTTAAAATAAAATTTGAATTATTAATCATAATAGATCATTTATAACTGAAATTTCTGTTACTTTCATATACATTATAACTTTAAACGTTTTTAATATTATTTTGGCAATATATATTTAAATTTTTAAATATTTAAATTTATATAATATATTTAAATATTTAAATTAAATTTTGACAGATGCGTATTCATAAAATTAAATGTCGGAAATATTTTGGGAACTTATTGCAGATATATTAATCAAATTTCAATCATGAATTAAGTATTGCTTCATCATAATGTTTCATCATATTTTTCATCATATTAATAATATTCTTCATTTCATATTATTCTTACTTACCATTTATATAATATATATTTTCAATTTAAATATTTAAATTTGACAGCATGGATTCCAACTATAAATTTAGGAACTTATAAATGTATAATTATTTATATTTGATAAAATGTATTCAAAAAATATTCCCTTCAAAACTATTTTAGGAACTTATTGCAAATCTTTAAATCTAATTTCAATAAGTAGTTAGGTATTGTTTCATCATAATAATAATATTTTCCATTTCATATTATTCTTACTTATCATTTATATAATATATTATAAATTATAAATATAAATATTTATAAATTTATAAATATTTATATTTCACAGCATGTATTCAAAAATTATTTCCTCCGAAACTATTTATGGAACTTATCGCAAATCTTTAAATCATATTTCAATCAGTACTTAACTATTTTTTCATCATAATTTTCATCATAATAATAACATGCGGAATGTAATAATTATGGAGACCAATTATTTTTAATTAGTTCGGTTTAACTAAATTATTTTCTTTAAATATAATAATTTCAATATATTGTGAAATTCTAATATATGCTATTTATTAACATTCAACATTAATACAAATAGCAAGCTATATTTGAGGTAATAGCATGCTATATTTAAGGTAAAAATAGATAATTATATTCAAAAGAACCTTGATATAAAACGTGCATATTATAACTTTTTTTATTATTCTTACTTACCATTTATATAATATATATATTTAAATCAAATTTAAATTTTACAACATGGATTCAAATAATTATCCCTCAAAAACTATTTTAGGAACTTATTTTAAATTTTTAATTCAAATTTTAATCAGTAGTCAATTATACCATAATGTATTCTAACACAAAATTTAAAAAATATTGACATGTATATTAAAATTAATTAATTAATAGAAAAGTCACCTATAATCAATAGACAAGTATACCATAAATATATATTTACCAAATATATACCAAAATCAAAATACAAAATGTCTATATAAACACATACACTCAATAAGTCTCAATCAGCATTGTCGAATTCTGCTTAAACACTTTCACTCCACTCCTATTACGACATTCAAGGTATGTACTATTGGATACTCTTATACACACATCATTTTTTTATTCCTTTTGTCATTGCAGCCAAACTAAATAACGTTTGTTATTACATTACGTTTAATATTTTTCAGAAAAATGGAAGTAGCCAACTATTCTTCATTTCGCGACCTGGATGTATCGAGGGATGACTACACATTGAAGGTTCGGATTGTTTTGCAATGACAATAAACAAAAGTCAAGGGCAATCATTGTCTAGATTTGGTTTGTACCTAAAAGACCCTGTTTTTACACACGGCCAACTATATGTTGCATTATCGAGGGTCAAGAGTCGGGATGGGCTTAAACTTTTGATCGTAGATCAAGACAATAAGCCTACAAATATTACTACTAATGTTGTTTATAAGGAAATATTTACACATCTATGATTAATCAGGTTTTACATTTCATTTTATAAGTGTTTTTAGATGTATTACTTTATGTTATTCAGAAAAATCATAACTAATTTTTTCACTTTTACTTCTTAAATATATCCGACCCGTGTAACACACGGGTTACTAAAGCTAGTGGTTTTATATTTTGGGAAAAGTTATTCTAAAAATGAGAAAAAGAATTTAAAAATATGATAATGATTATCATCCACTAGATCTTAATTTAAGGGTCAAGAAAATTCGGTGACCTAATAGTAAACAAGTAAAACTTTAAATGATAGAGCAAAACGCATTTTAGTCTTAGCTGCATTTTTAATTTTGATCGTTTTTTAACGCTTGTAACTTTTACATGCAATATTTTTTTTAAAAAAATTATGCTATAAAACAAACATTTTTTATCTTTAAAACACGTATAATGTTACTGTATAAAACCAAAGTTTTTTATTATTATTTGATTTTAGTTCATTGTATAATATTCATCAGATCATTATGTAAAATCAGGTTATTATGTAAGGGGTTGTTTGGTAGCCTTTTAATGATTTAATTAAAAGACTACCTCTGAATCGATCAGCATTAAGCATCTTTGGTTCACTAGAAAGCACCTCTGAACCGGTCAGGTCAGCAAGCCTCTTGCTCATTTAGCTCCAAGATGATACTGAATGATACAGAGGAATCCTTCCCTTTCTCCGAGGTAGATGAAGTACTATCATTACTTTTTTTTGAACGACCAACATAAACTTTATTATTATTCTACCAATATGAAATGCCAAGCAAGATACTTGACACCCATACAATCCACCATATTACATCACCAAAACAAAACAGAAAGAAAACTACCAACCCCAATGCATAATCAAGCAAACCACATCGGAACAACACTACCCAAACTTAAATAACATTAAATTTCTTCCAATCATCCCACGATAATTGAGGTTGTTTGGACCTGCACTTGATCCACAGATATCCCAAAGCTTGATCCACAGATATCCCAAAGCCTTTATTTCTTCAATTGCACTGTGAATTGACGCATCGGTACCGTTGAACATCATGTTGTTTCTGATGTTCCAAATACACCATATACCCGTCAACACCAGCGCATGAAACATCTTTTGTTTTTTCTTCGAACCAGGGAAAAACTTATACATATCTAACAAATCCCGAGTCCCGAACGCGTAGAAAGGCTGAAATTTACACCATTGTGAGACAATATTCCAAACAAGACTAGCTAACTCACATGAAACAAACAGATGATCACTAGTCTCCGGATAATCACCACAAAACACGCATAAAGATTACCCGACTGTTACACCTCTTGACATCAATCCGACTCGAGTAGGAAGGCGGTCTAGTTCCGCACGCCAGGCCAAGATTCCCACTTTCTTTGGCACCCAATTATTCCACGCAAAGTTATACACAGGAGCAGGATTATCTGAGGACCGTAAATATCTTTTAAGATTGCACACCGATAAGCATCCGTTATCCTCAAGAGCCCACCTCCATGTATCATGATGTTCCGTAGCTAGGATCGGGTTGAATGAGAAGATAAGCGACGTAAGCTGATGTAATTCATTTTGCTCAACAGAAGAACATAATGCCCGTTTCCACCTCCACGCGAAAGGACCCGAAACCGTCCCCGAATTTTGCAGTATTCTATCAACCACTACACACCCTTTATATTTTTCATTCTTGAAAAGAACGGGAAACGCAAAAGCTAGAGGTTCCTGCCCTATCCAAGTGTCCAACCAAAAAAATGTACATGTTCCATTCCCTATCACCCCAGTAATAGATTTACTTAAGTCTATCCCAACTTGGAGAAACTCATCCTTCACACTATAAATCTGCTTCCAAGGACCCGGGTTTGATACTCTTACCGGAATGTCACACCAATTTCTAGAATTATGATGAATACTCCAAACCACCTATCTCCATAACCCATCTCTTTCCACTTTAAACCGCCACTACCACTTCGCTAGCATAGCCACATTATTTTCTTTTAAAGAACCGAAACCGAGACCGCCACTATCAATAGGTGCAATCACCTTATCCCAAGCAATCCATTTTATTTTTGACTTATCCTCTACACCGCCCCAAAAGAATTCTCTCCTAATTCTTTCCAATGTCTTAATAACTTCCACCGGTGCTTTGAATAATGAGAAGAAATATGTTGGCAAAGCATTCAGGACCGATTTTATTAGTGTAACACGCCCTCCAAATGATAGATGTTTAGCTTTCCAAAGGGATAGACGATCACGGGATATATCAATGATTGGCCTCCAATTCTTTATTAGGTTCATATTCACACCCACAGGAAAACCCAAGTACTTGAAGGGGAACGAACCCACTTTACAATGTAAAATACTAGCCATGTCAACAAGAGCATTTCCATCAACCTCCACACCAAATACACTACTCTTAGATAAATTTACCTTAAGACCGGAAGCCAAGTAAAAACATCTCAAAATCCAACACAAGTTACGGGCATTAAATTAAGACCAATCACATAGGAATACCACATCATCAGCGTACATAAGATGAGATAATAAAGGACCATCCACTGTACACTTCAATCCGTGGATGATACCAACCGAACAGGCCTTTTTCATAACACCAGACAAGGCTTCCATTATAGACGAATAGAAACGGGGACAGAGGATCTCCTTGTCTAAGGCCACGCTGACATTCAAATTCTTGAGTAGGTGATCCATTAATGAGCGCCGAAGATCTAGCCGTAGTAACCGTGGCCATGATCCACTGTCGCCATAGAGTAGGAAAGTTTATTTGAACCATAATGGAATCTAGGAACTCCCAGTTAAGAGAATCATAAGCCTTATGGATGTCAATTTTGAAGAACATTCCTTGCTTTTTTATTTTCCTTAAACACGCAAGTATCTCGTTTAGCATCAACGGACCATCCATAATACTCCTACCCGCCAGAAAACCCGTTTGCTCCACAGAAATAAGTTTACCGATGACACCTTTTAACCTATTAACCAACACCTTTGCAATGACTTTATTGATACACCCAATAAGACTTATAGGTCTAAAATCTGATGGCATCTTTGGATCTTTTAACTTGGGAATAAGAGCAAAAAAAGACGAGGTACAGCTCCCATTCAACCCAGCCCCATGAAAAAAGGAGTCAAATAACTGCATAAATTCATCTTGCAAGCCCGGCCAAAAACGTTTGATGAAAGTAAAATTAAAACCATCGGGCCCCGGAGCCCGATCCCCGGCACAATCCCATACAACGTTTTTGACTTCCAACAAAGTGAATGGAATCACCAATTTATCAGCATCAACTTGAGATAAAGCAGTGAGATTCGGGCACAAAAGTTTAGGCCTATTGTGTATCGGTTCCTTAAACAAGTTGGAGAAGAACTCAAAAAACTTTTCCTTGATTACGACCGGATTAGAAATCCACTCTCCATCCACTTCCAGACCATTAATCCTATTACTGGATATATTAGAATTAATGATCCCGTGATAAAAGGATGAATTCTCATCTCCATCTATAGCCCACCTTACCCGAGACTTTTGACGAGAATCTTTTTGCTTTAACCTTTCATAATTAAGGACAAAACTCCTGCACTTCGTTCGGACATTCAATTCATTTTCCGTCAAATCCCTAGATTCCGCCAATCGTTCTATCTCCGCAATCTTATTTTTCATCTCCAAATATTGTCCTTGTCGAACCACATTATTCGACTTGATCCATTCCTTGATACGGTTTTTTACCCACCTAATTTTAGTGGCTAAACGCAGCCCTTCGTTTCCTGAAAATCTAAAAGAGCGACACAGGTTGAAGACAAAATCAGAAAAACCCGGGACTTTCAGCCAAGAATTATAAAATCTGAAAGGGATATGACTAAAATCTGAAGCTGTAGTAGACAGCAATATAGGCGAGTGATCGGAGCAATTGCGATCCAAAGCAGTAACAATCGCCGCAGGCCACAAGTTCAGAAACTCCATACACACAAGAAACCGATCAATTTTACTTAGGCTACTTCCATTATCAGACATGTATGTAAACTTTCTACCCCCTATATTATACTCCGACAAGGCAGCTTCCATAATAAAATCATTAAATCGAGTTGCATTTGCCAATACAAACTCCGAATTCTGACGTTCAGATTGTAACCGGACGTCATTGAAATCCCCTCCGAATATCCACAACCCATTCCGTGAGCCTTTAGTTAACAGTAATCGGTTCCATAGGTTTTGCCTTTCTCGGGGGTCGTTTGGAGCGTAAACATTTACAATATTAAGGTTAATACCCGTTGCCACCAATGTACCAGAAATAACCAAGAAATTCCGATCTTTGATGCAATTTTCATACGGAAACACAAAAGGATCCCACAGGCACGCTAGACCCCCCGATCTCCCCACCGCATCTACTCTTGCAATCTCAAAAGCACTTCTACCCCAATATGAGTTAAAACTGAACGAATTCGAATTCTCCAATTTTGTCTCCTGAATTGAAATAAAATGAACCCCATAGCTTGACTTCAACCCCCTTATACATTCCGATTTTCTCAGATCCCTAACCCCCCTCAAATTAATTGATAAAAAATTCATGAGGAACCGATAGCACCACCTTCTCCAATAATAATGGTACCAATCTCCTTATCAAAGCCATTCAATTGGAAACCAACTAAACTACCAACCTGTGAAGTAGCCAAAACCTCAGCATCAAGATCCGACGCCATCTGATCCATAGGGGAATTAGAGCGATTCCCAGGAGCATCCCCAATTGCCGAAGCCTCCAACGCCTCCTGATTGATCGCGTTGTCAGTTTGATTTCCCCCGTCATCAGCACCAATTTCCGAAGCACCATAGTGTTTTCTGGCCGGTGAATTGAGATCAATAAGAGAAGAAATAGGATTTGGTAGATCAAGGGCGGGCCGAGTTAAAGGCCCCTGAGTAGATCCAATGGAGGATGGGCAGCGAAGTTCTCTTCCCCTTTTGCTAAGTTTAGACTGAGTATTTGGGCCAGAGGCTTGATTGGAGCCCAAGCCCAAATCAATTTGATTAGAGTGAACCCCACTATACGGAGAGGACCATGCATGCAAAATTGGAGTTTGAGTGTAGGTCCCACCATCATTGTAAAAACCAGCATTATTATTGTTATTAATGGTAAATGGCGGCGGAGGTAAGTTCCCATGCACGTCGTTCCGATCTACCATATTTTCAGTAGGGAACTCTTGGTTTTCCTCCGGCACCATTGATCGACCCTTAAGCTTCGGGGTTAACCGACAGGTTTTCGGCTGAAACTCTTGTCGGAATTCACCATCCTCCAAATCATCTTGAACCATATCATCCACTGTATTTTTGTTATAACGATTAGAAACTACTGGATCATTAACATTAAATTCCGGCACCCAATCAAAAGAAGTCTCTGTAACCCAAACTGGATGAATTTGATTCTTCCAAACAATATTAACTACCTCCTGAATCATTTGTTTCGAATCGGTAGATACACAACATTGACCACCCGAGTTGTCCGAAACTTCCCATGAGAAGTCGGAATTGTCCACCACCTTACCAAACAAACTCCCGATCTGGTCATACAACGAACTATCTCTTATTTGTAACGGACCACCAAAGATCTTTATTCTAGTAATCTTTTCAAATGGAATTGGTTCGCCACGCCAAAGAGACTCTGCATCAAAGAACTCCGACCAAATCTCCGACTTCTTACTCAGGAATTCATTTGCAGAAGACTGATCATGGAATGAGATAAGAATCTTAAGACCCTCCACATAAGATACGCCGACATTTGCAAAACCTTCTTTAGCCATAATAAGCTCGGACACTGTAATGGCTTTAAGGTTTTTAGCCGTGGCGATGATAGATCTATTGACACAATGAAGTGGATAACTTGCACCACCACTAGTGACTGTGATGGTCTTTAATTTCGATGCTTCCGGATGGCCTTTATTCTGAACCGCATCCTTGAACGAGTATCCCGTTTGAACACCAGAAAACCCCCTGAACGAATTGTTTCCATGATTAACTGGAGTGTCTGTATTGACTTTTGGTTTCCAAGCTCTCCCAAACACCAAACCAGTAGGATACGATATCTTATTATGGTTTTTGTCATATTTTGCCAGAGACACTGTCAATTTAGCGTGAGAAACAACTACAGAGTTTAAAGCCGACAGCATTTCATCCACGTTTGTGACCCCCACAAACCGTACAAAGCCAAAAAAATTCTTGTTAGCATCCTGTCTTTTAGCGATATAGGCATCAGAGATCCTTCCACACGGTTGAAAAACTTTCCACAACGCTTGTCTAGTTACACCATCAGGAATATTCTGCACAAAAAAGGTTACTTCCGTACATTTTTCTTAGTTTCTCCGGCGGTTTCTCCGACGAACATCCGTCCATGGTTGCGCACGCTCACCTCCCTCTCTCTCTATCCATCCTTAATTTTTGATTCCAGAATAAAAAAAGAATAAAGTGTGAATGAAGTACTATCATTACTAACATCTAATATCCTTGAACACCGCCGCCGCTGGTGGCGGTGGATTGACGGCAAGAATGCTCTCCACTACCACCAGACTCTAAATCGAGGTGGGTGTTGTGTAAAGTTGCTATTTTTGAAGATCAAGAAAGAAGAAGTTGTTGTTCTTGTAATGAATTGGTGAAATTGTGACCAAGAATGCTTGAAAGCACTCTTGATCTCTCTTTGTCCTTGTGGTTATTTATTATTTGTTGGAAGAATTGAAGGATTCAATGGATAGCCATGGTTGTTTGGAGAGAAAAGCTTGAAGAAAGTGATGAATCTATGTAAATTGAAGTACGGGGATAGAGAGGGAGAAGAGTAATTTAACTGCCTGTGATTATGCCTCTACAAGTTTAATTACAAGTTTATTTACTTTTTCTTCTTAATTTGTTGATTAGTTTGAGTTATTTGATACGTAATTTGGATTATGTATGATGTTTGTATTTTCTTTATATAATTAATAGTCATTTTGTATAACTATTCCAAAATACAACCAAACAATATTTATTGATTTTGAGTCGTTTACCCGGTCAGATCTCTTACTGGTTCATCATTTTCTGATTCAGATGTTGTCAAACAGCCTGTAGTACTTGTTAGGTAATTGTGTCTGATCATTGTATTTTCTATTATGTTTTTTAATTATTCATTACGTAATATTAATCCGGTCATTGTGTAATCCTCGTCAAGCAGCCCATTCTGTATATTACTAATCATCGAGTCTAGTGATAGTCATTGTGCTATCTATTGTATTTAATGTTAACCATTGTGTTATTCGTTGTTTTTTTTATGATAACTTTCAAATAACAGAATACAAAAAAACATAAACTTTTTTTATATTTTCAGTTAATTGTGTAATACTCATCAAATAAATATTTAATCCTCATCGATTAAGAAGATTACACAATGACCAGGCGAAAGTATACAATGAGTTAGAAAAACACAAAAAACTTGTTTTCTTATATCAACATTATAGAATTTGAGAAGGGGGCACTATCAAATTTAACTCTGATCTTAATAAAGAAGACACTTGTCAACATTTTAATATTCTTTTTATTTTTCAAGACTTTGTAGTTGATCTTTTACCTTATATTCATAACCCTAGCATATATATACCCGTACTGTATGGGTTAAACAAATCATAATTATAGTATATTAATATATTAATAGTATGCCTTTAATAACGTGTATATATGTATATTTCTTACGAAAAAAAATTGTTTCATAAAACAAATCTCATCAATTTCAAAAAGATTTTAGTTTAGAAAATATTGTATGCTAAAAAATTTGTTTATAAATATTATTTTTTTATTTCAAATTATATATATGTATATATATATATATTATTACTCTTTTTATAAAATATCACCACCTTTTTAGTTAAAAGAATTATTAAAAAAATTCTTTTTTTGAAAAAACATTTGAGTTCGAAGTATAATAAACTCTTTTACACAAAAATAATAAAATAACTAATAAACAATCATAAATTGTAAACAACATAAATATTAAACAATTTAAAATATTGTGACAATAAATTAATAAATCTTTCTGATAATAAATACAATTTACAAAAAATATTATAATAACTAACAAAAAAATTAAGAACTAAAATCACTACAATTTAAAAAGTTTGAAAGACCCAACAAAAGTTCAAATATGGTTTATATTTTATAAATATTTTCATGATTTTAAAATGACTTATTTGATTTTTTAAATGTGTTTTCAGAAATATTTTTTCTACTGGAAAGTAAAATAAAGCGAGACATATTTAAAAATAGGTAGCGAGAATTAAGGGTTTCTTATTTTTGATCAATGTTTAAATTAGTTAAAAATAGTCAAAGTAGGTTTTACTAATTTAAATGGTCAAAATGATCATTTATGTAAGTTTTAAAAAACATTTGGGCAGGAAAATAAAGAAAGAAAACACCAGAGAATAACAAGTTGCATAAATGATGCTATAATACTAGACCAAATGTCTTAAAGATTAGTCTTTTATTATATATAGATATAAATTTGATTATACTTGTCTTTTAAGTGACACCAATGTAGCCTGCGTTGATTTGTAAATACACATCTTAAACTATTGATGAGATAACTTTGGTTCATTTAACATTCAAAACATGCTTCTTCTGAGATTTTAGTTTTTAAAACTTTTATAAATTCAAAAAAAAATATGGTTTTTGTCTATGGAGCACGATCAAATTCTTGCTTGTAAGTCCCTACACTTTGGTTTGCATATAAAGGTACGTGGTTTCTATTTCATACAATTTTAGTCATCAAGACTAATTATGTCACATCTCGGCTGAAGCGTGAAGCGATTTCTGGATGTGACTTGTTTGTTCAGAACACAAATGATTATAAGAAATTAAAACACAACAATATTAATACATAACACATAACAAATTATATATTATAAGTTAGGATTACATCATTTACATAGATAGTCAAAATTTGATATAATCCTATTACAACTTTTATTTAGCTATAACATCTTCAAATGCGATGGAAATGAGCATCCACCACAACACTGCCATCGTAGATGTTGACAGTTAGATTCACACAAACCTTTCCAATAACTTCACCCCAGCCGTTGTACACATCAAAAGAGAATTCAACATTGTTAGTCATTTTTACCTGAAAAAACATACTCAAAACAGTCAACATAAAGTTGGTGAGATCATAGGTTTATTTCCAGACAAAACATTTTATTGATGCACCAATTACAACCAAACCTACTCACACACATAATCATACTGTCACGAAATAATTCACAAGATCAGATAATATTACATCACAACACTCATTCTGTTGGTGTAGGAAATATTTAAATAGCATCATAACACTCATCCTATTGGTGCAAAATATTCTCCTAAGTAGCGCTACTAATATTATCAGACAGTTCCTCATTCGAAATAATGGTTGTATCACAAATGACAGTAAATCTCAAAATAATTTCAAAAATAATGCATCAACATAACCAGTATGCTTTTTCCCCCAAAAACTTTACAAATACCAAAATGAGGCTATGAGTCTCACCTGTTCTCCAACTGGTAACCTATAAAAATAAATTTTATAAGTTAGATATAAATTTCTTTAAAATTTTTAGAACCTTAGATCTCACTAATTCTTGAAATTTTAGCTGTAAAATAGTCAAATAATATTGTCATAAAATTCTCAATATTTATTCTATTATACATAAATTGTTATAATTATTTCAAAGTCTCCATAAATCACCAAAATAGCTAATTTTATCCAAAAATTACTAAAAATTTACATAATATTTTTTCAACAGTTTAGATCATCCTAAAATTTTCCTGATGTTTAAGTCCCAACATATTTTTTCTGTAAATCTCACAATATTCCTAAAATTCATTAAAAATATATATATCTCCAAAAATTATGATATTTAAATAATATGTTTAATTTGATTTATCATAGATTCAATGATTGTTTCACGATTTATGGTACTGATTAAGTATTTTATTTTGATTTTTCCTTTACAGATCACTTAAAAATTTATTTTTCAATCATAATAAGGAAATAAAGTACAAAATAATTCCTGGAGCATTTTATCTAAAATTTTCATTCTTTAATTTTTACAGAATTTTTCCAAATTTATTTGTATTTTTGAGTATTTTCTTTATTTTTACTATTTAAAACAATTTTGTATAAATTGTTTTATTCATCATAATTTTTTCAAAACTTACAGAATAATGTTTCAGTATATTTATAAATATTTTTCAATGTTTATTCCCACAATCTTATTTGTCTAATATTTTTGCTTATTTTTCTTTAATATTACAAGATTTAATCTTATAAATCCCAAAATATCCTTTTATCAAAAGTTTTCTGAATGTTTAGTATTTCATTACTGTGACTTGATGAAAATTAAAGGATTTCAAAACATTTTAAGATTAGTCTTGGTGTATTTGCACCAAAACTAGTTATATATGTGTTTATAACACATGTGTAACTCTTGTTTTCAAGGTATATTAAGAAGATAAAGAAACTAAAACCTTGTGAATGATGTTTACTGCTTTGAAAACCGAGAGAAAGAGTCGTGAAGGTGGTGGTGATCGCGGATAGTGATGGTGGTGTAAAAGGTGGTGCTAGGGTGATGGTTACGAGTGTGATGGTAATGATGGTTATGGGTGGTAATGGTGATGATGGCTACGGGTGGTGATTGTGGTGATGGTTAAAGGTGGTGATGGTGGTGCTTGGGAGATAGAGGAGCAAAGTGGTGGTGGTCGCGGTTGTTGGTTGTGTAAAAAACCGAGAGTTGTGAGGTTATGGTGTGTTGTGTTTGTGAACTAACCAAGAGGTGAGTGTGTGTGTGATAATCCTTCGGCCGAGAGATTGCATATGTAAGGGTTTAGACATAGCTACTCTTAGGTTCATAGGATGGTGACTAAGCTAGTATAGCTTTGCTTAGTTGGATTGCTAGACCTAGGTGGCAACATAATTGTTAGGTTAGTGTTAGGCAAGGTGTCAATCATAGAGATATCTTGGTGTCCTTAGCCGACTAGGTGGGTATTAAGAGGGGATTGATGGCGGCTTGGTGGTTTGTGGTACCATTAGCCGAGAGTTTTAGCAATTAAGCTAGGTTTTGAAGGTTTTTAAATGGTGGTTTAGGTGATGGTTTGGCCGAGAGATCCATTTCACGGTTGCTAATGATTTTAGTTAGTCATTAACCGAGGCTTTAGGTAGTTAGTCTAAGCTAATAATCTTAATTCGATGCTCGAATATTTAAGGTTTTGCTTAATTGTTTTGTTTGATTGTGTTAACATAATGTTTTGATTCATAACACATATATATAGTAGCATAGATTATCATAAGTCTAAATCATGTGTGTGTATATATATATATACATATATATATACACGTAAAATATATACTTATATGTATGCACAAGTAGAATATATACATGTATGCAAAAATCTATTTTTATGCACACGTAAATTCTATATATATAAACATGCATGCGTAAATTCTATATATATACACATGCATGCAACATGCATGCATACGTAAAATATGCATGACATCCATATATATATATATGACATAATAATATAATTTACTAAATAATAATCATACGGTGTTTAGTCGAAATATAAAATTTTTCTATCTATTTTTAGGGTTGTCACAAATTACCTATATATTTAAAAATTGATGGTAATGATTAATGAATAGTGTTTGTTAAAATCACAAGTAACTGGACCATAGCCTAAATAACTTTTTTTTAATGGCAAATTTTATTAGAGAAAAAATGCAACGTTAACAAGAAGCTTGACACAACCAAACATCAATGATCAAATTCAAATTTACACCAAGACTTCCAATTATAATCAATTTGCTTAACCTATTTGACACCCAAAGAAATGAGATGGACTTGATCTCTTCTCTCAAGTGATTGATATTAGGCTTCTTGTTCCTAAAGAGAGCATGATTCCGGGCTTTCCAGATACACTATATAGCTTCAAGGATAATCACATGGAAAGCCTCAGCCCTGACACTTCTCGAACTCGCTCCTTCGTGTATCCAGAGGAGATCTTGAATCGAGAAGGCAAAGATGGTTAGAGTATTGTACCACTCACCTATGAATTGCCGTAATAAACTTGTCACGTAGCATGATGTAAAAAGATGAAGGGATGATTCCATAAGGTATTCACATAATAGGCATCACGTCCGGTTAATCACAACCCCCTTCATAGCCTAATTAACTGGTTGGGATTCATGTGTTTGTTTTCTATCAAGTTCATTTGGGTTTCTTCCAACGAAAAAACACACATACATGATACATATATAATATTCTTTTTTACATATTAGTTGTTTTAATTGCTTACAATGTTATTCATTTATATTTCCTATACCTTTTTATATCTTTGGATATAAAGATATCAACCCAAACTGAGTTAGATAGAACAACCCAAACAACGCAACAAAAACCAATGCTATTGAAAACTTACTTCGATAACCTATTTAACATAAGGAATCCAAATCAACAAACTGAGTTAGATAGAACAACCCAAACAACGCAACAAAACCAATGCTATTGTAGAAGCATCACGGTTGACGAAGTTAAAAGAGCTATGAAGAAAATGGGAAGGGCTAAAGCGGTGGGGCCAGACAACATACCGATTGAGGTGTGGAAATGCCTGGGTGATGAGGGTCTACAATGGCTAACAGATCTATTTAACACTATCTTTAAGACAGGGAAGATGCCAGACCAGTGGAGAACCAGTGTCATAGTCCCCATATATAAGAAAAAAGGAGATATCCAAGGATGCGAAAACTACAGGGGAATAAAGCTACTGAGTCACACGATGAAACTATGGGAAAGAGTTATTGACACGAGAATTAGACGGGAAACCCAGATAGCAATAAACCAATTTGGATTTATGCCAGGACGCTCTACAACAGAAGCCATACACGTCATAAGACGGATAATGGAGAAATATAGAGAAAAGAAAAGGGACCTCCATATGGTATTCATCGACCTAGAAAAGGCCTATGACAGTGTACCGAGACAACTAATTTGGGAAAGTCTACGACATAGAGGGGTACCAGAGAGGTATATCAAATTAATTAAGGATATGTATGACGGGGCAAAAACATGTGTGCGAGCACCGGTAGGAGACACAGACTCATTCTCAGTGGAAGTGGGACTTCATCAAGGATCGGCATTGAGCCCATTTCTCTTCGCACTAGTGTTGGATGAGATGACTAAGTCAATACAACAGTCAGTCCCGTGGTGTATGCTCTTCGCGGATGATATTGTCTTAATATCAGAATCTAAAATGATGCTTAACGACAAGCTAGAGCAGTGGAGAGCAGCGCTAGAGAGCAGAGGATTAACGATAAGTCGCTCTAAGACGGAATACATGCATTGTAACTTTGGTGGTGGTCCCACAGACATCTAGGTTCAAATACCTGGGCTCGTACCTGCAGGAGGACGGAGAGATACACAGCGATGTAGCTCACCGTGTCCAAGCAGGATGGTGCAAGTGGAGAGCAGCATCAGGGATCCTATGTGATAAGAGGTTTCCAGCAAAACTTAAGGGAAAACTATACAGAGTGGCGGTACGCCCAGCTATGCTATATGGAACAGACTGCTGGGCCATAAAGAAATCGCACGAGAAACAAATAGAGGTTGCGGAAATGCGAATGCTAAGGTGGATGTGTGGCCATACAAGACTGGATAGGATAAGAAACGAAGTGTTTCGACAGAAGTTAGAAGTGGCTTCTATTGCAGATAAAATACGAGAGGAAGATTAAGATGGTATGGACATGTCAAGAGGAGACCAATGGCAGCACCGGTCAGAGCAGTGGAGAACATCAGCATAGAGGGTAGGAAGAGTAGAGGACGACCTAGGTTGACTTGGGAAGAGAGAATTAGGCGAGATATGGAACACTTGCACCTCTCTGAGCACATGATCGAGGATAGGAGTGACTGGAGACGTAGAATTAAAATTAAGGACTTTTAGTGGTCTCTGTAGCTAGGAAAGGACTTTGTTTACTTGTTACAGGGCTTGATGTGTATGTAGTACGCGTAGACCTCCTTAGGGGAAACTTGCGGCTTTCCTGATGCATGCTTGTTCATTTTATACTTTCTTTTGGTGATATCTTAATGCTTTGAATGCTTGCTGTATGAGGTGTGCTGTACCATATACCATATATCATAAATCGTACGTTTGATTATATGATTGATTATTTGATTATTTGATTATATGTTAAATCGCGAGCGTTATAGCTTTTGTATCGAGCCAGGGGTCTCTTTGGAAGCGGTCTCTTTACCTATCTAGATAGAGGAAAGACTTGCCACCACCTACCCCTCCCAGACCCTGCTCTTGAGCGGGATATACTGGGTTTGTTTGTTTATTTGTTTGTATACCTTTTTATATCTTTGGAGAATGCTTGAATTTCTTAACTTTAATCTTTTAACCGGTTCGTTTTTTATATAATTACATTTTAAGTACTATCAATCGCTTAGCCGTAACACGTGGTTTGCCTAAAGAATTTAGTTTTTTCTATTATATTTCGAACAAGTTAATTATCTTCATAGTTTTACAAAACGCAACGCGCACGGATTAATTACTAATTGTGTTAATTTATCTTTTATTCGTAAATGGTATTCAGGTCATCTTACCCCTATGATTTTCATATCATACCCTTTTGTTAGTTTCTAGTACTAAAAATGTTAATTTTTGATGTTAAATGTAAGAGTATTTAAGTTATTTATCACCTAATACCTAATGGACCATTAATGTAACTTACAAAGATAATATAATAGTTGAGTGATTATTTATGTAACCTACCCAAAGGAATAAAACAACTACAAAATTTACAAAATAAAATAAACCAACCCCTCGTCCTTATTGTCTTCCAGATCGCAAGCCAATACCCTCTCGGCCTCTCCCTCTTGCGTTCGTCCGCCAAACTCTTCGATGATACACATATCGTTGGTCGACCCAATTGTCGCTCGCCCCTATTAGGATGACTTCGAGTTAAATTATACAATCCTTATTGTGAGAATGTCAAAAATTAGTAATATGTGTCGGTGATTGGTTCTTAACGATCATTGTATATCACATACATATTATTACACACTTAAGTAATCATAATCACGTGATTATCATTGGTGTCATCAAACTGGTTTCGGTTTATTTATTTTTAACTTTTTTCTTTACAATTGGATTCGAATTTGACCAATGCCCCACTGACATTGTCAAATGTTAGTTAGTAAATTATAATTTATATATAATTCAACAAGCCAGTTAACAAGCGAGTCATGAGTCAAGTTGACTTCGGCTCGATTACAAATGGGTTGATTTCAAGCGTGCTATTTTCGAGTGAGCTGCTAGCTTTTCGAATAGTCTTACGTACGTTACGTCCCTAATCTTATCACACTTCATTGGCCATGTCATCTTTGATTACAGGTTGTTTAGATGCACACTTTCACAAGAAATTCAAAGCTATGACGACTCGTATCACCTAATGAATCGGAGCTAGAAGATGATACATAAGATTATGGATACCTTGAATTGCGTTTCTTTGCGATGGATAGAAAAAGTTGATTTGTTTAAAACTTAATTTGTGTCAAAATGAGTAGTTTGTATATTAATATAAAAATGTTACATTTTAATTGTAACGTTAACATGCCCATTGAATGGTAAAAAAATGGGTGTTATGATGCGACTTCTTCCTTAGCTTCGGGTGCCCGTGTATGTACCCGATCACGACTAACCGCATCACTAGCGATGGTTTTCCCCAATCAACCCAATTGATACCTAGTAGATCGGGTATTACAGCCCCACCACCCTAAATGAATGAATGCTTGAATATGTCAAATTCAGAAAGGTCAAGTGTAACTAGTGAAGTGACATGCCACACACGTAATGTCAAAAACAATCAAACCAAAGGTTTTGACAGTAAATAAAATGTTTCTAGTGTTAGTAGACATGTGAAAACCAATGTTTTTAGAACCGCATCGGACGTCGAACCAAACGCTTTACTGGTTTGGTGGTTGGTTCGGATTTAAGAACCGGATGACGTCATAATTATATCTATATAGTATATTATATATATAGTTATATATATAATCAAATATAAGTAATTTATATATGATTTATATATGTCTTTTATAGTTACATATAAAACTTAACTATATTTATATATCCAACACACTAATTTATGGTTCAACACCCCGTTTTACCCATAAAAATCAAAAAAAAAAAATAAATTCCGGTTCGAACTAGTCCGGTTTCCGGTCCGACCACTGGTTTGGGACAAACCGGCCGGTTCGGGACAAACTGGCCGGTTCGGTACAAACCGGCCGGTTTGACCAGTTCAAAACGAATCACAACGGACCGGACCGGCCGGTCCGATTCGGTCCTAACAACCATGTTGAAAACTGAAAAAAATTTAAGATGTTATGTCAAACAATTAAAGTTTGTGGGACTGAAATAACTATGAACCATACAACCTCGTGTATTAATTTATATTCTTACAAAGATTACTTTTATAAAAGATCATGCAATTAAATATGTTCAACAGCCTCATTTTATTTTATTTTTATTTTTTTTTGAAAGGAGTGATTCAGCGGTAAGCCTCTACCATCCACAACCGCGGAACCCCAGTTCGACCCTATCAGCCGGTCCATTTCAACCGTCAAGGGGATTTTTCGCTGCCTGTGGGCCGTAGCCCACGGACCGAACTGAAGCCCAAACCTCCCGGGTGGGAACCCCATAAAAAAACTGACTTTGGCTCTTGACCAAAGCTATCTAGAAGATGGTCAAAATCAAACAATGTGGACACATGGAGAAGAATGAAATTTCAATGGGGTCTTTCTCCCAAAATTTAATGCGAAGGTACTCCTCAACTAATCGAACGAGAACACGTGTTAATGAAATATTTGTCGCGGCATTCTTTTGCCGTCCAAATCCAACCAATCAAACCTTGACACGTGTTAAATAATATTAAATATTTTAAACCATCTCTTTCTTGTGTTTACCTACTTTCTATTTTACCGTTTCGCCACCTGAATTTTTGGTTGCTTTAAAAATATCAGGCCGCGATTGACGGTGGTTTACGGACTTACGGTGGTGGTCATTAGGTGGTTGATGGTTGGGGGTTACAATACATGGGATCAAGTACCTAACTTATTCCTTGAAACATATGCCCATGATGTTTATATTTATAGGAACTTAGGTACACATAACATGTTGAGATTAAATAATCTTGTAATATTCTAAAGAAGTTCATTAACTTATTCCTTGACGGTGATTATTTAATCTTTTAAGGTTATGTTGTTTGTTTAGTATTTTATTCTATATAGAATTTTAGTTTTAAATTTGTTGACATTTGTTATATTTTGATTACTTAGAAATGTATATATGGCATATCTCTACATGCCCGATCATTTGCTAAATACAATGGCTACATTGCTGGGACTACGATTCGGTGTCGGCCTCATCTGTAGTGACGTAGGGTGTTGCATTGTCCGTTGTTACCGATGCGTATTTGATAGGTTAATATTTTAGCATAATTATGATTATGTGTTTTGTCGTAATCTTGAAGTTTCTCAAATAAATTGCAAAGACAAGCCAGACTCTTTGTGAAAAAAAAAATTGCAAGCTAATCAGTTGTGCAGAGAATTAAACCTCTGGACGTTTCTCTCCTACAAAATGACAATTTAACTCAAAGGTGTTTAACTTTCTCTCCGACAAAATGACGGTCTAACTCAATGTGGTGGGGCTTTACTTGAAAAGTTAGACCTAAGGTGGCAAAATGGGTGGGTTGGATTGGGTTGGTTATTAAGTTAGGATGAATTTGGGTCAGGATGGGTTTGGGTTAGGATGGGTCATTAAGAAAAAAAGGTCAGGATGGATTTAGGTCAATATGGATTTGGATCAGGAGGGGTTCGGATCAGGATAGGTCATTTTTAAAAAAGTCAACACTACTTTACTAGTTTTCTACAATCCAACAACACATATAGATAAATGCATATACGAGCTCAAAGAGATACATATAAGACTCCATCTATAATAGACAAATGCATCTACAATCCAACAACACATATAGATAGATACATATACGGACCCGTGGCGACGCGGCGGACCCGGGCGACGCGGGGGACCCGGGCCGACGCGGCGGACCCGGGCCGACGCGGCGGACCCGGGGCGACGCGGCGGACCCGGGGCGACGCGGCGGACCGGTGGTGATGCACGATAAAACTCGACAGAGGTGGGAGGTTGTATGTGTGTTGGTGGTGTGGTGGACCGGTGGTGATGCGGTGGTGGTGTGGTGGACCGGTGGTGATGCGGTGGTGGTTGTGACACCCTACACATATTCCACATCAGCCGTGGACAGGAGAGACTCCTGGTTCATAAGGAATGTATGGTCTCTAATATCAACAACGCGTTTTGGGTGTATTGACTGTGGATGCTAGGAGAAATCCACAGTTAAGCGTGCTCAGGTGGGAGCAATCCAGGGATGGGTGACCTCCCTGGGAAGTTTTCACCCGAGCAACTAAAAGTAAATCCGTGAGCTCCTTGTGGGCGAAGCGAACAATATTGTTGGTGTGAGAGGTCGGGTGTGACAGATTGGTATCAGAGCCCATAACTATAGGGATTTAGGTTATTAGAAATGGTGACCTACACTATAGGTTATGCATGAACCTTATAGAATAATATTTATATTCTTGTAAATATATACATTGTTCGCACGCTACATAATGTTATGCTTTTTGTGCAACTTGATGCCTTAGTATAGGATTGCCTTGTGTATGCTTAAAAGTTAGTTACTTGTCTCCCTAAACTTATCTTTGACTCTTTGACTTTTCCCGACAAATAATGGCTAATCTATGAAAATCTCATCAAGGTTTTGATTCTCTGAACCAAAGAAATTTGTGTGACACATAGACACCTGTATTCTGGATTTCCTGAAAAAGGCCTTCGGGCTAAGGCAAACATATCGTATAAATCTCATAGTGAGACCAGTTATGCTTACCTGGGGATTTCTGGGATGAATGATAAACTATGACAAATATACACAAATATCTAAGGTAAATGGGTCAATTTACCTTGACGTGTCAACGATTCCAAATGGTAATGTGTTACCAAATGGAACCATCCTCTTTGCATCTTGAAAATTCTTGATTCCTTGAGCTGGTTTATCACCAAAGTTATATCTCCTCATTCTTATCATACATAATGTTTCTGTTAATATTGAACTCATCCTAAATTTCAACTCTTACGTTTAAACATCGTTACACGTTGGGCGTTTCATGTAACTATTTCTATACCTTGACCAACGTGAACATGGATCTTAATATACCCAAAGATATTGGGAATCTAAACCGAATGGTATCAGAGCCACTCCTGTGCCGTTCGGGGTGTGGGACATACCTCACCAAGGATGGTGACTTCTCGAGCTCATCGAGGACGATGAGTTCAAACAGAGGGTGCTTGTGACACCCTACACATATCCCACATCAGCCGTGGACAGGAGAAATTCCTGGTTCATAAGGAATGTATGGCCTCTAATATCAACAACGCGTTTTGGGCGTATTGACTGTGGATGAGAGGAGAAATCCACAGTTAAGCGTGCTCAGGTGGGAGCAATCCAGGGATGGGTGACCTCCCTGGAAAGTTTTCACCCGGGCAACCAAAAGTAAATTCGTGAGCTCCTCGTGGGCGAAGCGAACAATATTGTTGGTGTGAGAGGTCGGGTGTGATAGTGGTGGTGGTGCGGTGGTGTCTTGTGCGACGGAGTCGATCAATTTGAGTGAAAGAAACATTGACTTAGACTTCTAGATATAATTTTGAAAACCTATCTTGACCTATGTTTCTTTTTTTCCAAAAAGAATTTTAACCCATCTTGACCCCCTTGTGTTTTTTATTTAATCCATTTTAACCCATCTTTATTTTTAAAACACCCATTATAACCCAAAATCATATCTTTAAATTTCTTTTGCCGCCTCTGGACTTAGACCTTTAGCAATATGAATGCCAACTTGAATGTCACGTTTGAGAGGAATAAGACTGAAACGTATAATACAATCGCGTTAACCAACTAAATATGTCGTAACTATTCGAAATGAAATGATCTTCAGTCTCTACAAAACTGATATTTTGATACTAGGATATGAAGTTCAATCGAAGTAACAACAGGTCCGTAAGGTTAAAAAAGGCTTTTTAATAAAGAATAAACCGTGTAAAGAAGTAACTTTCACATATTTGAGAGTATGTCAGTGGGCTTAACAAATTAAAACTGCCGGGCCACCAATGCAAGTCTAAACTTAAGCCCATTCACAGGAACTAAATAAACCCAAATTGGAAAAAGGACAAATAATAACCAAGAAAAATGTAGTATTTTCGTAAATATTTTGTTATTGAAACAAAATCATTTTATTTACATGGACAAATAACGACTCCACGTGTCCAACCAGTTTGACTGGTCTATAAACTTGATGATCTCGCATCAAGAGCTCGAACAAGTTGGGAAGAGTTCTAAAACCTACGTTATGGAGTTCAAAACCAAGATCCTATATCAGTTGTAGCTTGACTTCTTTAATGTTCTCCCTTTATAAAAAGTCAAAAAAAAAAAAAACATGGTTCTCCGTTCAATACAAACAAAAAAAAAAACTTAAACCGTATGCAGTTTAGTACAGTTTAGCAGTTGCAGCTGGCATGTCACAAAGCGGTAGAATAACTAGTTTAAGACCCTTTATGTCCCTAAAAACTAAGGTCATGTTATGAAATTTGGGGCTTTTAAGTCAAATAAAATTAATACCCATTTTCATATTCTTTATGTCATGACTCATGTGGTTGTGAAAAGAGTAGGGCCCATTTTCTGAATTTCTTCTTTGCATCTTAAATGGGCTCCTTCATATTGTTGAGTGTTGAGATAGAAAAATTGGAGTAATTGAGTCAATTGTGTTGACTTTATTAGTTAACTGCATTAATTGTTCTTAGTTGAGGGATTTATTTTCTCATTTTTGTAAGTGAGTTTGTTACTCAGGTAGTTAGAGTATATGTTGTTATAATCGAAAGGTGATGTACATTCATTCGCATTCAACTCATCTTTGATACAGAGTTTCTTTTTCACCATTGATTATATCTTTCAGTTGCTCATTCTCTTGATCGGATTATCTTTTGATTGTTCCTAAGTTCGTGTTTACTTCAAAAATTGGTATCAGACCCACCGTTGGCTCGATCGTGAAAGAGAAGGGTGAAATCCATCACTGGATTGGAGAATGGTTACAGGGGAAAAATTCGAGATAGAGAAATTCGATGGCAAGAATGACTTTAGTCTTTGGAGATTAAAGATGAGAGCACTTTTTGTTCATCAAGGCATAGTGGATGCTTTGAAAGGAGAAGCAGGATTGCCGACGACTTTATTGGAAAAGGAAAAGAAAGAAGTTATGGAGAAAGCACACAGTGGAATAATTCTCTGTCTTGATGATAGAGTTATCAGAGAGGTATCAAAGGAGACTACTGCAACGGCGTTATGGACCAAATTAGAAGGTCTGTATATGACGAAATCTCTGGCTAACAGATTGTACCTCAAGAAACGTCTACACACATTTCAGACGCTCTTAGGGAAGACATTAGAGGATCATATTGATGTCTTCAACAAAATCATTCTTGATTTGGAGAATGTTGAGGTGGAAATCGATGATGAAGATCGAGAAATTATCTTCTTATCAGCATTGCCACAATCCTATGAACATTATGTTGACACTCTAATGTTTGGAAGAGAGAGCCTCACAATAGAGGAGGTGATAGCAGCGATGTGTTCAAAGGAGCTACATAAAAAGGTGAGTTGAAGGATGATACTTCTGATGGGTTGTTCATTAGAGGGAGATCTGAACACCTACAAGGTAAAGGAAAAGGTCAAGGTTCAAGTTCGAAATCAAGAGTGAAAAGAAGGTGTTTCGTATGCAATTCGGACAGGCACTTGAAAAGGCATTGCCCAGTTAGGAAAAGGAAGAAGCAAGAATACAACAAAGTCGAGAATCAATCCAGTTCTTCACTAGATAGCTCACAAGATGGCTATGATAGTGATGATGTGTTGATGGTGAATAAGAATACTGGAGGTCATAGAGAATGGGTTCTTGATTCAGGGTGTTCTTATCATATGACACCATATAAAGAGTACTTTAATGAGTTGGTCCTAGAGAAATATGGAGTTATGTAGATAGGATATGACAGACCCTATGAGATTCAAGGGATAGGTACCATATCATTAAAGCTCCACAATGACACTACATTGGATCTGAAGAACGTCAGGTATATACCTGAACTTAGGAGAAATCTAATTTCTCTTGGTACATTTAAAAGAAATAGGTATAGTGTTAGTCTTAAGAATGGAAAAGCCAAAGTAGTCAAAGGCTTAATAGTGGTATTATCTGGCACCAGAAAAGGATAATAACACTTATGTTTTGGACGAAATAGTTCATCAAGACTGCAATGTTGTATCAAGTAATTCTATGTCTAATAATGCTATGTTATGGCATAAAAGAATAGGTCACATGAGTAATCTAGGGTTAATTGAATTAAAGAAGCACGAAGTAATTCCTGATTTGGTACAATGTGATTTTGGGTCATGTGAAAATTGCATTATGGGAATGTCAAAAAGGGTAAAATTCTCAAAGGCAGTGCACAAGACTATGGGTATATTGGATTATACACATGCTGATCTTTGGGGGCCAACAAAAAATGTTTCATTGGGAGGTGCATCCTATTTTCTATCAATAATTGGTGAATACTCAAGAAGAGTTTGGGTATATATTATAAAACACAACTATGAAGCTTTCCAAAGGTTCAAAGAATGGAAAGTTTTAGTGGAAACTCAAACAGAAAGAAAGGTGAAAAAATTAAGGACTGACAATGGCTTATAATTCTGTAATAAAGAATTTGATAGCTTTTGTAAAGTAATTGGAATAAGTATACACTTGACTGTTCCAGGAACACCTCAATAGAATGGCTTGGTTGAGAGGATGAACAGAACATTGCTTAAGAAGGTCAGGTGTATGTTGATTGATGCAGGATTACCCAAGAGTTTTTGGGTTGAAGCTTTGAAAACAACTTGCTATATAGTAAATAGATCTCCATCGTCTGCTATTAGTATGAAGGTGCCAATGAAGAAATGTCTAGTGAAAAGACTAGTTATAATGAGCTTCGGGTCTTTGGGTGCCTGGCTGATTCTCATGTTAGTCAAGGTAAACTGGAACCCAGGACTCAAAGGTGTATAATGATTGGTTATCCAGATGGTGTTAAAGGGTACCGATTGTGGAGGCTACAAGATGGGGGTCCTAGAGTTATTGTTAGCAGGAATGTAGTTTTCAAGGAAGAGGTAATGTATCAAGATGTCATGAGGAAACAAGAAAGTAGTATAGATGAAAGAGAAGGAGTTCAAATTGCAGTGGAGTCACCAGAAATTGCATCAAAGAACTCAGTCTATGAAGAAGCTCAAGCTGAGAGTTCTTAAAGGGCTGAATTAAGGCATAGTGTTGCTATGGACAGACCAAGAAGACATATAGTACCTCATCTGAGATATAGAGATGACTTGACTACCTATGGTTTTCATATGGCTGAAGAAGAAAGCTCTAGTGAACCTTTAACCTATCAAGAAGCAATGTTGTCTCCTGACAAGGATAAGTGGATGGCTACAATGAAGGATGAAATGGAGTCTTTATACAAGAATCAAACATGGATTCTGGTAAATAGGCATGTGAAACAGAAGCTAATTGAGTGTAAATGGATCTTTAAGATAAAAGATGGTATGTCAGGTGAGAAACCAAGGTTTAAAGCTAGGTTAGTGGCAAAGAGCTATACTCAGAGAGCTGGTATTGATTACAGTGAAATGTTTTCACCAGTTATAAAACACACCTCTATCAAAGTTATTTTGGCTCTAAGAGCTGCTTTTGATTTAGAGCTTGAGCAGCTTGATGTTAAAATAGCTTTCTTACATGGGAATTTACATGAGGAGATCTATATGGAACAACAATTAGATTTTGAGGAGAAAGGGATAGCTGAAAAGGTGTGTTTACTTAAGAGGTCTTTGTATGGGTTAAAGCAATCTCCTAGACAGTGGTATTTGAGATTTGATGGTTTTGTGGTGTCTCAGGGATTTATCAGGAGCAGTTATGATACATGTGTGTATTATAAGACATATGATAGAAATCAATTTGTTTATTTGCTATTATATGTTAATGATATGTTAATTGCCTTTAGAGATAAAGAACAAATTGAAGCCATTAAGAGGTTGTTGACGTCAGAGTTTGACATGAAGGAATTAGAAGAGGATAAAAAATTCTTGGTATGGAGATTGTTAGAGACAAGGTTGCTTGTACTATTAAGCTGTCTCAAAGTGCATATTTAAAGAAGGTTCTTGGGAATTATAATATGGAACACAGTAAGGCTGTTGTTACTCCATTAGCATAACATTTTAAATTGTCTTGTTTGGATTCCCCACAAACTGATGAAGATAAAGAAATTATGACTAATGTTCCTTATTCTAATGTTCATGGTAGTCTTATGTACCTTAGGTTATGTACCAGGACTGATATAGCTTTTGCAGTTAGTATGGTTAGTAGATATATCAGTAATCCTAATAAGAAGCATTGGGAAGGAGTAAAGTGGATATTGAGGTATCTAAATAGAACTAGAGATGCTGGTTTGTTGTTTAGTAGACATACTAGTCTTTGTTTCGTAGTAAAAGGTTATGTCGATTCAGATTTTGCTAAGGACTTTGACAAAGGAAGGTCTATAAGTGGGTATGTGTTTAATGTTTTGGGTGGTAATGTTAGCTGGAAAGCTACACTTCAGCATGTAGTAGCATTGTCAACTACAGAGGCTCAATTTATTGCTTTAACTGAGGCTATTAAGGAATCCATTTGGTTAAAGGGGTTTGTTTCTAAAATGGGAATTGATTTTGTCTAGGCTGTTGTGTTTTGTGATAATTTAGGTGCCATTCAATTATCTAAACACCAGGTATTTCATGAGAGATCAAAACATATTAATGTCAAGTTGCATTGGATAAGAGATGTGTTTTTTCAAAGGAGGTATCCATTGAGTATGTTAATACCAAAGAGAATACATCTGATATGTTGACTAAGAGTGTTGATGGTGCTAAGTTTGTGCATTGTCTTGAATTGTTGAATTTTTCTTAGACTTTGATGTTATAGAGTTTTTCTATTCTCAAAGGTGGAGATTGTTGAGTGTTGAGATAGAAAAATTAGAGTAATTGAGTCAATTGTGTTGAATTTATTAGTCAACTATATTAGTGTTTTTGTTTAGTTAATAATGTCTACTTATTCTTAGTTGAGGGACTTATTTTGTCATTTTTGTAAGTGACTTTGTTATTCGGGTAGTTAGAGTATATGTTGGCATAATCGAAAGGTGATGTACATTCATTCGCATTCAATTCATCTTTGATGCAGAGTTTCTTTTTCACCATTGATTGTATCTTTCAATTGCTCATTCTTTTGATCGGATTATCTTTCGATTGTTCCTAATTCCCTGTTTACTTCAACAATTATTGTTCCACATATAAGAGTTTTGGACCACGAATCCGTTAAAGATAAGTAGATAACCATTAATAGGTCAATTGGTACGTGTAGGCGTCAATTCTTAAACAACTATCAAAGTTTTAAACAATTATACTACTAAAAGATCATTATCTTTAAATCTATAATAAAAATAATAATAAATTTATTACCTAACAAGTTAATTATAATAAAATGGATAAAAATGTAGTATATATGTTCTAAAAAGATAAACATGTAACTAATTTTTTGACTTCTAAAAATATGTAATTGATGGTTTTATAAATAAGTAAAACTGTAAAAATATCTTAAAGTATAAAAATAAAAATAAAAATTGCTAATTTATTATTTGTACCGTGCAAAGCATAAGATTATTTGTACCGTGCAAAGCATAAGATTATTTGTACCGTGCAAAGCATAAGATTATTTGTACCGTGCTAATTTATTATTTGTACCGTAAAAATATCTTAAAGTATAAAAATAAAAATAAAAATTGCTAATTTATTATTTGTACCGTGCAAAGCATCATTTTTTATAAGAAGAAATAAAAGAATACAATTTGGATGAAAACATAAGATTATCACACCCGGCTAAAACGAAAACATTGAGGGTGATAACATTGAATTATTATACAAGGATGAAGAGTACTAAAGAAAATTATTATTAAAACCGAATAGTTAATCACATCTAATTTTTGAAACAAATAAAACCAAACAAACATATAAGTCTTTATTTTATTTAAAGTCTAACCATGTCCAACTAAAACTTGTTATTGAAACCTAGTTTACGCAAAGCAACGAACTTAGTTTTCCTTACTCGAAAATATAGTAAAATATATCAACTAAAAAATTGGTGAGAATATAGATTTAGAATTATATATACACTATATAACCATGTTCAAACCAATAAATAGTTTTTCAAATACAAGTAGTTAAAACATACTTGAGTTCACAACCAACTCTAGTGATCGAATGCCTTTCCGTCTAACCCCCTAACACAAAAGGTCAAACTAATAGTATGTTTATCTAGTATGTCATTTCTAAACATCCTGCTCATTCCAAGTAAAAAAACACGTTAACTCAAAGGACACTTGGTATTGATTGGCATGCATCATTCCGAGTATCGAATGAGCTTGTCAAGCCAGTAGATCTATCTACGTAGTTTCGTGACTTTTCCGAAGTTAATGGTTGTATAGATTTTAGAAAAATAAAGGGACTTTATAGTAAAAAGTGTCATATAATATACCAAAATGTATAATCAGTTTAGTTTTACCAATATTAGAAAGTTTGTCATTAAATTTACAAAATACTAGTTTTGACTTTAGAATTTGAATTTTCAATTTGATATAAAGAGCATGTTTCGACCCCAAAATACAAAAGAAAAGGGGGCTATGAACTCACATTGTAAGTTAGGTGGGTTGATCTTGTAACTTGTAGTAACTTGAAGTGAGTGTTGCCCTAAGTAAGTTATTTAGTTAGTTTATTATATTTATGGATAGTTGAGGGGTTGTTTTTATAAAAAGTTTAAGAGTGGTTGTCGTATATTAGAGATGTGTTATCCTAGAGTAACACATACAGGAAAGAGTTTGTGGATTTTTATCACTTAAGTACCACCATCTTTCCTTACTCAGAATCTTTTGCTTGCCATATATAACTACATACCGAATGAAATGTATCTTGATGTATACTAGACCAAGTCAAAAGGGTGATTGATATGTTTAGAAAATATAAGGAACACTTGAAAATATAAGTCCAACAAGGATGGGAATGAACAAGTTTTATTGTAGAGGTTTACAACTGAAAATATACAAAATTCTACTAGAAACATGATATAAAGTTGATAAATAAATCATGAGGATCAATAAAGTTTGGACTTTTATTGTTTAAAACATGTTTATATTGCTTATTTTGAAATAAAAATCTTTGCTTTAAATCATATTTATAAAAAAGTGAAAAGTTGCAAATTTAGGGTTTTGACAGCTTAGGATAGATTTGCGCACTAAACTTGCGTGAGCTGTTTAAGGGTCAAATCAATGATTTAAAAGATGTTATTTATATGGTTCGAAAGCTAAGACTTTGAATTTATTTTTGAAAAAAAAAAGAATCATCAAAAAAGGTTTGCTATGAGGGAGATACGACTATGCGAAGTTGGCCTTGTGAATCTGTCAAAATTCGAAAATTCAAGTTTGATAAAGTTTTGATAATTTAATGTTTATTTGATGCTTTGATCCATCTTAGATCTATTATTACTATACAAACATTAAAAATCCAAACTAGTCACGATTGAATTTTGATAAAACAAGATTGAAAAGATATGAACACGAATAACACAAAAACCTACTTGATAGGGAAAGTTTCTTGAATATTCTAAGAGAGGTACAATTGGTTGCAATTTGTTTCTATGGGAGATTTAAATTAAATTTTCATGTGAAAAATAATAAGAAAAGAGCCCTTATGTATAGTTGAAAAATTAGTGTTTTAGGCTTTCTTTATATTTTAGGATACTTAACTGATTTAAATACTACAATAATATATATATATGTGTGTGTGTGTGCGCGTATGTATGTGTGTGTGTATATATATATATATAATTATGTAATTATCCATGCATATATTCATATTTATATTTATTACGTTTAGATAATCATAGAACTTAATTTAATTAATTAAACATATATATATTTTAATAAAATTACATACGTAAACTCTAAGCTACACATCTGTAAAATTTCTCCCTTATAGTTACATGTATTTCATTTATGTACTATATAAGTATTGTTTTAGACTTTAATTAATGATTGGTCATCTCAAGGTAATTGATTATAGCAAAATCTAGTATTTACACACCAACATTATTAATTGATATATAAATGCAAATGTTTTAATTAATTAAAATATAGCTTAAAAAGTTAGTAATAAAGTCAGTTAAATAATAAAAAAATAAAGAAGTAAATGTTTTTTTTTACCAAAAGATAAAACTTTCTAAAACTAACTCCTACGTAGAATTAATAATCTTTTATTGCTTTAGTTAAAGAACAAATAAAAAAAGCACCGAACGTTGTGGAAATGTGGACTATGTGAAGAAATGGAGGGCACAAGAAAGATGAAATCAAGTTTGTGGTATGTTTTGCAAACTGAAAGGTTTTAGTGACTCATTTACAAAATACTAAAAAATCAATGTACATACCGACATTAGGTTTTATATATAGATTTATATATGTTCAAAACGCAAAAAGAGAATAAAATAGAAGAGAATAATATAGATTTGGTTTTTCCATTTTGACCAACATTTTTATTTTAGTCATAAAATTTTCTTTCTAACTTTTTTTGTTTAATAATTTTGGAGTAAATTACAATTTTTATACCTGTGTTTTGGGGGTGTTAACGGGATCAGCCCTAGCTTAACAATTTGCATACCTGAGTTTACGAATGCTAACACTTTACGTACCTACGTTCAGTTTCCGTTAAACATCCGTTAAAACTCCCCCACGTGCTCCTCACGTGAGGGGCAAAACTGTCAATTCACCCAATTTATTAATCTTTTAAGAGTAAATTGCAATTTTCATACCTTTGTTTTAGGGGTGTTAACATGATCAGCCCCAGCTTAACAGTTTGCATACCTGAGTTTACGAATGCTAACACTTTATGTGCCTCCATCCAATTTTTGTTAAACAACCATTAAATCTCCTCACGTGCTCCTCACGTGAGGGGCAATGATATCAATTCACCGTGAGCAGCCTCTATAGCAACCTCTCTCTCCAAACCCTACCTTCAATCCCCTCCCTCCAAAACCTCTCGCCGAAGACTCTCAAACTCACCGTCTCCCACCACTGCCTCACCACCCTCAAACCCTACCCCGCCGCACACATCAGCCACCTCGCCATCAACAACCATCGCCTCTACGCCGCCTCCGGCACTGCATCCACGTATTCAACACGACATCGTTCTCCCTCATCGACACTTTCACCGTCAATGATTCCTCATCAGGTTCCGTCAAATCCCTCACGTTTCATAACGGAAAAGTGTTCACATCTCATCAGGACAGTAAGATCAGAATATGGAAACTAACGGAACACAAACGGCATAAACACACCGGAACCCTACCGACGGTGGAAGATTAATAAATTGGGTGAATTGACAGTTTTGCCCCTCACATGAGGAGCAAGTGGGGGAGATTTAACGGTTGTTTAACGAAAAGTGGATGGAGGTACGTAAAGTGTCAGCATTCGTAAACTCAGGTATGCAAGCTGTTAAGCTGGGGCTGATCCTGTTAACACCCCTAAACACATGTATGAAAATTGCAATTTACTCTTAAAAGATTGATAAATTGGGTGAATTGACAGTTTTGCCCCTAATGTTAAGTTTATCCTTGCATCCATCCAAGTTTGTATTCGTGCTTTTCAACGCTTGTTTATTACCTTGATGGTGTTTCACGTGCATTAAATAGCCACATCAACCCTCACGTCCCAGGCATAAGAGTACACCAAGGATGTTACGTATTAAAGATAACATCTTAATGTAAGAATAGGTTACTGTAAATAATAGTACCTCATCTCAAAATAAAAACAAAACAATTAGATTCGAACTAAAAAGTTATAACATAAATGTTAATAGCAAGTTTTTATTATTGTCACACCCCAACCTTGACGACGGAATCGTCGAGGTGTGAGGAATAAGATTGTTCACAGCCACATAACGCTATGTTTAAATATAAATATTCAATTTAATAGTTTTAACAGGAATTACAAACATAAGTCTCAACCATGAAATACATTCAAGCAAATATCAAACATAACATAACATTTCATTTATTTAACTAGGTCCACGTCCTAGTTTTATTGTAAGCTTCAAAAGACCACTTTAAACTTGGGGGTTACCTGAAACATGATAAAAATAAAAGGTCAACTAAAAATAGTTGGTGAGTTTCCAATGTTTTCATACATAATATGAAAAGATTATAAGTTGCAATTCGTGTCATAGGTTATAAGCTAGTAAGGTTATAGAACACATATCTTTACAATCAAACCTCGACTTGATTACAAGTATACAAGATTGGCTAAGTGTATTTGGTTCCCTAGTGCACAAGCATACGGCTCCTAGGAGTCGGCAGTTCATCGACTTTAGCATCACATAGGCTTGTCAGGCCCAAAGATCTAAGACGTCGCCAGGCTAGCAATAGTTAATGATTGTACAACACACAAATAACCATGATAAAATATAAAGATGAATTGCAAGTGCTTTATAAGTCTCAAATGTTTATAAGTGTATAATGTATAAGTATCATGTTTCACTCCAAAATGGTGTGAAATAAAGTAAAAAGGGGCAAGGAAAACTCACTTGGCGATTAAGTATATATTGGATGATTAATAAGAAATAATAACGCGCGTCGTTTCAACGAATTCCTTTACAAGGTACCTAAAACGTATTTATTACAAGATTAAGTTCAATAATAAGTTTAATATTTAGACGTGAACTAAAGTTTTAGGATTTTGGAGTTTTGTATATTATATTTATTTCAAAAGGAATATATCTTTTAGGTGTTTTAATCTAGAAATAAAATTAGGTTTAATATCGGATAATGTTTGAATATATTTTGTATATATTCTTTGTAATAATTATCGTTACAATAACGTATTATACGATAATAATTTATTAATCTAAATTTATTGTGAAAGTATATTTATAATAAGTTTCGTTTGTAAATAATTATGAAATTATAAGATGTATAATTTCTACAATTTACGGGATTATTTCATAATTAAACATGATATAGTGCCCATTTTTATAAAAATAATTATTTATAATATTTATAAATACTATTTTATAAATATTATTAAGGTTTTTAACTAAAAATATATTTACATAAATTATTTATGTAACATTTTAAATATAAAAAGTTTATAAAATTTATTTTTATAATTTTAAGAATTTTTCTGGAATTTTTAGAGGCCTAAAAAGCTAATTAAAAAAATAAGGGGGGTGCCCGGGGTCGATCCGGGACCTCCTGCTTACCACCACACGCACCAAACCAGTGAACCAAGGCATCCAGCCGCGCTTATACCCCGTTTCAAATTCTTTTAAACACAAACACAGTTTACCCCCAAATTCGATGAACCCTAGATTTGATTTGGGTCGAATTGACCCTCGATTCAGTGATGTTTACCGAATTAAACATAGGGCTTTTAATCCCTATGTCAATGCGATCATATAGGTATGTTTAATTACCTGATTGGATGCTAATTCGATAAGAACAGATGAAGAACAGCCGCGAAAATGGAGATATTGATTCGAGATGATTGTGTTGATAATAATCAAATTCCTTGCACGGACAGTTTCGAGTGATGATGATAAACAAAAGCCCTTTATCAATTTGGGTTTAGAAAGCTCGAAGGTTAGTGTTCGATAGAGTTGCAGGTCGCGATGAGGATGATAATCGATGACAGTGTTTGTGTTTGTTGTTGGTGAAATTGGCACCTGAGTTTGATTAGGTGTTTATAAATGATTGTGTTGGTAGCTTCAATTTGTTTATTGTTGTTGTTTGAGTGTATTATCGAGCTGTATCGGATCCGAGATAAAGGTGAAGATTATAGCCGTTTGTTTGACTAATTCAACACGTTTTATGTTGGAATTCAATCCGAATTGGATCCAAGGAAGCTTTCGGTGAGATTGTGGGGTTCAAAATCGAATAATTTGGTTGATTTGGTCGGGAATTTTGGTGGTTTCGATGTGAGGGCTCTGGATCCGAATATTTCGATGTTTAAACGTGTATAATGGGTACATTAGGTTCGAATCTTGTCCACTAATGCAGTAGAACCGGTTTTGTGGATTAAAATTGAGTAATTTCATCGATTTTGGCCTCGCCGGAGTTCGGCCGGAGACCCGCCGGAGTTCGGCCGGAGAATCGAGGGGGAAGCAGTGGGTTTTTGAAATTTTACAGAAATGGTCCCTGCAGTTTCTAAGTTAACATTTTATGCTATAAACTTATTTATTAAATTTCATAAATTACAAGACTGCCCCCTGGACTTTTGTTATTATTATTATTATTGTTATTGTTATTATTATTATTATTATTAATGTTATTATTTATTATTAGTATTATTATTATTGTTATTATTATCATTATTAATTTTATTATTATTATTATTAATTTTATTATTATTATTATTATAAGAGGTTAAAACGCCGAAATACGAGATGTTACAGTCTCCCCTACTTTAGGAAATTTCGTCCCGAAATTTGTTTACGAGGAGGATGAGACGACAAGATGAGGACACTTGGAGAACTTTCAGGTTTTGATAAAGTATCAAAAGAAGAAAATTCATCATCGATTAAGCTGACCACTTTAGTGTTTACTTTATGTGCAATGGCAGAGCCATTAGAGGTAAAAAGAGGGTCTAAAGTGTGTGGCTTCTAGTTAACATTATAAACTTTCTCATTGATTAAGAATAATCGTTAATACAAGATGTTACCGTCTCCCCTACTTTAAAGAATTTTGTTTAGAAATTAAAAATGAACTAAACGAACAAATACGGGTATCTCTGCTTCATATGATCCTCCCGCTCCCACGTGAACTCAGCTCCACACTTGTTCTCCCAACGAACCTTGACAATTGGAGTAGTTGTGGTCCTAGTCTTCTTCATGATGTGATCCATAATCTCGACAGGTTTCTCGATAAAGTGCAATGACTCGTCGATCAGAATGTCTTCCAGTGGAACATGCAGACTCTCGTCGGTCAAACACTTTCTTAAGTTTGAGACATGGAACACAGGATGAACTCCACTAAGGTCAGAAGGTAGTTCCAGTTTATAAGCCACTTTCCCAATCCTTTTCAGGATTTTTAAAGGTCCTACAAATCTTGGAGCTAATTTGCCCTTCTTTCCAAAGCGAATAACACCTTTCCATGGTGAAACCTTAAGAAGAACCATATCACCAACTTGAAACTCCAACGGTTTACGATGTTTATCGGTATAACTCTTTTGTCGACTTCTTGCCACTTCAAGGTTCTTGGCAATTCCACCTAGAAGGTAATGGGTTACTCCTACAGCACGTCCTTGTACAATGCTTAAGGCTCTCGGCTGGGTAGCAGGAGCAACTTTTAATTTATTATGAGCCCAAACGATGGATTCAATAAGTTCTTGCCAATAACCACTGTAGCAACTTTGTCGGTCGTTTCTTGTATAAGTTCAGGACCAGTGATAAAGTTTTCACCAATGTCAGTCTAACAGATCGGTGATCGGCATTTACGACAATAAAGTGCTTCGAACGGTGCCATCTTGATACTCGAGTGATAACTATTATTATACGAAAATTCCGCGAGCGGTAAATGCGTATCCCAATTACCACCAAAGTCAAGGACACATAATCGTAGCAAATCCTCGAGGGTTTGGATTGTTCGTTCGGTTTGGCCATCAGTTTGAGGATGGTAAGCCGTACTTAAATCCAACTGAGTACCCAAGAGTTCTTGCATAGATGACCAAAAGTGCGAAGTGAAACGAGCATCTCGATCGGAAATGATGTGCAATGGTACGCCATGACGACTCACAATTTCGTCAATGTATATACGAGCTAATCTTGAAACCTTGTAGGTGTCTCGTATAGGTATGAAATGTGCCGTCTTGGTCAAACGATCCACAATCACCCATATACTATTATGACCACGAGGAGTACGTGGTAACTTGGTTATGAAATCCATGGATACATGTTCCCATTTCCACATAGGGATTTCAGGTTGTTCAAGTAAACCACTTGGTCGTTGATGTTCGGCTTTGACTCTTGCACACGTGAGACATTTGGAGACATAAACCGCGATATCTTTCTTCATTCCAGGCCACCAATATTGACCACGCAAGTCCATGTACATTTTATCGGAGCCAGGATGAATAGAATATCGGGTGTGATGAGCTTCGTTCAAAATGATGTGTCGAAGGTTATCACGATTTGGGATCCAAAGTCGATTGAGAAAGTACCATAGGCCGTTTGGTTTTTCCTCCAGTTGTGATCGAACGTTAGACAACAAATCCTCATTACTTCCTTCGTCGGTTATTGCCGCTTGTTGAGCCTTGCGAATGCATAACTCGAGATCACTATCAATTCTTATGTTTTGGAGCATGATAGTAGCCTCGTTAACATCCACACGAACCTCGGTATCAAATTCTCTTAACGTGTGAAACCACTGTCTTCGATCTCGGATTTCTTGTAGTGAGACTGTTTTGTTATGGCCCTTTCGATTCAGCGCGTCAGCTACAACATTCGCCTTTCCCGGATGATAGCGAATGTCACAGTCGTAGTCGCTGATTAACTCGATCCAACGCCTTTGTCTCATGTTGAGATCTTTTTGGTTGAACACGTGTTGGAGACTTTTTTGGTCGGTGTAGACTATGCATTTCGTCCCATAAAGATAATGTCGCCAGATCTTCAAAGTGAAAACTACAGCACCGAGTTCAAGATCATGAGTCGTGTAATTCACCTCGTGAACCTTCAATTGTCTTGATTCATAAGCTACCACCTTTCACGTTGCATAAGAACACAACCAAGACCTTGTTTTGAAGCATCACAATACACGGTGAAATCCTCGTTTCCATCGGGTAGGGTCAAGATAGGAGCATTGCTTAGTTTGTGTTTTAATGTTTCAAAAGCTTCCTCTTGCTCGGGCCCCCACTCGAATGGTTTATTCTTTTGTGTTAAGGAAGTGAGCGGCTTTGCGATCCTCAAAAAGTTGGCGATGAATCGCCGATAATAACCAGCAAGACCAAGGAAAGAACGAATCTCGGTCGGTGTTGTGGGAACACACCAATTCTTCACAGCTTCCACCTTTGCAGGGTCAACATGAATTCCTTGGCTATTCACCACATGTCCTAGAAATTGAACTTCCTTGAGCCAGAAATCACACTTCGAGAACTTCACGTACAATTGCTCTTTCTTCAACAATTCAAGAACTTGTCACAAATGCAGTTCATGCTCGGCGTTGGTTTTGGAGTAGATAAGAATGTCATCAATGAAGACGATCACAAACTTATCTAGATAAGGCTTGCATACTCGATTCATGAGATCCATGAAAACAGCAGGAGCATTAGTCAAGACAAAAGGCATCACCGTAAACTCATAGTGCCCATAACGAGTACGAAACGCGATCTTTGGGATGTCATCATCATGGACACGTAATTGATGATATCCAGAACGTAGATCAATCTTCGAGAATATAGTAGCTCCTTGAAGTTGATCAAACAGATCGTCGATACGAGGGAGAGGATACCGGTTTTTGATAGTCAACTTGTTGAGCTCTTGGTAATCGATACACATACGGAATGACCCATCTTTCTTCTTCACAAATAAGACAGGTGCACCCCAAGGAGAAGAACTAGGGCGGATAAACCCCTTCTCGGATAATTCCTGGAGTTGGCTAGAGAGTTCTTGCAATTCCGATGGTGCAAGCCGATATGGTGACTTAGCCACGGGGTTTGCTCCCGGTATCAAATCAATTTTAAATTCGACTTCACGCACGGGAGGTAAACCACTAAGGTCATCGGGAAATACTTCAGGAAAGTCTCGTACAATAGGGACATCCTTAAGTTCTTTCCCTTTGGCTTTTGTGTTGACCACGTAAGCCAAGAAGGCCATATACTTCTTGCTTAAGCACTTTCGGGCTTGAGTGCAAGACATGAGTTTGAGTCCTTGTGATGATTTCTCGCCGAACACTTTCAAAGTATCCCCGGATGGTAACGGTATACGGATACACTTCTCAAAACAAACGATCTCAACATGATGTTTGGCTAGCCAATCCATTCCAATGATGATGTCGAAGCTTCCAAGTTTCATGGGAATAAGATCAATAGAGAATTCGTGTTCGTTAAAGTTTATGATGCAATCACGTATTATAACGTCAACGACAATAGGTTTTCCATCGGCGACTTCGACCGTGTAGGGTCTTTCCAGATTAATACGTGATTTAGAAAGTATGGGCTCGAATTCTAATGACACGAAACTCTTATCCGCACCCGAATCAAATAATACAGATGCATAATGATCATTCACAAGATACATACTAGTTTGGTAAAAAATTTTTATTATTGATACGATGATTACAAAGATGGAAACATCAATAATACAAGAAATGATTTAAACGGGGTTCTTCGTCGTACCATTCACAACGTCATTGCTGACTTGTGCTTGGTTGGCGTTGATATTGAAAGCACGTCCTCGAGCTGGTGGCACATTACCCACAAGGCGAGGGCATTGTGGGCGGAAATGACCAGGTTCCCAACAATTGTAGCAAACACGATTTGTGACCATGGCGGCATTGTTAAGCGCACGGTGACAAGTCGCCACCCAGTGACCATATTTACCACATAAGGTACAGATACGGCATGGTTGATTCCCCGGATGATGATATCTACACGTGTTGCACATAGGTTGCGGACCAGCATAGGCTCTAGCCCCAGGCACTTGTGCCACAGGTGCAGCGGTAGGTACAAGTTGTCTTTGGGGTTGTTTGGGTGCAGCCACGGCATAGTTGCGTGCCGGTGTGAATTTGCGCTTCTTATTGTTGTTATTGTGAGACGGTTCAGCTTTAGTCTCCTTAACGATTTCAGTAGCCGTCTTTTCCACCCTTTTTGCACCTTTCACAGACAAGGTGCCCGCTCGTATATGGTTCTCGGTGAGTTGAGCGGTGATAGTAATGGCTTCTTCTAAAGTTGTGGGTCGGCTACCCACTACAGCATCTTGAATCTTGGGTGGTACACCCTTAATGAACTTCTCGATGTTACGGGGAACAGTATCGACCATGTGAGGTAGCACTAAACTCAACTCATGATGCCTAGTTGAGTAGGCCAAATGATCACCATCGTTTTGCTTCAAATTCCAGAATTCTTCTTCCAGCTTTTGCAATTCACTTCTCGAGCAAAACTTCGCGATGGCGATGTTCTTGAATTCATCCCAAGAGAGTGCCGAAATAGCACCAGCTCCTCGGTTTCTCTTCTCGCTATTCCACCAGGTAAGTGCCCTTTGTTGGAGCATACTAGTGGCATAACGGACTTTGAGTGCCTCGGGACACTCACAATTGACAAAAGTGTTCTCCATGCTTTCGAACCACTCAAGAAGACCAGTGGCTCCTTCCTTGCCACTAAAGTTAGTGGGTTTGCACGAGTTGAAATGCTTGAAAGTGCAAGTACGATCGTTCCCGTTTCGGCTGTTGCTGTTCTCTCCATGAGCACCGTTGTTGTTTCCATTGGTGTTGTTGTTGCTATTAGCCATCATGGTGCTATTAAGTTCAGCAACCATGGTTGGGAGCACAGCAGCCATTTGTTTGGCGATCATTGCTGCAAGCTTACGGTCGGAACTTCCACGTTTTCCATGATGACGAGACATACTGAAAAATACGAATTGGATTAGGAACGGGAAAAAGGACAATAAGGATAGACAGTTAAAGTAAGGATTATGAATTATACGGAATGTTTCCAGTCGGTAACGCATCACCATTTGGAAACGTTGACATGTCAAGGTAAATTGAGCCATTTGCCTTAGAAACTTGTGTGTATTGACCATAGTTTATCACTCATCCCAGAAATCCCCAGGTAAGCGTAACTGGTCCCGTAGGATTTATGCGAAACGCTTACCTTAGCCCGAAGGCTTTTTGCCAGGAAATCCAGAATACAGGTGTCTATGTGTCACAGAATATTTCTTAGGTTCATGAAATCAAAACCTTGATGAGATTTATATAGATTAGACATAACGTCTAAAGATCCAAGTCATAAGCATAAGTATACGATTCCACGTGTCGTCGAAGATAAGATTAAGAGGTTTCATGTTCGGGGAGAGTCAAAGATGAGTTTAGGGAGACAAGTAACTAAGTTTAGGCAATCCTATGCTAAGGCATCAAATTGCACATAAGAAGGCATAGCATTATGTAACATGCAAACTATGTATTTACAACATAACAAATACTATAAGGTGCATGCATAAGCTATAGTCTAGGTCACCATTTCTAATAACCTAAATCCCTATAGTTATGGGCTCTGATACCAATCTGTCACACCCCAACCTTGACGGCGGAATCGTCGAGGTGTGAGGAATAAGATTGTTCACAGCCACATAACGCTATGTTTAAATATAAATATTCAATTTAATAGTTTCAACAGGAATTACAAACATAAGTCTCAACCATGAAATACATTCAAGCAAATATCAAACATAACATAACATTTCATTTATTTAACTAGGTCCACGTCCTAGTTTTATTGTAAGCTTCAAAAGACCACTTTAAACTTGGGGGTTACCTGAAACATGATAAAAATAAAAGGTCAACTAAAAATAGTTGGTGAGTTTCCAATGTTTTCATACATAATATGAAAAGATTATAAGTTGCAATTTGTGTCATAGGTTATAAGCTAGCAAGGTTATAGAACACATATCTTTACAATCAAACATCAACTTGATTACAAGTATACAAGATTGGCTAAGTGTATTTGGTTCCCTAGTGCACAAGCATACGGCTCCTAGGAGTCGGCAGTTCATCGACTTTAGCACCAAATAGGCTTGTCAGGCCCAAAGATCTAAGACGTCGCCAGGCTAGCAATAGTTAATGATTGTAACAAACTATGTATCTCATATAATCACTTACAACACACAAATAACCATGACAAAATATAAAGATGAATTGCAAGTGCTTTATAAGTCTCAAACGTTTATAAGTGTATAATGTATAAGTATCATGTTTCACCCCAAAATGGTGTGAAATAAAGTAAAAAGGGGCAAGGAAAACTCACTTGGCGATTAAGTATATATTGGATGATTAATAAGAAATAATAACGCGCGTCGTTTCAACGAATTCCTTTACAAGGTACCTAAAACGTATTTATTACAAGATTAAGTTCAATAATAAGTTTAACATTTAGACGTGAACTAAAGTTTTAGGATTTTGGAGTTTTGTATATTATATTTATTTTAAAAGAAATATATCTTTTAGGTGTTTTAATCTAGAAATAAAATTAGGTTTAATATCGGATAATGTTTGAATATATTTTGTATATATTCTTTGTAATAATTATCGTTACAATAACGTATTATACGATAATAATTTATTAATCTAAATTTATTGTGAAAGTATATTTATAATAAGTTTCGTTTGTAAATAATTGTGAAATTATAAGATGTATAATTTCTACAATTTACGGGATTATTTCATAATTAAACATGATATATTGCCCATTTTTATAAAAATAATTATTTATAATATTTATAAATACTATTTTATAAATATTATTAAGGTTTTTAACTAAAAATATATTTACATAAATTATTTATGTAACATTTTAAATATAAAAAGTTTATAAAATTTATTTTTATAATTTTTAAGAATTTTTCTGGAATTTTTAGAGGCCTAAAAAGCTAATTAAAAAAATAAGGGGGGTGCCCGGGGTCGAACCCGGGACCTCCTGCTTACCACCACACGCACCAAACCAGTGAACCAAGGCATCCAGCCGCGCTTATACCCCGTTTCAAATTCTTTTAAACACAAACACAGTTTACCCCCAAATTCGATGAACCCTAGATTTGATTTGGGTCGAATTGACCCTCGATTCAGTGATGTTTACCGAATTAAACATAGGGCTTTTAATCCCTATGTCAATGCGATCATATAGGTATGTTTAATTACCTGATTGGATGCTAATTCGATAAGAACAGATGAAGAACAGCCGCGAAAATGGAGATATTGATTCGAGATGATTGTGTTGATAATAATCAAATTCCTTGCACGGACAGTTTCGAGTGATGATGATAAACAAAAGCCCTTTATCAATTTGGGTTTAGAAAGCTCGAAGGTTAGTGTTCGATAGAGTTGCAGGTCGCGATGAGGATGATAATCGATGACAGTGTTTGTGTTTGTTGTTGGTGAAATTGGCACCTGAGTTTGATTAGGTGTTTATAAATGATTGTGTTGGTAGCTTTAATTTGTTTATTGTTGTTGTTTGAGTGTATTATCGAGCTGTATCGGATCCGAGATAAAAGTGAAGATTATAGCCGTTTGTTTGACTAATTCAACACGTTTTATGTTGGAATTCAATCCGAATTGGATCCAAGAAGCTTTCGGTGAGATTGTGGGGTTCAAAATCGAATAATTTGGTTGATTTGGTCGGGAATTTTGGTGGTTTCGATGTGAGGGCTCTGGATCCGAATATTTCGATGTTTAAACGTGTATAATGGGTACATTAGGTTCGAATCTTGTCCACTAATGCAGTAGAACCGGTTTTGTGGATTAAAATTGAGTAATTTCATCGATTTTGGCCTCGCCGGAGTTCGGCCGGAGACCCGCCGGAGTTCGGCCGGAGACCCGCCGGAGTTCGGCCGGAGAATCGAGGGGGAAGCAGTGGGTTTTTGAAATTTTACAGAAATGGTCCCTGCAGTTTCTAAGTTAACATTTTATGCTATAAACTTATTTATTAAATTTCATAAATTACAAGACTGCCCCCTGGACTTTTGTTATTATTATTATTATTATTGTTATTGTTATTATTATTATTATTATTATTATTATTATTATTATTATTATTTTATTAGTATTATTATTATTGTTATTATTATCATTATTATTTTTATTATTATTATTATTAATTTTATTATTATTATTATTTTAAGAGGTTAAAACGCCGAAATACGAGATGTTACAATTATTATAAAATAAGAAATAAATCATACACTGAAATTAATTGGTTGTTCACACAATTTGAACCACCATGTAAACTAAAGTACTAAACCCCCACCCAATATCTCAGTTGTCAACAAGGGAAAGTTGCTAACTTATTTCTCTAAATCCCCCGTAGAGAATATCTCAGTTGTCAGAACCAACCCCAAAAGTTTCATAAGTCAGGAAGTATAGACACAACAGCCCTCTTCATTTTTGGGACTCTTCTACAATAAACTTAGCAGGCTCACACTTTGCAGCATAGTCAAACTTTGTAGTGTTGTACTTTCTGTAAACCCCGGTTAACCTCCCCGTTGCCGCTCTTTCGTGGTATCCAACGATCAACCTCGAGCATTCCCTATTAGAAAGTCACAAAAAACAGCAAAAAATTATTTTCATAGTACACTATGATTTATAAATGTTATAAACATGTTCATAAATGTGTTACAATGTATACCCGTATCGTAACATATTTAAAACATGATGATCTGCGTTATTGTTAACTATAAAGTTATTTCATAAATGTTTTGCAAGAAAGATGAGTGGCTTACAGAAGTTGATCTTCAGAGTATTTTGTATGCCATTCACAAGTCTTGGACCATTGTTTAATTCCATAGAGACTGCACTGAGCAGTGTAGACAGAAGCTGCAGCCAAGAACGATGGCGCAAATTTGACCGTCTCATATTCCACGAGGCAAAGCTCCATTAAGAAAAACGAAATGTGCTCTACTTTCGAGTCTGATTGAGCCACCTTGAGATATCTTTTCAAGAACACATAAGGGGTTGGGACTGATATGTTGAACTCCAATGTGTTCAGCATTAGTTTTTCCTAAAAGAACACAAAAATTAATATGTTTAGATGCTTACAAGATCAAATCTAAAATCATTAACTTTTACCGTTTCAAGAATTTGACATCTGATGTATAAGAAGATCAAAATGAACAAAAAATCATTAACTTTTAGACTTTTAGTACCATCAAATGCTTGCAATATTAGTCAAATTATTTTTAACTATTAGTACTATTTCAAGAATTCACATCAGGTGCATAGACAAAATTAAAATCCATGAAACTAATATAGTTTTGAATCATCCTAGCTGCCTCAAAAGATTGAATTCGGTCGAAAATATATAAGGTTTTACTACTCTCTAAAGAATCTGAACATAAATGCATATAAAACAAGACCAAAATCAAGACAAAATAGTAAAATTTACCATTTCAAGAATTTCACTTCTTGAATAAGCTTTGTCTGAGATGAAAATCAAATCATCCACAACAGGGACTGAAACTTCTTCATATTTACAAGCCAACAGCATGGCAACCAATCCAACCAGCTGCAGCTTCTTTCTAACCACACTTTGCTTAGCCAAGAACCTGTCTATAAGGTTAACTGTCAAGAACAGTGTCTCATGTTGAAGATCAAACTTGTGATGCACCTAATACGACATTGGAACCATCTTTTGTCAGTAGTTATTTAATAAATAACAAAATCTTTAAAGAGTGTGATTGAAATTTCAAATTTGAAGCTTGAAAGAGCAAAAAGATACCTCAATGAGCCAGTCAATTAGTATAGCTCTCATCTTCTCATTGATATCAGATTGTTGTGTTAACATATAGTTTGGAGAAACCATGCTATAACTCTGCAATTCAGTGAACATAATGTGATCTTCATCATGTGAGTCCCTCTTATTATTCAAAAAAGACGTATAAAGTTTCCATTTTGAATTCAAAGTTGTTACCTCCCTCTTTCTGTAATTAGCATAAAGATCTTCAACATATTCCACAACAGCAAGCGTATTTTTTGCGTCTGAAATATCTATATCAACAACGGGTTCTTCGAATATGTCCTCCATTTCAACCTCCTGCAAAAAGATGTATCAAATCAAGACCAATATAATCTACATTAAACTTATGAATTATGCACAAAAGCATGAAGAAAGATTCATACCATAAGATCTTTTTCAGGTTCTAATGTTTCCAGTGCCATAGGCACAGGTTGATCCACTTCATCTTTAAATATCTCAAAATTCCCTGTTGATTGTTTCGGCTTCAAAACATCCTGATTTCGATAAAAACATTTCAAACTTTCAATTGTCTATAAAAGATACAGTAACTTTAAAGAAAACTACCATGGGTATGTAGTGAAAATGGTACCTCAGGTAAACATTGTTTCTTGTTGGCAATTTCAGCAGCAAGTTTTCTTCATTAGATACAAATAAATCAGTAATCATATGCCAAAAATCCGTAAAATTTTCCTAAAAAAAAATTCAAACCTTGTAATTGGTCTATGAACTTGATTCACAAAACTGTTCTCATTGTTACCATTGCCCCTAAAGATCAAATAATAGTGAATATCAGCTAGATTGTATCTATAGAACATGAATTATGATTAAAAAAGAATGAACATTTTAAACAGAATTATTGAATGCATACTGTGATAGAGCTCTCTTGTTGACAACACCAGGGTAAATCTGATTAATTGCACCAAAAGTTCTTCTGTTATTGCCAATTTCAACCCCAAATTTTCTAGTACCCATCTTCTCTCCTTTAACTTCACAAATAAGAATATAAACTAAAGTCAAAACATAAATTAAGAAATAAACCAATTCATATATGAATTAGTTTTAGATTCAAGAATTAGTGTTTTGAATTTCAAAATTGTAAGCTCCAAGAAAATCAAGATCTGACTTTTGACATCACAAACTGAATCATTCATAGATTTAAATTAAGAGTAACTTTCAAACTTATTCATATACCTTAAATCAATCTCCATATACAATATCATATCAACATCGAAATCATAATCCAATCATAAACAAGATTTAAAATTTCAGCTAGTGAGCTGCAAGAAAATCTTGATCTAACTGCAACCAGTGTTCAGATTTACCTTGCAGATTTGCGGGTTCGTTGTTATCGACTGAAATCTCCATTGATTGAAAGAAAGAAATAGGAATAAATCAATCGGAAGACCCAAAATTACAAGATCTTGAACAATCAAGCAAGCAATCTATCAAGAAACCCACAAATCAAAGAAACCTAGAATGTGGATCAAGAGCATTTAATTCAAGAACACCCTTGAATCTTCACACTCTTGGGGTGCATTAAGTGGGAAGAAGACGAAGAACAGATGAAGAGAGAGAGAGAGAATAATGGGGAAAGTGTGTCTGAAAGGGGAGAATTATATTTTGAAATCAACGGCTAGTAAAATGTTGCCGTTGGATTACAGATATGTTTATTTATATCAGGAATTAATACAGCTTTTCAAGGTTTTTGGGCAGCAACGGTAGAGTTTTGGCTTCAATCAACACCTTTGATAATTTGATTTCAAATCTTTTATATATGTAAACTTTTTATTAGCTTTATAAAATATAATTTCCTTGAAACAAAATTTATAATCGGAATTGGGAAAAAATATTTTTATCAAACGTATATGATTCAATTAGAGGAGGTAAAAGAAATCCAAAAATGTGATTTTAGGTCATAATGGGTGTTTTAAAAATAAAGATGGGTTAGAATGGATTAAATAAAAAACACAAGGGGGTCAAGATGAGTTAAAAGTCTTTTTGAAAAAAAAAAACATAGGTCAAGATGGGTTATCAAAATTAAATCTACAAGTCTAAGTCAATGTTTCTTTCACTCAAATTGATCGCCTCCGTCGCACAAGACACCACCGCACCACCACCACCACACCACCGCATCACCACCGGTCCTCCGTCGCACAAGACACCACCGCACCACCACCACCACACCACACCACCGCATCACCACCGGTCCACCACACCACCACCGCATCACCAGCGGTCCACCACACCACCACCGCATCACCACCGGTCCACCACACCACCACCGCATCACCACCGGTCCACCACGCCACCAACACACATACAACCTCCCACCTCTGTCGAGTTTCATCGCGCATCACCACCGGTCCGCCGCGCCGCCACGGGTCCGCCGCGCCGCCACGTGTCCGCCGCGCCGCCATGGGTCGTCGCGCCGCCACGGGTCCGCGCGCCGCCACGGGTCCGCGCGCCGCCACGGGTCCGCGCGCGCCACCACGGGTCCGCCGCGCCGCCACGGGTCCGTCGCGCCGCCCCGGGTCCCCCGTGCCGCCACGGGTTCGCCGCGTCGCCATGGGTCCGTATATGCATCTATCTATATGTGTTGTTGGATTGTAGATGCATCTATCTATTATAGATAAAGTCTTATATGTATCTCTTTGAGCTCGTATATGCATCTATCTATATGTGTTGTTGGATTATAGAAAACTTGTAAAATAGTGTTGATTTTTTTAAAAATGATCCATGTTGATCCGAACCCATCATGATCCAAACCCATATTGACCTAAACCCATCCTGAACTTTTTTTCTAAATGACCCATCCTAACCCAAACCCATCCTGACCAAATCCATCCTAACCTAACAACCAACCCAATCCAACCCACCCATTTTGACTCCTCTAGATTTAATGGTATTCATGAATTATTTATTATTGTTTATTAGCTTTAAGTTAACATTTTTATTTTTATGTATCACAGTATCAGTGTATTTTAAATATAAAATGATTTAATGCTTTTCCCAAACTTAATATATCTAATTTATTAATCGGGATGGTCTTTTTATTTTATTATTATAAAATAATGATTAACAAGAATAATTTAGACTTTTCATTAATTTTAATATTTTTTTATGATATTACCTTTTAAAATACAAACGATTACAATAAAGTGACAGTTAACAAGCAATAAGCTATGTCACAACTCTCTTTTGAATAGCAAAATCAATCCTACTAAAAACAAAGTTTGGAACTTAGCTGCTGACAAATTGTTCCAAACGTTTACAGTCTGTGGGCTAGGAAATCAAACGTATTGCAGGATCGTATGTTGGTCACTCAACAAGTGGTTTTTCTCTCAGACTCACCTTGAACGACACTCAGAAAGAGTCTATGAAGAGTTGATCACAATATAACAAGTAACAAGCAGTAAATAAACACAGGATGTAAATTTTCAAGGTACTTTTATATATTGTTTCTCAACTCAAAGGATTACAAGACTCTTGGACTCGATCTCACTATTTAATGAGTTACAAAGAGAAGATATATATAATACTACCTACAGTCGGATATACTTTGATACCAGCTGGAAACCTCTAACCAAACATCTATACTACAAGACTATAGGTGAGGTATTTGGTAGTCAGGACATGTCCCTGACTTACCTTTTGTCACCAACTAAAGTTGGTAACATGTACTATCATAAAAAGGTATACAGTAGAATAAAGTATGGTCAACAGCATGGTTCTTTTAAGAAGAAGCCATACTGTATCAGAGGTCTGCAGCGGACTGTCAGAGACCATACTTATGTCTACTGGACATAGCAATGTCTTCCGAAGGATAAATTTCTTCGGAAGAATAACTTCTTCCGAAGCCACTTATACTTCGGAAGACTGCTTCTTCCGAGGCTTGGAGTCTTCTTTGTCTTCGGAAGGAGACTTGGTCTTCAGTTCTTTCTTCAGACTTTGTCTTCGCAAGTCTTCAGACTTTGTCTTCGGAAGTCTTCAGACTTTGTCTTCAGTTCTTTCTTCAGACTTCAGAAGATCTCATACTTAGCTTCGAAAGCCTTTTAAATGTAGCACAAAAAATGTCTATGTGAAGTGGTTTTGGTTGCACCAGCCTTATAATGACCTAACAAACTGCCCCTAGGCTGATGCTACCAAAACTTCACTTCTCTCTTCTTCTCAAAACTTTCAGCACCAAGGAGAGTAGATATTATCTGTGTCCTTGTTCTTCCCTGATGTGGTGCTGAGAAGTTTGTACAAATCCTTGGTAGACAGAACATCCAGTCTGTCACCTTGGATTATGTGCACCCTTTGTTGTGGCCCTCTGAAAAGAGTTAGTTGATGGGAACTATAGTCATATTCCCATATAACTATAGGTTCCAATTCTGGACCCTCCACCATCTGTAGAAAGGCTGCACCTTTAGTGGTGGGTCTTTCCTTGTCATCCTATCTTTTCAACTTCAACTCTTCTTCGATCTTGGCCTTTGCAGTTAGCTCGACTAGATGAAGACTGCTGAGATAATTTCTGATGATAGCTGCAGTCTCTGAGTTGGAGGGGTTGGAGAATGGCTTCTCTGTAAGCTCAGTAATGTCAAATCTGCTGAGATGCAATAGAGAAGTGGCATTAAGCCGGTTGGTTTCACCATTCTCCCTTTCCACAATAAAGTTGTGAGAAGGTTCATCGAACCTCCACTGGATTATAACTTTCCTAGGTCCAGGAGACTGACTAGGAATCCTGTCCTCCTTCCTTGTATCTAGTAGAGTCGCAAGTTTCCTTCTTAGTCTCTTCTCTTCAGTATTCAGAGTATCAGAGTTGAGACCGAAAAGTCTTACAACCTGGCCCAAAGTACTTCTAGGCAACTTAAGAAATTGACCTAGAGTGAGGGAGCTTGAAGAGTTATCAATATAAGTGATGTTGATAAGGTCTCCCTCACAGGAGATGCTGCTTATAGTAGTGCAGTTGGTGAGCCTTGTCTTGAGCTCCTTTATTTCCTCAAGAGAGAGATGTTTAGAAGGCTGAGGGGATGATCTTGGTTTCTGTTGGATAGGTTTAGGTTTAGTGGTTCTAGGTTGTGTTTTGGGTTTAAGGACATGAAGTTTGGGTGGTTGAGGTGATGAGGTAGGTTTGGGTAGAGTTGTAGGTTCAGGGGTGTAGGTTTCATCTGAGGGTTCGGTTTTGATGGGAAATGGGATTGGTTCTTCTGGTGTGGGTTGTGGTTGAATGGTTGGCTGTGGTTGAGTGGCTGGCTGTGGTTGAGTGGCTGGCTGTGGTTAAGTGGCTGGCTGTGGTTGAGTGGCTGGGGTGAAGACCATTCCCTGTCCCCTCCTATACATCTCCTTCTTTTTCCCCATACGGATGTCAGCTTTTATTTCGCCGACAATCTGTTGGAGTGTCCTTTCGGACATAGGTCCCACCTGCCTGCCAGAGAAGCCGTGAGCCCGGAGATAGTCTTTCATCCAGGCTTTATCACTGAGCTTCTTGGTGGCAGTGACCCTCTCTACCTCCTCCCTCCGCTTCTTCTCCTTCATCTTCTCCCTTGCAGCTTTCTTTCTTTCCTTCTCCATTTGATCATGCTCTTTGTTGTGGAGCAGCAGGATCATATCATCATCATGTGGAGACAGTTCAGGAAGACTGAAGCCTCTTGAGAGCAGGAATTTAATCCTAGCCTCTCTCAGCTGCAGGGCTGCTTTCCTTTGTTCTTCTTCTTCTCTTTCCAAGGCCAACCTGACTTCTTCTTCTTGCCTTAGCCTGGTTGTCCTCTCTAAAATCACCAACTCCTCTAGTGGTAGCAGGAGTACTTCCTCATTGGCAGCTCCTAGGTTGATGAGCTAATCAATGAGCGTTGTCCTTCTCTTGGTGTTGATTTCCTCCTGATTGGCTGCAGCTGCCTTAGAACTAGCAGCTAGTAGCTTTTCAGCAGGAAACCTACCTTTCTTCTTGAGCTTCTCAATCCTTTCCTCCTCCTGAAGCTCTACCGCAGTCATTTTCTTTTTGCCTTTGTCTTTAGCAGAACTTGTCTGTGGTGGTTCTTGGATAAAGGGTTCAGATTGAGAGAGAGGATCAGCTGGTGTTTAGGATGGAGGTAGATCAGAAGTGTCCTCCCTGCTCATCTCAGATGCTATTTCAGCAATAACATCTGTGATGATCAGTTCCTCAGACATTTGGAACAAACCTTCCGCAGCTTCCATCTCAGCTTCGGAAGACTTATCTTGTTCTTCCAAAGTTTCAACTTTAGCTTCGGAATTTTCAGCCTGAGCTTCGGAAGAAGAGGATGATGCAAGTTCTGTCCCAACTGTTTCAGTTGCTGGGCCATCATTCCCCATTTCCCCTTCGAAGTTAATCTCAGGTTCCATGTGGACCTTAGGTTGACCAACTTCTTCCACAGTGGTAGAAGGTGCAGTCAGTCTTTGAAGCTCCTCAGCCTCAAAGTATATGAGTGTGGTGTCGGGGCTGGGCTGTTCTAAGGAGGATCTCAATACAAACTTTGTGAAAAGTCTGTAGAGATCATGAAGCATCTGTGAGTCAATCTTTAGAGTTGATTGAAATGACTTAGGTAGGGTGATGAGTTGGGAAGTAGAAGACTGGATCAGTGGTTCCCCAGATGTTTGTCTCTGATCTTTCTCCCCCTTTTTGGTAGCATCATCTTGAGAGATAGATGATCTAGAGGAAGAAGTCAATGAGACCTGAATAGGTACATGCCTAATAGACATCTCCGTCTGTTTCTCAGCTAGTTGAGCCTTGAGATTGTCAATCTCAAGTTGCTGAGTGGCTGTCCTTGTCTCTAAGATCCTCACCTAAGATTCCAAGTTTGAGACCTTATAGAGCAAGTACTGGAGTGTGAGTTGCATACTTCCCTCATCTTCATGTGAAGAATCACAAGGATATGAGATAACACACCTAGTATGTTCAGTCTCACCACCAGATGTGGCTTCTTGGCACCCTGGATACCTTTGCTCAAATTCATCTCTTTCAGAGATGTCAATGGGCAAAGTTGCCGTAGACTCAGTCTGATTGATGTTGCCACTGTCCTTAGAGCTCAATGAGAGACTCTGAGTAGTGGCAGCTGAGCCTACATGAGTCCCCTCCACATCAGTGGGACTCACCTCAGTAGTTGGCTGCTGATGGGGGCTAGAGATAAGGGATCTTTCTTGGCTCTGTTGATCTTTGAGAGGGTGTTGTAGATCAACTTCATGGCCATGGAGAGATGTAATCTCTTCATCAGTTCGGAGTAATAGGTCAGTGAAAGATAAAGAGGTTAAACCTACTGACCCGGGACCTAGATCAATGTCTACAGGCATTGAGCCTCTGGTGGGGCTGTCCCTTGAAGGCTGCACAGGGGAGTGTAAAGACTCACCCTGTGGGCTAAAGGCTTGAGGTTCGGGCTCTTGGGTTTGAGACTGAGGAGGCTCAAAACCCAAATTGAGGTCAAATGAAAAGGATGGTGTGACCTCGGACTGAGTGGGAGCCCATGATTTCACTCTAGCCCTCTTGATTTGAATTGGAGGAGCTTGTTCAATCAGGGTAGATTGAACAAGGGTTCGTTTGGGACGTCTCTGATATGTAATTTTAATGGGTGGAGAAGGTATGGGAATATTTGTGGTGGAGGTTGCTGGTGTGGGTTCATCACCTGTGGGGTTAACAGGGATGTCACCAGGAGCTATGCGCTCAATCATCTCTGGAGGTAATGGAGTGTACCGTCCAGTAAAGTTGATGGACACCTTCTTCAATGTCTTGAAGATGGTAGGCCGCACTTGGGGAACAGTAAGAGCAGCTGCACAGACAAGCTTGCTCGGTTCCAACTCGTAGTTGATAATGTGTTGAATGTATCGGGGATACATGAAGAATGTGTCCCTTCTCAGATTTCCAATCAAATTGGTCAACACAAATCTGGAGTAGTTGAAGCGTAGACCTCTCACCAACCCGTGAACTAGGCATCCTAGTTCATACGGGATTTGATCCCATCCCCCATACTTGTTGGAAAGGCAGTGTAGAATTATGTGTAGCAGGAACTTCCAATGATATGAGAAGTTGAACTTGTAGACGGTTGACCTGCTCACATCCCCACCATATCCCATGAGGATGTAGGTGCTATCCAAGTCTTCTTTAGGAAACTCAGTAGGAGCCCATCATCATTGAGCTCGAGATGCTCCCTGATGAGTTGTTCAGTTATGATCAACTCCTGTCCACAAATGCGGGTTCTCAGAACGCAAACCCCATTTAGGACCTCAGCTTGACCGTTACTCCAGAATTCAGTCATGTGGTTGGAGTAAACGGTGGGGTTAACAGTAAGCACCGTGAGGTAGGTTGATTCAGTAAGAAAGGTGATTATTTGGGTGAAGTCAGCATCTCTTGACAAATCAAGTAATGCGACCTGGTTGTGCTGAGGGTTTAGCGCCATTGCAGAGAAAGTAAGCTTGAATTTTGGTGAAATTTCAGGTTTGACAGTGAAGGGAATAGTTAAGGCAGTAAATTGGTAAAAGAAGATGAAATTGAACAGTCTGGATTATTTAAAGGGGATGAATTGTGGTAGTGGTGGTAATAGGGTAACTGTTTGGGGGTAATGGTGGTTTTCGGCTGTGAAGTGACAATGGCGGCAAGGGATAATTTTAAATAATCTAACCATCATCATCAAATTTTTTACCTTTTACAGAATGGGGCCAAAAAGATATTCGTTACACAGTAAAATCTCTATTTCCGAATATAAAACATTTCCGAAGGTAATTATCTTCTGAAGGCAATATTCTCTTCCGAAGCAAGGCACTGTTTCCGAAGATAAAAAATTGCTTTTCAAATGAAGAGTTTTATGAGCTTCGGAAGTAGATCTGATGCAAAATCAATCGCTTCTTCCGAGACTAAAAACTTTTCCGAGAAGAAAATTTCCATTGAGGAATTTGGCTTCGGAAGATATTTAAGGATATCTTCCGAGAGTTAATTCCTCTTCGAAATGAATTTACACTTGGAATATAAAAAGATCTTTTGTAACAGGGCTTAAATTGTATTGACACAAGACATTACACATTAAAAAGTTTTCAAAAGAGGTAGTTAATCAATGTTTATCATCCCAATAGCTGATATGAGATACTTAAATCTTTGTTCATCAAAAGATTTTGTGAACAAATCAACATATTGTTCATTTGAGTCAACTTTGATTAACTTTATCAGATTTTTCTCATGAATATCTCTAATGCAATGATACCTGATATCAATGTGTTTTGTCTTGGAGTGCTTCACTGGATTTTTAGTAATGGAGATAGCACTGTTGTTGTCAATATGGATAGGAGTAGTCATGAAGTTGAATCTATAGTCTAACATCTGATTTTGAATCCATAGCAGTTGAGCATAGCAGCTAGCAGCAGCAATGTATTCAGCTTCAGCAGTTGATGTAGAGACACAGGATTGTTTCTTGCATTGCCATGAGATAATCCTTCCACCAAGAAATTGACATCCTCCTGATGTTGATTTCTTGTCAATGTTGCAGCCACCATAATCACTGTCAGAGTTTCCATAGAGATTGAAATCACTATTTCTTGGATACCAGAGACCTAGTTTAGGTGCTCCTTTGAGGTATCTGAGGATTCTCTTAACAGCAGCCAAATGAGACACCTTGGGAGCAGCCTGATATCTTGCACAAATGCATGTGGCAAACATGATATCAGGTCTACTAGCAGTGAGATACATCAGAGAACCAATAATTGCTCTATACTGATGTTGATCAGTATCCTCCCCCTCAAGGTCAGGGCAAAGATTATGGTTTCTGGGTATGGGTGTCTTGGCTGGTTTACAGTCCTTCATTTTAAATCTATTTAAGATGTCTGAGACATATTTAGATTGATTTATGAAGAACCCTTCCTTCATCTGTTTCACCTGAAACCAAGGAAAAAGTCCATTTTTCCCATGGAACTCATCTCAAATTTCTGCTTCATAATGCTCTCAAAGTCCTTACATATTTGGTCATTTGAAGAACCAAATATGATGTCATCAACATAGACTTGAACAAGCAAAATATCCTCTCCAATCTTCCTGATGAAGAGAGTCTTGTCAATGGTACCTCTGGTGTAGCCATTCTTCAGGAGAAACTAAGACAAAGTCTCATACCACAGCCTAGGTGCTTGGTGCAGCCCATATAGAGCTTTATCCAACTTGCACACATAGTTGGGGTGCTGTGGGTCTTCAAATCCTGGAGGTTGACATACATAGATTTCCCTATCTATATCCCCATATAGAAAAGCACACTTGACATCAAGTTGGTAGACTGTGAAGTTCTTGGATGCAGCATAAGCAAGGAAGATCCTAACTGCCTCAAGTCTTGCAACAGGTGCAAAGACATCAGTATAATCGATTCCTTCCTCTTGGGAGTATCCCTGAACTACTAATCTTGCCTTGTTCTTGATAATCAAGCCTCTGTCATCTTTCTTGTTTCTGAATACCCATTTAGTGCCTATGGGTACTTGACCAGAAGGTAGTGGGCATAGATTCTAGACCTTTTGTCTTTTGAATTAAAGCAGCTCCTCCTGCATCGATTCAACCCAACTACTATCTTTCAAGGCATCTTCCACCTTCTTGGGTTCCATCTGAGATAAGAAGCATGAGTACAAGCAGACATTCCCATGATGAGTTTGCCTTCTTGTTCTCACACCTTCGGAGACATTCCCTATAATGTTTTAAGTTGGATGAGTGTTGTGAATCCTAAGACGAGGAATCACTTCCAGTTGCAGAGATAAGTCCAGGTTGGACATATTCTGATCAGGAACTAGATCACTCTGTCCAGCTGCTTATTTAAAGTCATTCAACGAGGACTGATTGAATGACTGAGAAACATCATCAATGGTTGGTTGTGAAGTAGTATTAATAGTTGCATGTTCCTTCAGAATACTACTTCCTTCAACCTGGTGTTGTAATGGATCACCTGAAGAGCTTTGGGGTTCATCAGGTGATTCACTTGTTGAAGCTTCACTATTCCTAGAGATAGTTACACTATCAGATCTGTGGATGGTTGAAGCTTGTTGCCTTTTAGTTCTTGGAGAAATTAGAAGAGGTCTGGGAAGCTCAAATAGTTGATCAGCATCAGCATCACCTTGAGCACCTGTTCCATCTAAAACATTCTCACAAGATGGTTTAGAATAGTTTGGAAACAATTCTAAGTCAAAAATATAATCAGGTCCATTCCCCCTAACACAAGGAGTGTGCTCATTTACAACTATATTGGATGACTCCTCAAATTGTTGATTCTTAATGTTGTATACCCTATAAGCTTTGGAGCTAGAAGAGTATCCAACAAAGATAGCATCATCTGACTTCTCAGCAAACTTTGCTAAGTTGTCTTTTGTGTTAAGTATGGTACACCTGCAGCCAAATGACCTTAGAAAGCCAATGAACGGTGGCCTCTTGTTCCATAACTCATAAGGGGTTTTTCCATGGGGCTTAACTACAAGAACCCTGTTCTGCACATAGCATGCAGTGATAACTGCCTCTGCCCAGAATGTTAGAGGTAGTTTTTAATCAGCTAACATGGTTCGAGCAGCCTCAATAAGTGTCCTGTTCCTCCTCTCAGCAACACCATTTTGTTGAGGAGTTCTGGGAGCACTATATTATCTGGCAATCCCTTTTGAGTCACAGAATGAGTCAAGAACAAAGTTCTTAAACTCAGTCCCTTGATCACTTCTAATGATCTTAACCTTATGATCAATTTGATTTTCTATTTTAAGAATAAAAGATTTTAACGTTTTAGCAGTTTCATCTTTACTTCTTAAAAAGAATACCCATGTAAATCTTGTAAAATTATCAACAATCACAAGGCAGTATGATTTCCTTCCAATGCTCATTATACTTGTGGGACCAAAGAGGTCCATGTGCAATAAGTGTAATGGAGTAGTGATAGAGTTAACACATTTGGACTTATGAGATGTCCTGTGTTGTTTCCCTTTCAGGCATGCAACACAGTTATCTTTGCAGAAAAATTCCTTTTTAGGCAAACCATGTACCAAGTTATTTTTAGCCAATTTATTCATTGTCTTAAAATTTACATGACACATATGTTTATGCCATAGTGTTGACTCATCACTATCAGCTTTGGAAAGAAAGCATGATACTTCACCCATAGGAGAAGCATTGTTCATATCTAGCTTGTACATATCCCCTTTCCTGGGAGATCTAAGAAGCACCAATTCCGGAGGAATTGTCATCCCTGGTTTGAGGATAATGCACTCATGTTCTGTGAAAAGCATTTGATGCTTTTGATCACAGAACTGAGAAACACTTAACAGATTGTGTTCAAGCTGTTTGACAAAGTGAACTTTGTCAATGTTTATTCTGCCATTGGATATATTTCCTTGCCTGAAATATATCCTCCGGGCTCACCTCCAAATTGGACAGGCCCTCCATTAAAGTTCTGGAATTATTGAAGGAGAGATCTGTTCCCTGTCATGTGCCTGGAGCATCCACTATCTACAATCCAGACATTGTTGTTCTTGTCAAATGGATGTCCCTACACATAAGATGAGATGATTAGTTTTGTTTGGAAGCCCAAGCCTTGCTGGTCTTGGGCTCTTTCAAAGATAATGACATAATTGAACCAAAAGATATGCATTGGGGTTCAATAGAGGTCGTTGAAGAAGAAGTTTGGGCTACAACATCTTTCTTGATCTTCCAATCCATCCCTTGGTTGATCTTTGAGGATGAGCTTGTTAAAGCTTTTGCAGCATGGTCTTCTTCCGAAGCTTCTTTCTTTTCGGAAGAAGCCTTCACCACCTTTTCTTCCGAAGTAGTCTTCTTCTGGGATGGTTTCAAGGGAGCTTTCTTGTTCTTTCGAACCTTAGAAGCTTTGGCTTCCGAAGCCATTTTCCCTTCGGAAGAAGTACTTTCTTCCGAAAGCAACTTGGCTTCCAAGACCAATTTTCCCTTTTTCATCATTAGGACCGTTTAAATGGTCCAAATGAGAAACCTTCCCTGACTCCTTCTTTTCTAACATTATTTGCATAATGTGTGCTTGCTGGATTATAGTAACAATCTTTAGCCATGTGGTTATGCAGACCACACATTATGCATGCAATGTTAGTCTTTTGGGAATTTGCAGGTTGCTGTTTCTTTGATCTCTTCTCTTCATCAGCAACTTTCCGTTTCAACTTTTGATCCTTTGGTAGGACAGGAGTGCTGGTACTACACTCCTTTCCTGAATCAGAAGTACCTACCACTTGGAATCTAGCAGAGATGAAGACACCCTTTTGCTTTGGGTCAATCTTCAGCTTGGACTCTGCAACCTTCTTGGCAGTCCTTCTTGCAGCTTTAGCTCTGCTTCTTCTTGCCTTGGTAGTTAGGATTTGGTCTTCACAGGTGGAGATGAGTGTATCTTCCTGTTTCTCCCCTGTGGTGGCCACTATTTTTGCCTCATCCTTTAATTCCAATGGAGAAGGGTCAGCAGTTGGAACCTCTTGCTCTTCTGTACCACATCTAGGTAGTCTAATAGACTCATAAGATTGTGGTGGAGCTATTTCATTGGTTCCCAACCCTTCTTTGTTTTGATAAAACATTTTGGAATGAGAGGATGATGCAAGAATAGCTTGGAAGTTTTGCTCAGCAATAGCTTGCTTCCTGGCCTGAGCCTCAGCAGTGACCAACTGGGCTTGAACTTCAGACAGTTTGGATATCAGATCTTTAATTTGAGTCTTGTAGTTGGTCTTTTCATGTTTTAAAAGAGACACAGTTTTCTCTAACTCCTCAATTTTCTTTTGATAGTCAGACTCAGTTCTTTTAAAATCAGATTTTAGGATATTTAAAGACTCAACATCAGATCTGATTTCCATATTGTAATCCTTATAGAGTTTAACTTTAGCAATACAGGCAGTAGTACAAAGATGTTCATATACCTGATCATCATCTGTTCCGGCCATGAGTGCTTGAGCAGGAGTCACATCCTGCACCATGAAGCTCCAGTCAACTTCTTGAGCTACTGCAGCTGTTTCAGTTGATTTCTCTTCATGCTTTGAAACTGAGGGATGTGTGGAGGCCTGTGGGGTTCCCGGATTGTTCTTGGGAGCCTTGCATTCACTAGCAAAGTGACCTAGTTGGTTGCAGTTGTAACACTTTGCTTTGCTCTTGTCAATGTTGACTGGGTTTTGAGGGAATTGCCTTCCAGTTCTCTTGAAGAACTTCTTCGCTCTGTAAGTTAAAAGAGCCATCTGTTGGACAATGTCCACATACTCCACATCATCTGGACTGAAGCACTCAAGATCATCAAAGCAGTATTGAAAATCACTTGAGTGTCCACTTCCAGAGACAAAGGCACAACTATCCTGAAAGGAGTTGTGTTGAGCCTTTTGAGATTTTGGAGTCTCAGGTAGAGTAATGTAGGGTCCACTATGTGAGTTGTCGGGGTAGCACAGCAACTGATGTTGTGGTTCTGTGATTTCCTTTTCAACCACATGAAGGGCTGAACTCAGTTGGTTATTGGAGTGACCAGAGGAGTTCTGCATGTTCATCTCCATCTGGAATGCACTTAGGATACCATACAACTCTGTGAGAGTAAGAGTCTTAAGGTCTGAAGTTCTCTTGATCACAACACAATAGTGTGTCCATAGTTTAGGAAGGGAAGACATGAACTTCCTAACTATGTCTCTATTCTCAAGAGGTACTCCAATATCCACCAGAGTATCTACTATCTCAACATACCTGAAGTATTATTGAGTCAAGGTCTCACCAGCCTTGAAAGTAAAGTTCTCAAACTGCTGCTTCAAGAGATCCTTCATGTTCTCTTTGGTTTCCTTGGATCCTTCATACATAAGCTTCAATGCATCCCATAAATCTTTGGTTGTCTTACACTTCTTGAAGCCTCTGTAGATGGAGTTTGGGAGAGCAGTTTGAAGAGAAGTCATAGCCCTTTGATCTAGCTCTATTCTCTTCCTATCTTCTTCTGAGTAATCATCAACATCTTTTGGAATGATGCGATTACCAGTAGCAGAAGTAGTGCTTGGTATGAAAGGACCATTGACAATGGAGTCCCACATCCTTGAGTCTTGACACTTGATGAAGCCTTCCATTCTAGTGCACCATGTGTCAAAGTCTTCAGGGGTGATCAGTGGGGACTTGGTCATGGTACCGGTCTCCATATCAGCCTTAGTGAGAGCGGCCATTTGAGTGAGTAGTTTGTAGTGAGGAGTGAAAAACTGGTTGATTTGGATGGTAAGATCTCACAATCAAGAGCCTGGATGCTCTGATACCAATTGCAGGATCGTATGTTGGTCACTCAACAAGTGGTTTTTCTCTCAGACTCACCTTGAACGACACTCAGAAAGAGTCTATGAGGAGTTGATCACAATATAACAAGTAACAAGCAGTAAATAAACACAGGATGTAAATTTTCAAGGTACTTTTATACATTGCTTCTCAACTCAAAGGATTACAAGACTCTTGGACTCGATCTCACTATTTAATGAGTTACAAAGAGAAGATATTTATAATACTACCTACAGCCGGATATACTTTGATACCAGCTGGAAACCTCTAACCAAACATCTATACTATAAGACTATAGGTGAGGTATTTGGTAGTCAGGACATGTCCCTGACTTACCTTTTGTCACCAACTAAAGTTGGTAACATGTACTATCAAAAAAAGGTATACAGTAGAATAAAGTATGGTCAACAGTATGGTTCTTTTAAGAAGAAGCCATACTGTATCAGAGGTCTGCAGCGGACTGTCAGAGACCATACTTATGTCTACTGGACATAGCAATGTCTTCCGAAGGATAAATTTCTTCGGAAGAATAACTTCTTCTGAAGCCACTTATACTTCGGAAGACTGCTTCTTCCGAGGCTTGGAGTCTTCTTTGTCTTTGGAAGGAGACTTGGTCTTCAGTTATTTCTTCAGACTTTGTGTTCGGAAGTCTTCAGACTTTGTCTTCGGAAGTCTTCAGGCTTTGTCTTCAGTTCTTCCTTCAGACTTCGGAAGATCTCATACTTAGCTTCGGAAGCCTTTTGACTGTAGCACAAAAAAAGCCACGGGTCCGCGCGCGCCGCCACGGGTCCGCCGCGCCGCCACGGTTCCGCCGCGCCGCCCCGGGTTTGCCGCGCCGCCCCGGGTACCCCGCACCGCCATGGGTTCGTCGCGTCGCCATGGGTCCGTATATGCATCTATCTATATGTGTTGTTGGATTGTAGATGCATCTATCTATTATAGATAAAGTCTTATATGTATCTCTTTGAGCTCGTATATGCATCTATCTATATGTGTTGTTGGATTATAGAAAACTTGTAAAATAGTGTTGATTTTCTTAAAAATGATCCATTTTGATCCGAACCCATCATGATTCAAACCCATATTGACCCAAACCCATCCTGACCTTTTTTTCTAAATGACCCATCCTAACCCAAACCCATCCTGACCCAAATCCATCCTGACCTAACAACCAACCCAATCCAACCCACCCATTTTGACTCCTCTAGATTTAATGGTATTCATGAATTATTTATTATTGTTTATTAGCTTTAAGTTAACATGTTTATTTTTATGTATCACAGTATCAGTGTATTTTAAATATAAAATGATTTAATGCTTTTCCCAAACTTAATATATCTAATTTATTAATCGGGATGGTCTTTTTATTTTATTATTATAAAATAAAGATTAACAAGAATAATTTAGACTTTTCATTAATTTTAATATTTTTTATGATATTACCTTTTAAAATACAAACGATTACAATAAAGTGACAGTTAACAAGCAATAAGCTATGTCACAACTCTCTTTTGAATAGCAAAATCAATCCTACTAAAAACAAAGTTTGGAACTTAGCTGCCGACAAATTGTTCAGAACGTTTACAGTCTGTAGGCTAGGAAATCAAACGTATCAAATGCAAAAACGGTAAAACACATATTGATTCTCTAAACAAGTTTTCTCGTGTTTATTCACTTTGTGTTATTCCGCATTCAACGTAGTCTGGCCTACAATAAAACCATTGTCCCTGAGCCTAACAAGAAGTGACACTTATGTAAGGTCCACATAAACATCTTTCCCTCTTGCCAACCCAAACACAAGAATATCGGTTGAGCATAAAGTAGACCTTCATTTAAGCGTACCGATCAGAAAATTCAAGGGGGCCTCCTTTTTAGCATTAATTTCTGTCCGTTTTAATATTAATTTTGCTAATTAGATAATATGATTTTAGGGTGAGGAGAGCAACCAAAGTTGGCTTCAATTACTACTCGTTTGCGATGTTCAAACTTGCTAGACTAACAATGTGCTCGACAAGATCATATTATAGTCTATGATGTGTATTTGGATTCTATGACACTTGAATGATATCATCATCAAGTATTTCATTCCTTATATTCTATCGTTTAAAAGCTCGTGCCGATCACCGAATAATACCCATTTAGCTTTTAGCATGCCAAAAGCTCATTTGACATCTTTTCTTGCATTTCATGGACTTTTTTAAACTTTTATTCTTTCTCTTTAGATGGATATGAAATTGTTTTCAGAAGAACTGCCCAAGTAGGGTAAAGGTCATCTACAAGATAGCAGACACAATGGTAATGTCGAATGTTTATAAATGAACACCTCAATACTTTCCATATATCTCATTATTGAATAAGGGATATTGATTCAGTGCATTGATGTTGTTGTTTGAACCGACTATACCAAAGAAAGCATGCCAAATCCACAAATCATTCGACGCCACCGCCTTGAGTATCATCATTGGTGCTCGTGATGATTTTGGTGATATTATCCACAATCTTGATGGGCGATATCTCCAAACCTAATGTATACAATCAATGGTACCGAGCATTCAAAAAATGCCATGCCTTTGCTCGCGTGTCATGTCATGGCTAGTTGGTGCAAACAAAACCCCCTTTGTCGTGTAAAATAATAATTAATTTAAAATATTCAAGACAATCATGTGAAGTCCTATCAGACATAGGTACATATTTACCGAATTCATCACGAGGGTTACCTATTTCAAATTGAGGAACTACCAAAGTGTATTTTTTTATTAGAGTGAATCATTTTTTTCTTCCTTTCTGTTGTATCCTACTTGAATCACTTTGATCTTGCACTTACAATGACAACTACTTTAAAAGTAGTTCCTTCGACATACGAAACCGTTCTATAAACATCTCAACATTGACTTTGAATTCTCAACATACTAATCGTTCATGAGTACTTTGTCAGCCGCCTCACTATCACAACAAAAATACATGCTTGATGATTGAGCGGTATCCTCAACTTTGTCCAACGACGCTTGTGCTTTTGGCAAAAGTTCTTTGCCAATTGATTCAGAAAAGTTTTTGTCGAAGCTGGATGAAGATGTTGAATAATACGCAATGTATTCATTGTATATCTTTTTTTAGTATAGTTGTGGAGGTATATAATTTTTAGGTTGAAAAATAGTCAGAGTGTGGGGTGTATATATAATATAATAGAAAATATCTTTTTTTAAATGTATATTACTCAAAAAGTAATTGTTTGGGAGCAAAAAAGAGCAATGAGCTCGTATACCCGTGAACCTCCTCGTTGTGCTTACCCTCCACACCGAATACAATATGCGCACAAGCCTGGTTTAAGTCTCCACACCAGATACGATGTGATATTCTACCATTTCTTAAGACCTTAATAACATGCTTGCTTACTAAAGGGAATTGAATGAATCATTACACAGGTAATCTCATTCCCTCTAATCATATTAAATCCATTCCATCTGCTCCTCTTTTTTCATTCCATCCCATTTTATCCTTATTCACCAGCACCACCACCCGCCAATTATCAACAACCACCACCACCAATACCGACACCACGCTTGCCACCCCCGACCACCATGACCAACCACCACCACCACCATCACCACCAACCACCAAGATCGAGAGCCACTTAC